>VXBW01006790.1:475398-530250 GCA_013400375.1 Thinocorus orbignyianus
CCCACCTCCCCACTCCCTCCCTGCCCCCGCACCACCCCTTCCCCGGTCTCGGCACTTACGGGCAGGAGCAGGAGCGCGGTGGCCGCCGCCACCGGGAGGCTGCGCTGCGGTGCCCGCCCCGCCATGGGGCTGGGGGTTCTCCCCGGGGCTGGCTCTATCCGGAGCCTCCACCTTGCCCCGGAGATGGCATCTTCCCCTCCCCGGCTGCTGCCCTTGACCCCCTGCCCGCCGCCGAGGAGCCGGTCCCGGTGCCGCCGGCGCGTCCCAGGGCAAACCCCCGCGAGGGAGGGAAGGATTGGGAAGGAGGGAGGGAGCCGAGCCCGCCCTCCGCGCAGGACGCCTCGGGGATGGATGGATGAATGGAGGCGGCCGGGGGCGTCCCCGGGGAGGGCGACCCTCAAAACCATCACAAGTAAAGGGGAGACCTTCCTTTTCCCCCCGCACTGAACGCAAGAGGGATCCCCCCCTCCACCAGGCACTTCATTGCCCACCACTCTCCAGAAGAGGTGGGGTCACCCCCTCCCAAGCACTACCTGAGCCTTTTCCCCAATTGCTGTGTGTAATGGGGATGCCTTCCACACAAGCCTCCAGAAATAACAGGGATTTTCCTTCCCCCTCCTCCCCACAGGGCCCCCATGTTGGAGATTCCACCACTTCAAAGTTTCAAGGAACAAGAGGAATTGGGCTGCCCAGGCAATGGGTAGCCCTTTCCAAAGTTTGGTGCAATGCAGACACCCCCACGATCCTCCAGGAGTAATAAGAATCCCTTCACCACCAGGTGCTTTAGGTGCAATGTTAACGCCATGACCCATAAACTTTCAGGAGCAACGGGTTTTCCCCACTGTCCAGGCTCAAAGTGGGTTTTAGACCCCCTACAAGCTTCAAGTAGGAAGGGGAAATCCTCCCTGACACCAAGTACAGTGTCCTCCAGGGGATGGGGGACAACCCCCCAGACCTAGATGCAATGGTTTTAGGTGCAATGAGGACTTCCACCTCCAAGACAATGAGAGGCAAGTCTCCAGGCTCCCCGGGTAACCTGGGAGCAAAAGGGTTCCAGGTCATCAAATTCATGTGTACACCTTCCCCCAAATCTCCAAGGTTCCTCAGCTGCAATGGGAAGCCTTTCTTTCACCATCACCAAGCCTTGTAAGACCTCCCCAACAGCATGTCTCAGCTGGGAATGTACACCCTCCTAGCCAGGCAACTCAAAAGCAGCCCACACAGTTGGTTTTTGTGCACTTGGTCTCCAAAACAAGAGACATTTGTCCTGCTCTTCTCATCTATGGATACTTGCCAGACTGGACCCCTGTGCAAGCAAAGGCAAAAGAAGGTCACCCCATGTCTTCATGCCATACTCACACTGACACACTTGCCCAAGGAGCATCTGCCTCTCTGCTCTGTTGCCCTAGAGTGGTTGTTGGTGCTAAGGGATTTGGAGTCTTACAGATTTAGATGCCCAACACTGTTGGGGCCCATAAGTTGGAGCCATAACAGAGACTAATTGCTCCCTGCCTTCTGCGTCCAGCTAGGCTTTTCCATACAATGGATGCGTTTGTGGTATTGTTAGACTGTAGGCATCAGGCCAAATCCTGCTCTTCCCAGTGCCAGCAATGAGCCTAATCAGATATTTTTTTTTTCTCCTCTGCTCCATCCCATCTGCCCAGAGGACAGCCAGCTGTGTTGTGAATCACAGTCAGTACCTGCCTGCAGCTGCAGCTGGGACTGTCCTCAAAAGCCCAGCCGTGTCCTGAGGCACGCAAGCCTCACTCACAAGTCTGGAGCAGGAGCAGACATGACCTGGCCTTTCCCAGTCCAGCTGCTGGATCTCCACAGGGAGCAGTGTCACACTCCGCCGCTCACCTCTGAGGGGCACCTCTGTGCCTTTTTCTCCCTGAGACACTGCCTTTCTGCCACTCTCCTTGTTTGTGGCTTGTTTTTTTTCTTTTATGAATCAAAATTGCTTGGCATAAAGATCATGGCAGCACACAGAAACGAGTCCCAGCAAATTCTCAGGGTTTGCAGAAGCTTAGCAAACCTTACTTAGAAGTAGAACTATGTGGATATCTTTTCTTTGGGGCCTTGATAAATTATTTTGCTTTTTTTGTCATTTGCTCCGAAAGGCATAAACCAGCAGCTTCTCACCCTCTCTAAATACTTACAAGGAGCCTTACAGCCCTAATCACATCCAGAAATTCCACTTAATAGGGCATCAATATCACAGCAAAGAGATGGGCACTGATACACACAAGAGGACCTGGAGTCCCTCTAACACACCAGCAAAACTTCTCCCAAAGAAAGCAACATCATTTTCTCTTTTCCTCTGGTTATTCAACAGTTTGAATGCATTTAAATATTTGAGCTTGCCTAGTGTTTCCTCCTCTGTCAGTTGCACACCAACGTTTGTTTCCTTTCATTATTAAAAGAAAACAAAACCATAACCATAACCCAAAGTTGCATGCTTCCAATTAATATGAATGCGTTCATGAAAATGCAAAAGGGGGAAATAAATCCAGCACAATTTTTTATTGCATTTAAATATCCACCTCCGGGACTAGAAATTCACATGCAACAGGATTACGTGAACTCCTGAGAATTGGTAAAGGATGCCTGAAGCTGCGTGTGTGCAGACATAGGTCAACTGCCCCGAAAGCAGAAAGGTTTTCCAGCATTCTGCTCCATGGCTTTCTGTTATGATTTATCTGTGTTTATTGCGCTGTCCAGAACTGGAGCCTCCTAATGTAAAAAGCTATATTGAAACAGAACAAAACAACCTCAAATTGTAACTATCTAAGGATTAAACAAATCATTCCTTCAGTCTCGTTTCCAGGGCTTTTCCCCTTATAGCTGATTGCAAAGTCCAACCATAGCTTTTTGTTGGCTGGGTTGCTATATAAGGTCACTCCCCCCTTCAGATCCCCTTATGTTCTTTAAGGGCTGAGCTCATGTTGCAGCTTTTCCTTCAGTCGTGGTGGTGCGCCTGGGACTCTTCTCCCAGTCATGTCCTTTTATAAAACTTGGAGGAACATTCATCATACTGCCTGGCTTTATGGCTGAACTTGGTCAAAGAGTTAAAACGGAGACAGAGACACATATACAGACATAGATATGGGCACACTCTCGTGCACGTGGCTATGGCATATGAAACATAAGCCTTGCTCTTTCAGGAAACAGCCTGAGACCCATGAGATCAATATGCAGAGATGCAGGAATGCAGGAGAAGAACATGACAATTCTGATCAGCCGGATGAAGTGAATCTCCATATGGGATCATGGCATGGATCCAATTGTTCAGTTCTTGCCCAAATGACTTTCAGATATTACTTGCAACCATGCCCATACAAGGATGACTCCCCCTTGCTTGTTTGGTGGTGGGATTTTTTTCCTTTTTAAAGCTCCTGAAGGGACTTTGACATATCTTCAATTCTAGGGCTGCAAGTATTCCCACTGGTCTTGGTGGTGAAACTGTACGGAAAGCATCCACACTGGGGGAAGGGCATGGCCAGCTCTTGGTGTCACATCTAACACAATAAGGTCCTTGCCATGTTTGGAACCATGAGGAGTTTCTAAAATAAAATGAAGTAACTTGAGAAATAGTTTTAATAATAACCACAAACATCACACAAGACATAACTACCCACAGGGTGGAATCAGACTGAATTGGGTGTCAACTTTGTCCCTCTGAAATATGGGATGACCTCTCAGAAGGACGAGATCTCTTTCAGTTAGAGTAAAGGGAACTAACCAAAATTATCAAATATTCAGAGCCCTCTTCTATGGATGTGTTACCAGCAGAGCAAACACACAGGATGATGTGATTGAACTGCTCATCTGCAAAGTGGGACGCTGTGAGTCTGAAGCATAGGTCAGTTTACTGGGGATGAGCTCCAGCTGCTGATGCATCCTTTGAGCATCTTGAATGAGCACGCTCCACATCTTCTCTTGAAGTTGAGCACGGACTGAAAGAGCTCTAGGATCAGGAAGAGATGAGGATGCGGTGATCGCAGACATACAGCTGGATGCAGAGTGGTGCTTGCACTTTTTGCTAGACCTTCAGTGGATCAAAACATCCAAAGAGCCTGGGTTCAGTTTCTGACCCAAGTTTCAACCTCTACCTAAGCTCTTTCTATACTCAGTGCAAAATGCAGGTTTCACTCCTATTGTCAGCCATCAAATGATGCAGGCTTTGGGGGAAAGTTGACAGACTGGGTCCCCATTCAGGACCACAGAAATGTTTTATGTCTCCTGTGCAGGATCTGAGCGGATCCAATTTTAAGTATGTATTGGCTGTTTTATTCATTCCTATAGTTAATAAATTTAAACTCCTTTCAGAGATGTTGTGACAGCTCCAAACACCTACAAAACTCTGAGAGTGTTTGAGTAAAGCTGAACCAATTTTCTGTTCAGTAATTTTACTTTTTAGCTGGGCCTCTTTTAACTAACTAAACTCTGAAATTAACAGCATGTTGTTCAAAAACTATTCACTCTCACAGTGATGAGACCTAATTATATCAAGGAATGGTGTGCAGAGAGGCTTTTGCTTATACTCATTGCTATAACAACCAAGGTCAGGTAACTTCATTATTTGCCCTGTTGGAGGGCCAGAAGCGGAAAAGTGTAGAGAGGTCACACCTGTGGGGAGAAGAAGACAGGACAGGTGACCCAAAACTGACCAACAGAGTATTTCATCCCATCTGCATCATGCTCAGTATAAAGGCTGAGGGATCAAAGGGTCAACTCTCTTTCTTCAGTGACCGACATCCAAGGAAAACCCTGTTTGTTCATCTGCCTTTGATCCCAAGTCTGTCACCGAGTCCAGTCTTTTCCCTGTGCCTGCTGGTGACATGATCATCATCCTGGGAGCTTGATGCAGTTTTGTATATACTGTATCTTTTTTTTTTTTCCTTTTTAAAATCTTCTTAATATTATTTATTATTTCATTATTTATTAATATTTTCATTAAAGTAGTTAAGTTTTTTTAGCTAAACTCATAGATCTCTTTAATCTCTTCCTCTCTTTTCTTTTTTAGAGGGGGGAGGAAGGGGCCATTTGTCATTCTAATTGGTCAAACCAGCCAAAACCATGACAGTGTTGTACTGCCCTGTCCCCTTTCAACTGCATCAATTCCATCTCTCTTTGAAAGAGGCAGGTGAATTGATCTAGGTATGCCAGATCTCAAAAAGGTCAGGCTGGGAATGGGAAGAGGAGTCGTCCCCCCTGTTTCTTGCAGAGTGAGTGAATGCTACGATGACATTTGAAACCAGAATAATGTCTGCAAGGGAGGAAAGTTAGCTGGAGGGTTCTAATTAATAATGGATGTAATGGCTTCCTGAAATAATGATGGGTCAAAGTTGGTAATGAGCGCAGCTCAGGATAACAGAAATCACTCTAACAAAGTAAAGGCACATAGATTCTTCCTCTTCAGTAAGCCAGTACTTGCAATTACACTTGAATGAGGAATGTAAGTTGGATGGAGGAGAAAATGATGATATTTAAAGAAAGTTCCATTGTTTGAAATGGTTCCTAATAGTGAGGTCTCTGGGGTGTAGTATAAACCTTGGGACTAGGGTGAGAAGAGGAAAATGAGGTGAAAGCATCACCCCTTAGGCATAAAATAGATTTTCTGGCTTTCTTTACCGTGGAACTCATGTGGACACTGTATTCTCATGGAATAACAGGTCTTTTCCTTGTGCCAGTATCCCCAGTGTAGTGTTTTGCATGTCTTATTGCCAAGGCAATACAATCAGCTCATCACTTCCCCAGAGCCCCACAAACCTCAGCAAGCACCAAGCCTATGTGGGCTGGGCAAATCATTCTGGTGGCTTCAGGCACTGCCAGATGCTCCTCTTTCCCGAGATAGCTGGGGGACAGCAAAGCTGCCACATCAGGGAATGCTGATCTGGGTGCCTTGCGGTCAGATTTTCAGGTGCCTTGCTACAGCTGAGAGGCAAGCCATGAAGGACAGCTGGCAACCATTGCACTGAGGGGATTCTGAAGTTCCCTAGCAAAGCAGTTTCAGAGACAAATTTCCCTTTCAAATGAGCTGGCATGGAGACTCCTCTCATCCCAGGACCTTCCTGGTAGCAAAACAAAGGCAATGCATCCCAGCAAGGTTTTAAGATCAGGTATCCCACTCTGGGGCAAGAGGATTTAATGTTAATTTATCATTTTTACTGGCGCTGTTCTGTCCTTGTCCTGTGGTAGGGACTGCAGACATCAGTGCTTGACAGACATCTTCTACTAAAATCTGAGGGTGTTAACTGCAGGACAACACTTTTCCCTTCACTTTTCTCTAGGTGAAAAAGTACCTAGGTCAATGCACTCCCAGATGGGCTGTATCATATGTGGTGGGAGGGTATCTGGACTTGTCAACAACAGGCCAAAAAAGACAGTCAGACCAGTATCTACTGCAGAGAGATGATTACAAGGACTGGACAAATGTGGAGCCACATTTCCATCATCCAGAGATCTGCAGCATGTACTTACTGACACAGCTGTCTTGTATTTCATCAGTTTCAAGGTGTCTTCCTCCCATGGTTTCCTTCATCATCCAAGAAATCATTCCTGTGCCTCACTAGAAAGAAAAGCTACTCCTTTGTGCAGGGGTCACATGGAGGATAAGGAGGATCTACTAATTAAAGAAACGACAGCACAGATCACTCTTCAGAAAATCCTTAGTTACACTTGCTTTGGCCCATCCATATTTATCTAAGCACTGAAATCTCTATAAACCTGTTTCAAGGTTGCAATCAATTCAGTGGGACTTTAAAATATGGTTAAATGTGTTATCAGGAAATGTTTCCCTTTAGAAATGGGAGAGGAGGAAAATGTGTCATGAAAGCAGCTGTCTAATTTGGCTTCAGAAGTGCAAGCCACACTGATACCCTCTAAGTAGACCTGACATTTTGATGGATCCTCGGTACGACTTGATTATTTCCAAATAGCTTTCAAGATACTTCTGTGAAAGTAAAGCTCAGATATTCATGTAGCAGAACTGGATGTCTGATTTAGCCTCCCTCTTTCACATTTTTTACCAGAAATGTATTCTGCATTTTACATTTAGATTGCAGTGTTAACATTGACTCTGAAAGGGATCTGACACTAGACAATCATATGACGATTCAGACCCACACTTTCTGCATCCAACTTTAATCCACTGATTACATTTGAATCTGACTTTTTTTCTGTTGTAGTGCTTTCTGCAGAAGGTAGTTTTCAGTTCTGCCACCTAATTTTTTTGTTTGAAGACATTGCACTTCACAGGCAGTGTTTTCAAACAATGATCATTCTCCAAGGGGTGACTTTCTTATATCAGAAATCTTAAAGAAAAATAATAACTTGAAATAATTGTGTAGGTTACTGTTAAGTCCTCAATAGGAAGAACTCTTATTATAATACTTTTGGGAATATACCAGCATACGAGAGAATTACTGGTCTGAATAATTACTCTTATTCCTCTCCTCTCCTATTTTTCCTTTCTCTTTGGCTCTTTCTGATTCAATTAATCTGTCTGGATTTTTGTTTTCTGCAAGATGTGTGGCTCAGAACTTGTTTATCTGTAGGTGACTTCTCTCATGAAGTGAAAAATGTAGGTGTCTCCATACTTTAATGCTGAGCTCATATCATAGTCAGTGGAGATCTAGCAAACCCAATGAAGCCTAAGAAGTGCTTTTCTGTCTAACAGGTGGTCATTTCTGACAAGCTTCATCATTGCCTTTGAACACTTCCTTGCCAAAGTGCAGTTTCACCAGGTGAAGTCTGGAGAGAATCCTTCCCTTGAGCAGGTTGCTCTGACCTCTCTGAGGTCTCAATTATTTTAGTAGCTGAATTTTCAGCAATTCCGGGCCCAAAACTCCCAAGTCACTTTACAATTTCCTTGCGGGGGGTTATCACAGCACCACACTCAGCATGTCAGGAACTTCTTTAGAAAAACTGTTTACCGATGCAATGTTTGCTTTATTTTTTGCCACCATCTGACAACACTACTCATGTAGCTTTTTAAGTGGAACATTTGAAAGTAATTTCTCTTTTTTCTTTTTCCCCAAGAACTGTTTGCAAAGTCTCTGGGAGCTCACAGTACAGCAAACAAACAACCAAGCCAAAAATATTCATGATATTTCTTCACATGGCTGCCTGGCACTGTCAGCTTTCGTGGAGAAGCCTCTAAAATTTGACTCAGCAGTTGGCAGGTAGGTGAAATAGAAGCAGTTTTACAATTTATTTATTTTTTTGTCAATCACGGCAATTATACTCCAACTTTACATTTTGCAGCTATGTGGATTTCAGTGAAGTAATACTGGAGGTACACACAGGAGAACCAGGGTTAGAGAGTGGTAGAATATATAAAAAAGGGATTTTCTACATACATTTCCTTAGAATTCAGCTCTCAACATAATTTATCTCTTTTCATCTCTGTAGCCTAATAGTGCTGTGTCATCCATGAAAGAAAGCATCACTCTCTTCCCAAGAATAACCACCTTCTATTTTGGATTGTGCTTGCTGCACTTTTTCCATTCTGCCTAAAGTTAGCCACTTAATCCATACTGGGCATGTAAGTGTATGCATTTGTGTATAAGGACTAGTCTTACTTCAGTGAGCTAAGAATTCATGCAAAAGAAATTAGAATTAGATCTCTCTGTGAGCCTCAAACTGGATGCATAGTTATAAAACTTGCCCTGAAGTTACTGACTGTGACCGGAGAGTTTGATTTTGCAACATCTGCATTAATAAATTAATAAATTGCTTGCAAAAATCTTACAGCTAAGAAGCTGATAGTCAAACAAATTACTTCTTTTCAAAATAAAAATGAGGAACTTGTACATATATTTTTTTTTCATTGTTTTTTCATTTTACTTCTCGCCCTTCAGTCATTGAGTCTTGGCAGTTACTAGAGTCAACAGCAGCGCAAATCTTCATTTGGTAAACAATAGGTCTAGAAATTATGCTGATATATAGAAACAAATGCAAGCAGATAGACTGTTTATTAAGCAGAGGTTCCTATTAAAGTTTCATTCCCTGCATAAGATATTCATAATGTGTCTAGTATAGGACACTGAAATTTTAAAAAAGGACATCAGAAATGAGGCATTTGTTTCTAGGAAATTTTATGGCTCAAAAAAACTGCCATAGGTAGGACTGGCCTGAATAAAAGTGGTTATTTATAACATACCTACAGGTGATCTGGTTTCTGCACTCTAATCGATAGTCGGAGAAGTCCAGTTTCACAACACCCTAAACTCGATGTCTACAGTCAGTCTGTCGACTCACATCTTTGTTCTGTCTGTCCTTTCCCTTGACTGTGAAAGGAGCCGAGAGCAGTGAGTTTGGATGGGAACAGCCACATTGCAGATAACTGAACTTAGATGAGATGAATCCTACCCAATCTTTCATGAGACAAGGAATTGCACTGCAAGTTTTATTACTTGTCATATACCTAGCTGTTCTTCATTGCCACAATTATGACAATTTACAGTGACTGAAGACCTGGCTCAACACACATAAATCCTTACCGAGAGGCATCATCTTTAGGCATGAGAGTATTTGATTTCTGGTGCCCATCTTGTTCACAGCAATTAAGCGGTGCCACCTGTGGCAATACTTTGCTATGATGAACATCTGTCTCCCAGAATCTGAATCAAAGCTGCATGTGTTGCCTTGTTGTATATTAGAGCTCTTACGAGCAGGAAAGCTGTAGGATCTTTCAGACATTCATGTTAATTTGCTCCTAAATATTTCGGCAATCAGCTACAGCAGTTTCAAAGCGGATAGCTTCAGGTATGAAATTTTACAGAGTGATGCTTCATGCACTCAGTCAGTACCTAATTGAAATACATGCTGGTGGGCTTACTGAGACTCAGCCAAGATTGCTTGTGTTCATTTCCTTCAGCCCTTCTGATGATCAGTCATAACTGCTTTTCACAGGACTTCTTTGCATCAGATGTCTTTAGCTCCAACTGTCTTTGTTTTCACCAAGAGTCAATCTGGGAAATTTACAACTTATTTTACAAAGAAATAATGGCCTTACTTATGCTACCTTAAATTAGGATGGTTCAGCCTTTTCCAGGCTAGGTATCATATGTCAGTATTGAAGCCTCCCACTTGAAGGGTCAGA
Source organism: Thinocorus orbignyianus (assembly GCA_013400375.1). NCBI lineage: Eukaryota > Metazoa > Chordata > Aves > Ciconiiformes > Thinocoridae > Thinocorus > Thinocorus orbignyianus. The sequence goes on from VXBW01006790.1 coordinate 485,507, forward strand.
TGAATTAGCAGTGGATCCTCCAAAGTCCTCCAAAGGATAAGGCTGTGCACGTCATCAATAAAAAAGATTTGGTCTTTGGGATCCACATACTTCATTAGTATCTCTACCCTCATGTTTCCATGGACACTGCAGAAAAGGTGGCAAAGTGGGTGGACTCAACCTTAGAATACCAAGGGAAACATCTCATCAAAATGCAAAGGCATTCCTGTAAAATTCCAACACTTTGTTCATCTTAGCAGAGTTGAAGCAATCCAAGCACTTACAGAATTTCCTTCCAGCTCTTAAAGGTGGAGAAAAGATTTTTATGCTGGTTCCTCATCAGTCTCCTTATTCTTTAATCCAGCCAGTTCTGAGCTGCTGTCTCAGCTGAACACTATCCTTTACAGAGCAGCTTTTTTATTCTGGATAATTTTTATGGAGAAAGAAAGCCATCCAAGCCCTGTCTTCCACTAACATGCCTGAGCTCTGCAGATCTCAAGCTGAAAAGCTGCGGAACATAAGTAAATGGTGATCACTCCCTCCACAACCAGTTTTTACTTTCCCCAATCCTCTTACCCATCCTCTGTAAAGTTACCAATGGGCTCAGATGCAAATCCTTGGGCTTTGAGCATCACATCCCAGACCTCCAGGACAGGAGCTAAAGGACCAGACATGTTGGTAAGTAATAACAAAAAGCAGTTGTCTCACCAGTTACCTGAAACTAGGGTTACAAACACAACTGGAAAATGAGCTGTCTATGGGGAAAAGGGCACAGCATTCAATGCTTACAAGCAAATGATAGATCAGAGGACAATATCACACTGGTTGATACTGAGAATCATTTGCCAGGACTTGCTGTTTGCTCAGAAACCCATCCATTTCCCTTTGCACTGCCTCTACTTTCACTTTTTCCTGAACTGTCATTCTCTATTACAGTGACCACACTGTAAGAAAGACGGGAATCTTCTCAAAGTGGAGTCCTGAGTTGTAACATGTTCCCATTGATAACTTTCTCCATCCCTTTTTTGGAGAAAAACTTGAAGAACCGCATGTACCCTAGTATCTGAGAATGGAAGGGGAACCCTGGCTTTGTTCATTCTAAGCAGAGAATTAATGTATATTCAGGTTTTCAACTTCCCACCATAAAGCGTGAAGGGGAAGAAGGTGCAAATAGCAGAATCTTCATGGAAGGAAGGTTCTCATTTAAAGACCTGTTAGAGTATTGATGAAAACAGATAATTCTAGTGTGAAGATGTGAAAGAATGAGTTATGATAGCAGAAAAGGGCTGCGTCATTTCATGCTTATTTATCAGAGAATTGGTAATAAAGAATTTCCTTTTGCTCAGCAATTTAATTCCCTAGGTATTGGCTGCTTGTCAAGAAATGGTGCATTACACACTCAGATGTGAAAAGGAAAGGAAGAGATTATTGTTAGGGCTAATGCAATTTACACTCTAATGAAAACAGAGGTACAGAGATGGAGGGAAAGGCACCTGCAATTGAAGTGCTCATGGGTGTGTAATTTCTGTCTTGTTTGCCTTCTTTTTTAGGTGGAAAGCAAGCTTATCTTTCTCTGGATAAGATGATGAGAGTAATTGACTGAATCTTGAGCTTCTTCCCAGAAAAAAACAAGTTCTAGTCTTTGAAAGACTGAAATTTTGTGTATAAAATGGTTCGACTTCTCTTTGACTCCAAGGAGAGATACAGAAGGTGTTTGACAGATTTAACAAAGTGAAATTATTTCACAAAAATTAAAAATCTGGAAATTTCCCTATATGGAGGCAGAAAGCGAGCAGTAGTAACGAATGAAACCAGCATTGTCTCCTACCATGCTAACACATCGCTTCTGATCCAAATTGGAAAGAACTCCAATGTATTCCACATTACTTAAGGAAAAGAGATTCAAAGAGTTCTTATCAGAGCCGCAGGGAAGTAATCTATTTTAAAAATAAGCTTGGGGATTTTCCATATCTCACTGGACAAGTTCCTGAGCCTGACTTTGAAGTCAACTGTGCTTTGAGCAGCAGTTCGACAAGACATCTCCAGAGGTTTCTTCCAACCCAAGTTTTTCTATGATTCTGTATTTCATTGCCAGCTCATTTACATATAGAGGAAGCATTTTTTCCTTTGGGAAAAATCTTTGTAGAACTCCTGGGGGGAAAAAAGGTGAAGTTTAGCTACCCTTAGCAGATTGTGGTCATTGTCAAGTTGTGCTCTACCTGTGTGATTTACTCTAGGCCCCAGATGTTGCATAAATGTGCTTCACATCCTGCTACATCAAATACTCAGACTTGCTTTCCACATGCCTCCCTGTCAAGGGTTCTATCAACCAAATGGAATCAGGAGAAAGTTGAGTGAGTCAACAGTCTCACAAGTCTCACAAGATATTAGGAAGAAGTTCTTTCCTGTGAGGGTGGTGAGGCACTGGAACAGGTTGCCCAGGGAAGTTGTTGATGCCCCATCCCTGGAAGTGTTTAAGGCCAGGCTGGATGGGGCTTTGAGCAACCTGCTCTAGTGAGAGGTGTCCCTGTCCATGGCAGGGGGGTTGGAACTTGATGATCTCTAAGGTCCCTTCCAACTCTAACCATTCTATGATTCTATGATTCTAAGTAAAAATGTGGAGAAGACAAACGAAACTCACAAGGCCACAGAGTGAAACGCAGACAAAAGTAGTTTTACTGAAAGAAAGGAAAAGCCATTTATGGCAGAGGGAGTTTCCCACAGCTGAGTGACTCTCCATAGAGAACTGCTTGCTTTAGAGGATTTATCCTCTTTTCTGGCATGGGACCATACCTGCCAGCTAAATATTTTCTGCAGCAGAGGGAAATAAAATACAAAAAAACAACTGATCCCTTGACACCTCTATCCAGAGGAATCACGTTCGCCTACTTTGAGCAGCAATCAGGATTAAAGCAAAGACAGCAGGCTTTAGTTTACTGAGCCCAGCGGGGAAGTCCTTTACAGAAGAAGCCTCCAGGTTACAGAAGTAAAGCTTAAAACAGCAAAAGGCAACCTGAAATACACCCAACATCTGCGTTTTGTTAATCTGCCACTGAGGTGGTGAGTGCAGCAGATAAACTATCTCAGCAGTGCCTCTCCCCTGTGGTCCTGTCTTCAAAAAGGGCTCAATTTTAACAGCAGGTCTCCTCAGTGATATCCAAGAGGACTTAGAGCAATATTTGGGAACATCCATTTCTCCTTCATCTGTTCAGTAAAGGAGACTCACCATGCTAAGCCTGTGATGGGTGGCTGTCAGAATGCAGATGGTAGATTATCTGAATTTTGCCAAGCATCAGGATATAATGCTCTGCATTCCCACACTACGCCAGTCCGTCTGTGTAGGAAGCCCACTGATTTTCAGGTTCCTCTAACCTTTCTCTTTGCATACAGCAAGACACTGCGAGACCTTCCAGGACATGTAGTTCCCACAATAATTGAAACTAACCAAGTATCAAATATCTTGATTCTTGGATTTAGGAAAAAAAACAAACAAAAACTTTAAGTGGAGGAAAGACCGCCTTGGTCTACTATCTTGGACAAGGGCATGAGAGATAGGAATTCAAATCTCACATGTCCCACTGCTGACATGCTGTGTTTTAAGTCAAACCATCTCTTCATTTTCCCTACCTGTAAAGTTGGAAAGACGCAAAATGTTTTTGTGGTTACTGTAAAATGTAGCATCAGAATGCAAAATGTGGAGCATGTGGTGTTTATCTCAACAGAAAATATTTTTGTGCTTGGATGGCAGGCAGAAAGGCCTCCTCCACTGCATGGTGGGTGCGCTGATTACTGAGTTTATTCCAAGTGAACTAAAGGCAACTCTTCTTGTGTCCCAGCTAAGCATCCTGCTGAAAGCGCAGGATGCCAGCTCCTAAACTCGTCTGACTCTGGACAGTGCTATGAAAAAAGAAGTGCCAGCTTCTTGCTTTTTCTTTCAGCCTCAGTTTTGAATTTGCCATTTCCTGTATTCTTAGGGCCAGTGTGTTACAATAACCAGTATAAGTCAGGACCGCTGGCATAAGGCCGCCAGGATTAATATAAGCAAGTAATCCTATCTTAATGACGTTTAAAAAGGAGCTTGACAGTAGTTCAAGAGCATTTATTAGATATATGGCTTGTCTGTGATTACTGAAGCATGCAAAGAATGTTATTAATAGGTCTACAGTCAGGTCAACAGGTCTGCAGTCTTTGGATTAATTTTGTGTAGCAACAGGCAGGGGTGTTTAAGTGGAAACTTCGACGACAAACATGTTGATAAAATTTCCAAGAGCTTAAGGAAACACAGTAATGGAAAATGGATAAGGATAATGTGTTGAGTAAACATTTGTATCTCAAATTCATCCTTCAAGCACATCTGCTCTACTCACCTCAGTTTCACCAACCCCCACAAGTAAACACATACTCGCTTTCCAGAACTGAAGCCTGGAATTACGCACCTGGCTCCCCAACTGCAAGAAGGCATAAATGATAGTGAAAAAAATAATTGACTGTAATGAACACAAAGTGCAGATGCCCCTGACTCTTGGACAGGTTAAAGAAGGAGTAGGCTCCTTGAAATTGCAATGTTATCAAAGCACCATAGGATACAGAACTGCATGATGATGGCTGTGCCTTGGAAAAACAAAGGACTGTCTGGCATCATTTTATGGGCCAGGACTGTATGGCAACCATGCAAATGGGACTGGCAGATAGTACTTTCCTGGAGTATTTACCCAGCCTCTGGCAACTTCTGTCCTGGCAATTTCTCTCCCAGCAATTTCTTAGGTCAGGAGGTATATCTTTGCATTTTAAAACTATTAATAGCTTTATTAAAAAAACCCAAACTTTTCTACAAACTTGTCTATTCCGCATACATTCTGCATTCTGTACTTATTTCTTCATAGAATTATAGAATGGTTAAAGTTGGAAGGGACCTTAAAGATCATCAAGTTCCAACCCCCCTGCTATGGGCAGGGACACCTCTTACATATACCTATTATTTTGCACCTATGCAAATTCTTACCCTTCACAACATGCTGCATCAAAGAGTTCCACTGTTCGTGCAGTGTGAGGAATAATTTTCTACCATTGGTTTTGAAACTGACCTTTAGGAGTTATCTTTTACAACTCTTAGTTCTTGAATTGAAAGAAACATTAAGCAAATGTTCTCTGAGAACCTTCTCCAGGCTCCAAAGCTTTCAAATACCGTGGTGGTTGTAATATAGTCCATTTTAAATCCACAAAATACTATTATGAAATTAAAACAGGCTGTCATACAAATAGCCTCTTGCTGTGCACATTTGTAGTCCACTGGCAAACAATCTCTCCTGTCCTTCTCTGATAGTTCAAGGTCTAAGATCAATAATTGTACTAGTCTCAAAATTGAGGACATAATGATTCCCAGGTTCATGCATTTAAGTAAAAAGTTCAATGTCTAAAGACAGGTTGTCACTACAAGCAATAGCGCAAACAAGCAGTCATTTTGGCAGAGGACAAAAAAGTGCACGAGTATTGTGGGCTTTGAAATAATGAAAAAATACAGACCTTTGTGAGAGCATCATCTGAAGCAGCAACAAAATAATATGCTGTTGCCGGAGAACAAGTCAGCTATGCTGAAATCTTTCTGGTTTCATCCTAGTGCCAGTGAGAATACGGCTTCATAGTTTTTAAAATGGTCTAACTCCTGAGCCAGATCTTACCATCATTACATGCAAAAGGCAGTAATTCTCATCAGTCCCAGTGGGGATCTCTTCTTAAGAGCCAGGTCTCAATCCTGCTCATTTGTTTTCAAAAAATAAACGCCTTTTAGTAAGTGTACTTTCCACTAATACTAAATACAATCAGGTGAGCTTCTGAGTAGCTATTTAAATCTGGAGACTTAAGAGATTAGTAGGGGAATGCTTATTAATAATCAAGACATTAAGTCTCACATTAAAGATTTGTTACAGATGCTGTGTTCACATGATAAAGAGGCATCAGGTCACCTGCTTCATTAAGCTCCAGTATTGTTTATGCGATTCATTAAGGCAGAACACAAAATGCACTGACCTGTCTGCTTCCAAAACTCCCCATGGAATTTTTACAGCTCTTTTCAGCATCCCACAACTTTTGCCTTTATTTTAAGAACTGCAGAACATCTGAAGGGAATGTTCTCCCACTGGGAAATGTGAACCTGTCATAAGAAAAATGTATCACGGAAATATGTCAAGTTTGATAAAACACTGTATTGAAAAGTCAGAATAGAACACATTCATAGAAATATTCTCTTGTCAATCTTTCAGGACCAGTAGGGTTTGTTTTCCATTTTTAAACATCTTTTTGTTTTACATATTTCCCATGAAACAAAGAAAACAGAAATCATAATGCAACATTTTAATGCCCCCAAACAAAGAGCATTCAGTGTTATTGGTGATTGCATTTCATGGGGAAATTTGTTTTTCTATTATCCATTTAAAATTGAATTTTGTTTTCACTTGTCAGAATTTCAAGTGAAAAGGAAAATCTATTTCCTTCTCTAGTTTTAATTAAGCCTTGTGTTTCCCAAAGATTTAATTGGAAGTGGAATTGGAATGGCTAAATTCCTTCAAGCATTATTAAATTGGGTAGACAGTTACCATGTAGTTGTGGTAGGAATACTGGGCCAGAAAGAAGGAGGGAAAAAAAAAACAAAAAAAAACAAGGAAAAATAGTTTAAGTGCTGACAGCATTCCCTCCATGAACTGTGCCTTTAGATCCACATCCCTCCAAATCATATTCCCACGTGGATTTTATCCATAAGTGCCATGCATTTCACACTTCCTATGCATCTCCACGGCTTGGCTTTGCAGTCTACTGGAGGCAGGAACTGCTGACACTCTGCTGAGTTTCTTGGATGAGACAACTCCTTACCTGCAACTCAGTAGTGACAGTTGAGGTCAAAAATAAGACTGATTTTGAAGTAATGTGTTTGTGCTTGTGGACCACATGAGATTAATATGGCCTGAAAATCCAGATCTTTTACCGCTTGCACTCACGGAGGCGTTGAGGAATTAGTGTGTAGCTGTGGCAAGAGATTCTTATCTAAGGAAAGGGGCAGATGAATCAGATTCTCCTTCCCCCTTAAATTGGGGAGAATACATAGAAGTATGTTGCCCATAAGTATACGCTCCAAGAAAGAGAAACAAAAATGTAGAAACCACAGAAATATATAGAATTTCTAAGGAATGTTGGAATACGTATTGAAACAGAAGGGACAAATTCATAGAAGAAAAAGTTACTAAGAATTTTAAAATACAAAGACATACTGTCTGACCTGGGAATCTGACTGACAGCACAAAAATATTCATGGACGTCAACACTTCAAGCAGCTATGGACTGCTATCAGGGCTTACTCCAGTGCAATAATCAGCATAAATTTATGTTGATTATAGCAATGAAGCAAGAAAATGCTACTAATCTCTGTGTAATTTGGTGTATTTTACTTCTTCTGACACTATTTTCTTTTACCCTTGGGCCTGCCATTGTTATCTCCTGAAGTAATGTGTGCTCTCCTTTCTGTGGGAAGCTCTGGATGACAGTCATGGAAACTCATCGTGTCACAGGCCATATCCCTCTCAAATTGGAGCTATGATGGGTCAACTAAAAAGGCTAATTTATTTGAGTGGAACATCCTACTAACACAACTATATTGTTTCCATGTCCAGAATTAGCTTGGTTGAGACTAGACTGAATATCTCAGCCTTGGCAGCACATTGCAGAACGTACATATTTCCCAGGAGACATAGCCATAATCTTTCTGCTTTGGAGACAGATGCAGTCAGCTATCACAATAGTATGTTATTGCTTTCCATATATGATCAAGAGCAACAGCAGTATTGTACAGATTTTCTGGCATTTCTCCTTCTTAGGTTCAGAATGTATTTAAGGCTACAATGATTTTTGGCTCAGATATTTTGTTTTGTGGTGGTGAGGAAAAGTGTGGAAGAATTTCAAAATTGGAAGAGATCTTCTCCGAGACTGAGGTGTTGAAATATTTCCTGAGGAAAACCAGGAAATGGAGCTGCTTGAACTTCTTGAGCAAACTGTCCCATAAACAGATATCAGTAGAAAATAGGAATGTGTCCTAGGTTTTTACATACATTCGTTTGAGAGCCACTGAATTGAGAGAGCTAGGGGGACACAAATAGTCATGTTCTGTACTAGCTGGTGTCCAGGTAATAATGAGTGAGCCACCATAGCATAGCCTGAAGGTGATAAATGTGTGAATTATAGAGGCTTGTCAGGAGAAAAAGATGGCAATCCTCAGTGAGAGCGAAGAACCTCAATAAGGAAATTGGATCATATCAGACTGAGGAGTCAGACTATGCTGGGGAGCTTCATACCATCTTCATAAATAAGGCCTGTTATGTGTTTTAGGGAGACAGTTTCTTATTTGACTCTTCAGTTCTAGTTTTTCAGCAGCATCAAGTTGGATTTCTCAGGCCTCAACTTCCTTCCTGCCCTTCTGGCAGGGGCAAACTGACCTTAATAGACCTCAAGGAGGCATTACCTAACTCAATTGCTCTCTTCCTCATACAGAAGTTTTAGTTTCCTCCTATAGAAACTAAAGAACTCAGCAACTTAAATTCCAGTTTTCAAAAGTTCCCTGCTTCTAACTAGCATGAAAAGCTTCCTCAGAAGAAATGTCTTCATTTTAGGCTTCATCAGAAATCAAAACAGACTCAGGAAAATAGGGACGTGAGATGTGATGTGATATTCTTCTCATCAGCTGCAACTGTCTGAGCTTGCTATCTTCCCTTTAAAATATGTGGACAGAAACAGGCTGCCGAGGTCCTGAGAGTAGCAATGGGCTTTATCAACCTCTACTGAGGCCTCTGTGGACACCTCCTACTCATGGGCTCCATTCAAGTTCCATCCTGGTCCTTCAGCCTTGGTTTTGCCCCATCACCATAAAGTTTCTTGATGATTTTGACTCCTGGCTGAACCTGGGTGCCATCTCTAGATCTGCCTTATGTTTGGGGCAGGATTTTGGCCAGTGAGGTCCTTGCTCTGCTGGCTGATTTATCATTCTTAGTCCCTGACTCCCGGCATCTCAGGGAGCAACTGGCCATTGCTGCTCCCTGACAAAGGCATTTTATAGCTCGTGCTGTTGCATGACAACTGTCTACTACAACCTGGAACAGCACCAGCTCTTTACAAAGACTGCCAAACTCCCGCAAGGTGGTGAGCAATTTTGTGATGCCTGAGATGTAGCGTTGAAAAGCTTATAGCAGCAAAGCCTTAAGGCAACCGATCCCACCACAGACAAAACCTCACCTGAAGGGAAGGAGAGAGAGCGACCTTTATAAAGGAAGTGAATAAAAAATATGCTGTGCCACTGGACAGCACTGAGAACAAAATTGTGCAAAAGGTTGAAAATAATCATATAATTGAATGAGTAATTAGAACATCCCCTGAGAAGTACTGCTGACTATACGCTTATAAGCAATATTGAATACTTAGGTTTTGATGTTTAAACCAAGCATTACTCTACCAGTGGGTTCAAATGAAATTTTAATGTGTAACTTATTCATTAACAGGTACTTTTCCCCTCTCCTGCTTCAGCCAGGAGACATTAAGGGGATAAACCAAGGCTGATCAGGTTTGGATAGTCTTATATATCCAGCAAATGGTGAGCTTGACGGGGGACTGCAATGGCTTTATTCCAATAAGCTTTTGTTTATTTATGTAATGAGATGAGTGAAGCTTGGATTGCTTAACACTTCCTGGAAGAAGAGCTTATAGTCTCTAGGTAGTTAACTACATGTTCTTTTCTTTCAAAGGCCGAGCTGATGATGGAGCTGGAGAACATTTGCCAAATCAGCCCAAACGATGGCAATAGTATTTTTCAGATTAAATCCCAAAGCATTTAGAGTTTATGGTCAAAAAACCCCACCATTTTATATCATCCTCTTGGAAAGATAGTGCACCTGAGGAGCTTTTAGGTGGTATTTTTGAAATGCAAAGTGATAGAAATAGTCAAGGTTTACCCGTGTCCAGTGCTTTTTGCTCACTCCAATCGATTTAATGGTCTGGTTTCCAAGTTGGCTCACAAAGCATCACAACAGCTCAACGTAGGTGCAAGTCAACTCACATAAAGACAGGTGTGAACAGTGAGGGAACATGAATCATCTTTGCTGCCACAGAAAATGCCATATGAGGCCGTGATTTCTGCTTAGATATCGTTATCACCCTTCTGAAATACTGATCACAGTGAAGGTTACTGGACACCCGGGAGGTAATGAATCAACTCCAAAAAACAAAAGACAGTTGAGTTTTTTCTTGCTTCTCCCATTATGCAGCATTGCTGAACAGCCTTGGAAAGACTTTCTAAAAAAACCCAAAAAGTAAAAACTCCACAAAAAACCCAAACCAAAGAAAAAATCCCCATTGCCAAGTTTTATAATTAGGGTTAGCTAATCTTGACTGTAATTACTAAGATCTGATGAAAGGTTGTCCAAGAACTATTATTGTTAGAAATAGCAGGCCAAGCCAGCACTGTGATTTAGCACACTCATCTGAGCTGTTTCTCGGGCAGTTCCCGGTAAGTACAGAGATCAGAAGGGATTTTTAAAACTGATGTTGCTAATGTTAAATTTTCAGAAATCATAAGAAATGCTCCAAAAGCGGTGTTCTGAAGATGCTTATTTACAATCCTTTCCCTGTATTTACAAGGATTCTCTGGTTTCTTTGCGCATGTGTTCAGGACTCTCTCTGCAACCAGGCAGAGCAGAAAAAGCTTGGAGGGTTCTATGGATTTTCTTCATGAAGTTCCTTTCCAATGGCTTTGCTGTAGACGCTGGAGAAATAAGTGAAGTGTGAACTAGTAGATACTCCCAGTGAAGGGTGTGAGCTGGCAGCACCAAACTGTGGAGTGGCACGAAATTAATGTGCTCTTCTGTATTGGTGGGTAGCACAGAATTATCAAAGAATTTATGTAACAAATTCTGAGTCACTGATGGCTTTCTACAGTGTGCTGGCCAAGGAGAGTCAGAAAGCTTATTTGATCAGGTTTTCAGTTTCTAATGGAAATATAATAGCCATGAAAATTTGAGGAGACCCAGGGCTATGTTTTTGTCCCTGATATTCATGCATTGACTTGATGCTGCTCTTCTACTCCAACAACCCTTTCTAGCCTGGTGTACTGCATCACCCCTCCACTGTTTCTCCATTTCACACATTTGCAAATACAGTAATTACTACTCATCTCAAACAGATATGGATGCTTCCTGTTTAAAACTACAGCACAAACTCATGTCTACTAAGACAACTCTCTTTTAAAAATAGCAGTGTGTGTTTGGGAACACTGCCTGCCCTGTCCCAGCCATAGGATACTCACCATTGCATGTCCCTATTGTGTCAGCAGGAGGCTTTCTGACCCTGGAGGTGGAGCCAGACTTCTAAATTCTTCAGTGAAACCTCAACAGCTGCAGGACCCTCATGATGGTGAGTGGTTTAGTAGATTTATTTTTAGAAAGACTGCTTTAAGGAGTCTAAGTCTGTCCTCCTTTGCCCAGGAGTAACTTGAGGTAGATTCTGCTAAGTAAAGGAGGCTGAAGAGACTAAACTAGCCTGTGCAACAGCAAATCCAGGCATTGCAGCTCCTTTCCAGCTCAAGTCAATGCCATGCTTTAATTTCTCAGTGTAGGAGAAATTAAAGAGGGTAAGGACATAGCACTGAAGGTCAGACCTTTCGCAGTGGCTTCACCAGGAGTGAAATCAGGTAATTTCCAAATGAACATCAGGAAAGAGCCCAAAAGCAAGGGATGAGTTTTCTGAGAAACTGAGGCAAAGCAGGGAACAGGCAGAATTGCTCAGGAACGCAGCTCTGCCCCAGATGTTTCTTAAATTGCCTTACAAGCCAACCACTGGACAGTGCTTGGGACAGAAACCTTGACAGGCCTCGAAGTCAGTGTGGGGTTCTTCCCTCAGTTTTTAAGACAAATATGAGAAACAATCCAAGGAAATATTCCTCTGCCTTCCCTTGCCATGTAAGACTCGGACATCTGTACCCACTGATTCTCTGGGCTCTGAACCCTATTTTTGTGGCGGTACTTAGCTACAGCCAGAACTGCTTGAATCAAGAAAAGAAAGAGTTTCTGACATGATCTTCTCTTCAGCATTTCCTAACTGGTCAGCAACTGGTGCCCAAGTCATCATGGGCAGTTTGAATAGTCTTAATGTCACAACGCTTGTCCCAACTTTGGATCTGTCCCCTTGTCACTTAATTATGCTGCATACCAGTAGACTAATCTTTTTAGCTAAATAATCTTGCCAATCCTATGGATTAAAAACTAGGTGATATCTTTCTAGCTTCTTTCATAGTTTTGTAACGATCCTTCAACTCTAAATTAAGACAAATTAAATCTGTGTATTTGTTTATACTTGCTAAACCACAAATCTTACTGTCAGTTCTGAATGCTCAGTTTCAGTCTAATCAAGCCTGATATTTTCACAAGATACTCCACACAAGATTATTGGAAAAGCTCTCCTCAATCCAGTGGATTATTGACTTAATTGTCAGTAGTAATGCCATTGCTGTGTATAGATGGGAAAAGGAAAGCAAAACAGCTCACTGACTTGGAATTGAGACAGTCCCCTGAGGATATTAATGTCACCAAGTCCATAAAGGGATTATATAGTTCAACAAAAATAGAAACAGAGTCAATGCCTTGTTTAAAAAGACAAAGAAGGTCAACTATAACTTGATCTGGGCAATTCAGGGAAAGAGAACACAAAGGGAATTGTAACACATTTCTCAAGAATGAACAAATAACCTTAAATAAGTAATTTTTTCTCCTGCTTGTGGTTGTAAATTGCCCTTGCCCAACAGTTGTTACTCCTTTCCTTTCCCTTCCCTTCCTCCCTCCCTTACCCCTCCCCCAGTGAAATTCCTATCAAAACACTTCAAGATGTAACCCACGTTTTCTAGCCTGCTCCCAAACAGTTTATGGCCAGAATGCAATGCAGGACACTGAAGAATCAGCTTGTTCAGACAGGTTACCGTAGGTTTCTGTGTCCTCCTTGGAAAAGGATAACTCTTCAGATGAGTTACCCTTGTATTGCAAAGACCCATGTTTACAAACCTGCAAAGGAGCAATTAGCAGTAAACAGTATCTTCTGGGTAAGCTTTAATGCTTCTAAGAACTAGGTTAAATTGAAGAACAAGCAGCTGTTTTGTACTCAGAGCCACTGGAGCCTGCTGAAGAGGGAGGAGGGGATTTTTGTGTGTGTTGTTTTATGTCAGTTTTCGTGTAAGGTCTCCCATCAGCTGTGTTTACTTGGCTAATATCAGTCATGAATTTTTTTCATTTATTTTGTTGGTTAGGATTGTTTTGCAACAGTCATTAACAAATGAGCTGTTCCAGCCCTTCTGCTCTAGACATCAGCAGACAAAACAAAAAAAATAGACATGTTCGAGCACCTAACTCTTCATTACAGCATCGGGTTACAAGAGCCCCAGAGGTGGAGAGATGTGACTTAGGTGGTCTCCACACTTGCTGTAGCATCCAGAGAGTAACCTGCAACTACTGTGGCAGCTCCAGGAGCGCCAAGCTGTGCTGGGTGAAAGATCTGAAGCAGCAGTGACCACAAGCTGTTGACACCAGGCACAGGATTTTGCTCTTCTGTAGCCAGTCCTTCTCCTGCCCCACATGCTTTTGTGGAGGGTAAATGCTTGTCTATAGCACTCTCCTGAGGAGGTGCAGCTCCCTCCTCCTATGGTTTTCCTTACATCCAGAAAGGTAGGAATGCAATGCAATTTAAAGAGCTGGTAATTTTTGTCCAAGTTGCCCAGGTCAGAGTGCCTGGTAATCAAATCTGACCATTGTTGAAGCAGCGCTATTGCAGCGCATTCCCCGACAAAGTTCCCTCCGGGGTTTTCCAGGTACCAACAGGATCCTACAGTGATAATACAACAGCATCAGCTAGCTCATACGTAATTGCCTGTGGCATTCTGACTCTGCTTCCTCCCAGGGACCTTTCTTATATTGTGTGTACGCATTTATGAAACCAGGGCGTTGTTTTCAGCATGTCGAGTCTTTATATTTCTAAGAACTGTGACTGACTGGGAGAAGAGCTGTCATTTCCCTCTTGCTGCAAACCTGTTGAGATACACGCATACCCTCACAATACTCTCTCCTGGGCAATGGTACAACTGTTCTTTTATTTCTTATAATAATTTTATTATTGTTATTCGGCTAACATGAGCATTGTGTGGTTGAAAATAAGCAGAAAGCTGAAGGAAGTCATGTCTAGAGGACAGTGAATAGATCGGAGAAAAAAGCATTATTATACTAAATTGTTCTTACATGGTACTGACTGATTGAAGACTAAATCTGACACTCAGCACCAGTAGCACCCCTTGATGATAGAGAAGTCTGCTGCTTTAGCCAGACCCTTCCTTGACTAGACATTGCAGCCCTGTTGAAATGCTATACTCATTTTCATAGAAAGCTTACACTTTTGCAGGGGAAAAAAAAAAAAAGAAAATGCCAGGAATTTCTTGATCAGACCTTCTTAGGATCCTGTTAGCCTCTATAAGAGTAATCTCTTCTGTATGACTTCACCCCATCTGATTTATTTGTTGGTGTTAGTTAACGAATGAGAAAGGTTCTGATATGATTTGGTCCCATAAATAAGCATTAGAGAAGCTGCAGCACCAACCAGAGTTCTGCAAATAGATACATAAATGTTCCAGAAATTGCTTGTTTCCTGAAGTCAAGAAGTAATTTACATATGCAATCCATCACTCTCTCCTCAGTGAACTTTCTGCTGACAGGTTAACGAAACTTCTGGAACACCATGAAACCCAGGATGAAGGCAGTAATATGTATTCATGAGGCTGACGGTGTCTGGGGTGGCTGTGGTGCAGGGAGGTATGTGGTGTGATGCCAGGGTCCTGGGCATTACCAAAGAATCCAAAAGCATTTACTGACCCATAAAAAAAATACACAAGAAGCCACATAAAAAAGTAATCTATTATAATCTAACGTGTAGCCTAACGTCCTGTGTACTCCTCCACCAGGTGCAGAGCTGCAGAAAAGGTCCACCTCACACGCTCCAACTCCTGCTAAGCAGAGTGACTGTAAAGACTTGTACATTCCCCAGACCCCATTGGGGTTGTTTTCCTCCCTGTTCATCATTTTGAAGAGTGGATGTGGGAGACAGCTGGCTAAAATTCCACACCCACCCACAGCAGTAGCATTTTGCTGCCTCTGTGTCAACGGCTGACAAGACTAGATGGTGAAGTGCTTCAGAAATAGTGAAAAAGTTGAACCTGCTACGCTGAGAAAACCTTCACTCCTCTGCAGGAATGATGCATAAGCCAAAGGTTAGAAGTGTTTTATTTAGGGGTATATAGCTATGGATGTGACTGAGTAGAATATAAATCATTTTTTTTAAGCAATACCAAAAATACAGTAGATTTGTTAATACAAAGGATCTTTAAACAACAGAGCAGACTGAGCGTGGATAATTTTTACTGTTGGTCAATCAAACCATGAATACTCAAGACATGTTCAGCAAATATTTGCCCTTGGCTGTAAATAAACCTTGATTTATCCCGATATTCCTACTACGTTTGATTTGCGCAACAGTCCAGAGAAAGAATTTTTAGAGGGAAAGGATCACATCTGTGAGTGATTCTTGGTCTGTACTTTCTTTACAAGTGTTCATTATGGAGGTTTGAACACAGGGATTCAAAGTTCAGGATGTCGGAGAGCTGCTGTGCACTTTGCTTCCTTGCATGGGGAACAGAGCTATTAGAATTGCATTTCCCCAGAGAATAATTATGTTTACAGATTTCAAATACACTCTCTGCAAATACACTTGAGTAGTAGCCTAAATTGTTTTGTTCCCACAAGCACAGTGGATGATTTTATGTCCCTCTGCCACTGGACTGCCCAACTAGCCCCTCCTTTTTCACAGCTACACTACATTTCTTCACCACCTTCTTGTAGGAGCTATTTACAGAAGCAAGAAATAGTTTATTACCTGGCATCTTCCTGAAGAAACAGACTAGAGAAAATATTTCATGTTAGTAATTCAGACTGTTCTGCTTAAGTTGAACCAAATTCCAACTTACCCCACAAGGAAAACTTTCAACAAACTTCAGTGCAAGCTGAAGTTTGGGAGACCTTCTCGATCTCTCCAACTATCTGAAAAGAGAGCATAGAGAGGCAGGAGTCAGTCTCTTCTCCCGAGGAACATGTGATGGGACAAGAGGATATGGCCTCAAATTGTACCAGGGGAGGTTCAGATTGGATATTAGGAAAAGTTTTTACACAGAAAGGGTTCTTAAGCCTTGGAAATGGGCTGCCCAAGGAAGTGGTTGAGGCACCATCCCTTGAAGTACTTAGAAGATGAGCTGACATAGCGCTTAGTGACATGGCTAAATGATGGTTTTTATCAGAGTTAAGTTAGTGGTTGGACTAGATGATCTTAAAGATCCCTTACAACCTAGACAATTCTATGATTCTAAGCTCAGTGCCACTCCCCGGGCACTCCATACTTCAAACGTGGCCTCATCCCTGCATCTTTTTCCCTCTGTACATCACTGCCACTGTGGCAAATTTGATATTTAAATCAGCTTCACTTGGCAAAAAAACTAGAACTGGACTGAGAAAAAATGTTGCCTGCTAGAAAGCATTGGGAGATTTCTCTATTCATGGGCAGAATGGTCAACAAGACCCTTCTGAAGACGTTAATTTGCTAAGGGTACTAGGAACAAGCCTTGATGAACTGACATAAATCTGTTTTTTTCTAAGGTTTGTGAACATTGGGCAGTAGGATGGATTAGATAAAAAGGTCCCACAGCTAAATGGTAGAGAGAAGACAATATATTTTGGATGTCATTTATTACCAGAGAAACAGTTTAATGAAAAACTGAATTGACTGTGATAGATCCTTGAGTAGGAGAGTGGAGGATAAAGTCCCAAATATATTTTCTGTTCGTGATGCAAAATTATCTCTTGTTACAGCCCTGCGAAGAAACCAGCACTGCTAGACCAGAGATTGGCTCTTCCCATCAGGGAAGCCAGCCTGCACTCCATGCTGCTCTAGGAAAGGTCCTACTTTTCTTGGGCTGTATTAATGGGATACACCTTTTTGAAAGGCTGAAAGAAATGAGCCAAATATCTTCTCCATGTCCTCCCCTCAGATGGACAGAGCTGTGGTACACGGCTAACGGCACTGAAATTTGGTGGTAGAACACAGGCCCAGAGATGGAAAGGGAGATGACCTTCTGTAACAAGCATCAAAAGGACACGTCTGGGCACTGTTGTCCTGTCTTCATCTTTCCTTATTGTCAGACAGCATCTTATCTATAACCAGAAAATGGCAGGGGAATTCAGCTGCATCAGGACCAACTCAAAATCCTGAAAAACTCTACAAATATCATATATAAATAAAAGCGATTCTTTACTGACAGACATTTCCAAGTTCTGACGCTTCTTCATGTGAGATGTGTCCTACGGGTACAGTACAGTGTTGTTTTCTTCAATCAGAATGTCACGCAGTATCAATCCAGCACCTTGAAATATATGTCAATTATACCATAGAGCTGTGTTTGTGGACCACAACTTGGAACAGTACTTTGATAATGAAATCATTCAGATTGTCTATCTAATCTTTGCTGGGGTATTTACTTTTGCACAGACAGCATACTGCAGATGTCTTACCTATTTTCTTCTCTTTATTGTCAGGCTTAGATGTCAGACATGCAATTAAGATGACTTAAAAAGTGACGGTGAGTGGGATTCACAAAGGCAGATACAGATGACCACGGTGCTGCATTTGAGCTTTTGTCTAGATATTCTGCGTAGATAACGGGAAGGAATAAGTGCTTGCTTGGTGTTATTCATCTCACCCTAAACAGACATTTAAAACATGACAGGTGACTTATGCCCTAAAGTTTCCCATTTCTCTGAACTGACAAATGGAGCACCAAGTAACATGCTCAGCTGTAGATATCAACAACCTTGCCCGTTTTAGCTGCGTGGTAACGGTGTGTGCTTACAGCCCATGGGAAATAGGAAGTCATTTATTTTGGTGCACAGCTGTCAATGAAACAAGTCTGGATTAATTTCTGTCGCCTGACCTGGGATAAGAACAAGCGCATGGAAAACTCAGCAGAGTTTGATAACCTATTAGGTCTTGGTAACTCGATTACATTTGTAGGTCCTTGGAATAGTCATAGGAAAGGAATACGAACAAAGATGAAGTGCTCTGTATTCTCTTTAACAGGGTTCATACTGCTGTATGAGCTGTGTGAAAGGAAAGACAACAGAAGTACATATTCAGCCAGTAAAAGAACACATTTCAGGGGATTTTTTCTTGTCCAAAATCACACCAACTCTTTTCCCTATTTTCTCTCTTTACTCCAGACAAAAATAACTCCCCTCCCCAATAATTCATGACTAAGGAGACATGTTAATATGTACTTCAGATAAAAAATGTCATAGCAACAGCTTTGAGGTCTCTAATGGTGCCATGTGAAATTTCATGAGCTGAGAGCTGGGCTCAATTGCTGAAGTTGTTGGTTCTACAGGAGTGGCAGGCAGCGAGGAACCTGATAGTCTCTCTGTTCTGTTCACCTGGTTGTCAGGAAACTGTTTTTAAGGTTTTCCAGGAGTTTCTTGCAACAACTCTTGATATGCTGAACACTGGTTTTCCAAAAATATCTTACCATGTCTAATCTACAAACAATAACATTTGGTTTTCTTGGCTGACCCTGACCTTGATGTTAATCAGCTCTGTATACTCCCGCCACAGTTCCATAGGAACACTGACACTTCTGTACAGGTCTTTAGTGTGATCAATTTTGTGTTTGTTGTGGCCTTTCTCCTCAAAGACCCAAGTGTCACTTCAGCTACAAGCCAAGCTGCAGGTTTTCTAATCAGCTGGAGACTGTGACAACTCTGTGTTGGTCAGGAACACCTTTGTCAGGTTGGCTGGAACTACTCCCAAAGTCACACCACACTCAAACTGACTGTCACTGGGCTCCAGTCCTTGATGCCCTCCAGCTGCTCTGAGTCCATGTGTCCTGGCTTTAGACTGAACAAAGCTACTTTCTGATGCTTCCCATCAGTCACAGTTCGAACAGCAGTGCTAACAATGTGCCTCCAGAGACATGGTCAGATCTTTCAAGCTAACTCTGTCTGGAACCATTTGGAGTTTTTAATTTCTGTCATGTCTTTATAGACCTCCTTTACTGAGATCAATATTTCAAAGGTCTACCCCAGCCTACCCCAGCAAATAGTTTCATGTTTCTCTTTTTCCCCATATGTGCTTTACAAGCCTCCACTGACAGGAGCTTGTACCAAAGTGGCTTGCTGTCAAGACTGAAGGTTACAAGTTCTTCCCTGTCTGCTTTGAAGAGGAGCTGATAACAAAGAAACACATCTTTTTCCTGCCTGTTAAGCCAGGACGAAGTTTTTCTGAGTGAATTCTGGTCCCATGCCAATGATATTTCTGCTTCATTTAGGAGGTGATCTCTTGATGGAAATTCTTTCCCTATCCTGCAGACAGAATTTCTGGGAAAGCTTTAAAGGAATTTTAATACCGGTTATATTTCTGAAGTGAACATAGATTTTGAAATGCTGGCATCTCCACAAGGCTGAGTTTATGGAGCATGTAACATTACACTCAACATTGAATAGGCTTAATTGAATTATCCACACTCTTATGGAGCCACTTATCACCACAAGCTGCATGACACACAAACACAGGTGCATGAATTCTCACAATTCCTCCTGCTACAGGGCAAATTATCATCATCTGTAGCTGCAGGTGGAAGGATGGGAGAGGAGACAGCATTTTCTGGAGTCTCTAAGGGATTTTTAGGATCCACATAGAAAACTTCCTGTGATTTATTCAGGATAGTAAAGGAAAAGATCTTAAAGCTTAAAACAGATCTGTGTCCAATAGCAATAAGGTAACCCTTGTGTAAAGGAAAGACTGCATTAGACAGTGTTGTGGTATGAATTGCTAAAGGTAGGCTTCAAGATCACCATTAAATACATACACAAAATCCCTTGAAACTTCTGTGGGTCTTTTTTTTTTTTTCCATGCAAATTGCAGAAAATATCACCAGCTATTCAGAAGACAAAAAATCCTGTTCTGTTTTATAAAGGCTTTATGAAAGTCTTGAGAAAAATACCAACAAGCTATTATCCTAGAATCACAGAATAATTTATGTTGGTACAGACGTCTGGATGTCTCTGCAGGAATAATTTTGATGTTACAGGAGGCTGATTGTGGCTTTGTCCATTCAAGTTCTGAAAACTCACAAGAAACCTCTTCCAACGTCTGGCAACCTTACTGTGAAGAAGTGGCTTTTGGCTTGAGGTATCCAAACCCCTTTTTATGGGTAATTCTTGAAGCCATTCTAGGTAGAACAGGAGGTTTTAAACCCACACATCATTCCAGTTTGTATGGACCAGGATTCTTTCTGAAGCCTCAAAAAGTAGGTAAATATGACTGTCTATTCACTCACTCTCCACTATGATACCTCCCCTCCACAACCCTTCTTCTGAATGTGTACCTAGAATCGAGATACACAAGTAGTGCATATGTGGTACTTTTAACCCAGTTTAAGTCCACTTTGACTTTGCTGTTTATTTATGTTAGTTTTCTGCCCATAGGCTTGTGGGTCATTTTCCAGGTTCCCATTGTGCCTCATTCAAAGCAGGGAATCAGTCCCAGCTCTCTTGTCCTGGGCTGCTAGGCATGGCAGAGTCTCTGACTACAGTCCTCCATCTCTGCCTTGAACATTAAACTCCACCCTGACGTGTGATGTAATTGCCACTCACATGTCAACAATTCTTGCAGAGTACAACATCTTCAGAAATACCTATTTATAGACATAGAATGGTTTGGGTTGGAAGGGACCTTAACATATATTGAAACAGCGTTTGGTTATTACTTAACTTTGCCTTCAGACTTTTGGTGGCCCTTCCCCACTTTGAGCCTTTTTTGCTCTAGATCCCTTCCCCAGCGCAGTCTTACCTGCCCTGAAGCTGGTCTCTGGCAATAACAAAAGATCATGATCAAGTTCTAAATTTAAGCTTACGAAATTAACCCCATTCCTACTGAATCCATTTAAATACCAGACCTAAAAAGCTACATTGGTGCTGCTTTCTCTGTGCTCTTGCACTTATATATTGCAATATCTTGCAATAGCCTTTACCGAAAGTCATGTCAGTTGTGAGAGCTAATATAGTCTCCAGATTCTAGCCTGTTCTTGCAGGAATATCCCAACTAAGACTTAATTTCCTTGTACTTGCATCGTGTGGACTCTGCATTCGATCAACAAAAAATCATCTCTGTCTGCATCTCTTGGGCTCAGTTTTTCTACCATCTCAGATAAGAGGACACCTACTATATTTTTCAGTCTCCTGATAGAATTTCTGCTCTTGTACATCCTTCTCTCCAGATTTATTCTATTAAAATGAATCATAACAGATTCAAAGATAATTGGATTCCATGTAATGATAGACCTACTTGAAGTCCCTACTGCTCTGCTTTGCAGGATTTATGTCACTCTGCTTCTTATCACAGAATCATAGAATGGGTTCATTTCTTTTTAAGTCAGGGACACCTGCCAGGAATCAGGAAGTGATATGTCATTAGATACCTAAAACGTTCTCTGCTGATAAAACAGGTTACTCAATAATTACACAAGCTGAAATTTTCACAAAGCACATGGATGATTGATAGTGGTTTGTTGTGTAGGGTTCCCCACTCCCTGCTCTCTGCCCCTCTCCCCACTACACCTCTATGAACTCATGGAAACCTTCCTGACAAATCACGTTTTTCAACTCAGCCAGTATTAAGATTTCAACACCACGCTCAGGAGCGAGAAACAGGACCCACCTGCACAAACTACTTTCAGTCTGAAGACATTCACGATGACATTTCTGTGCAAAGAGTGCCCTGTCCATCACAGCAAAAGGCAGGAAAGGCAACATAACATGTGTTTTTTCTGAGACCCGTAGGTGGGAAAAGATGGTCAGAGACAGCTGCTGGCTTTGGCATGGTTTTCTTGGAGCCATTCACATCACACTCGCCTGAGCCTGCAGACAACAGCAGCCTACTTGGCTCCAGCTTCTATAACCAGGCCAGGGCCGAAAAGCACACTGAAACTCAGTCCTGATTAACCATCTTCAGGGACAGGATTGCTCCATGGGGAGCAGGGAGAAAATCAAACACTTGCTCTGAGCAAACAAAATTAAACGCTCTGTTTATTTTTTCCTCAAGGTTGCGGAACCTGACTCTATTTGCTAAATTATTCATTCTTTGGTAGATTGTCCCCTCTGTTGTAGGAGTGAAAGTCATCAGTCTTTCCTAGACCATGCAGCTTTGCTCTCCATGAGCGCCAGACAGTCTCTCAATGAAAACCTTTGACATGTCCCATTTCTTGACACACTGCACTGCTCTTCTCCAGATTTCCACACCTTGTAAAAACCAGCTGCTCAGGCACCTCTAATCCACAAGAGACCATTCCAGAGAACATCTCTATTTAGTCCCTGAAATCAGAACAGCCTGATAACGGAACACACAATTTTGATGCGGAGCTAGAGAGGAATCACCTGCCCTCAACAGATACCCCAAGAAACACCAAGAGGCACCAAGTGTTCTCTGGAGCCGAGCAATAAACAGAGGCTGGTGAAGGCAAAAGAGTCAGCTGGAAGTTTAGGGTGTCTGTGTAACATAAATATTGTTGGGTGGAATACTTTCTCCCAAAGCAAAGACGGGCCTGTGAGCATAAAAGTATTTCCTGTCCTTCCTCATATGACAACAGGAGGTTACTGAATGTTAGATACTTCGAAACACATCTGCAATTGAATGCTGACAAGCAGAGTGGTGCTGCTCACCTGAAAACCCAGGTCTTTTTATCGAAGATGTCAGGTGAGATCGTTGCTTTGCTGTATTGTAATTATTAGAGACATAAAGCACTTTTCTCATTAAAACTCAATTTGCAGTTATGCTTATCTGTTGCCTTCTAACTCCAGAGTTTTGTTTCTCCTCTGAAGCACTGACACTGTCACCTGGACAAACTAGGAAGCCAGAATCTTTTTTCTCTTGGTTTTACTGCCTAATGAGACCATCTGCCAAAACCCCTTAACAGTGAACTTCAGTGAAATTAGAATATCCCTTTAAAAATTTCAGATCTTTGCTTGTGACTCAGAAATACGCTAGTACCAATTAAAAAAGGTAGCAGGAAAGATCCCCTCTTGTTTCTTTTTCATATCTACATTCTGTCTGGGCTTCACAGCCTTCACAGACATTTTCTTCTGGCCAGTAAGTTAAGAGAACCAGGAAGCCTGGTCCATTTTTAACTCTCCATTTTTAACACACACAACATTCACTTTTACCTCTGCCAAGAGGTGAGATTCCATCCCAGATCTCACCAACTGCAACCATTTGCTCGAATATTACCTGGCCCAAGCCCTTAAATACTTATCTGTAGGCTTTAAATAAAATCCTCTCAAACCTTTCAAGCCACAGCAGATTCTTCCACAGCATTAAAAACAAAACCCAAGGATAAAAAGTGCATTATAGTGAAGAATTGCTTCCTGCAGCCTGGAATTCCTTAACTCATCGCTACTTGTACTCCAGGAGTGCTGAAGGGCCATGAGGAGTAACTGGAGTCTTTTTCAAGAGCACTGCAGGAATTTTAGAAAGAGGCAGCACATCCTCACAGATACAAGACATAGAGCAAAGGAGCCATGCAATACGTGAAGAAACATTCCTAGCGAATAAGGGATTTTCTTCATCTCCTGCACTGGGCGCTGTAGTGTCTGAATCTCTCAAGTTTCTGAAGGAGTTTTCCTCCAGCCCTGCTACTTTACGTGGACCTTTGGCCCTATCTCAGAGAGAAGCTCTTCTTTTTCTTCTAGATCTGTTTGTACCCAGGGCTATAGGCTATGGCAATTGATTTCAGTGATTACCCATCACAAACACAGATCAGTGTTGTGGGTGTACTCCAGTTTAGTGGGTTATTGATGTTATACAATTTCTTAAATTTCATCATTAGACTTCAGAACAACACCAGAAATGTCACAAAGTGTAGTAAAATGTAAAAGATTAATTGACCAGAGACTCATAATAATTTAGAATAACTTAGGTTGGAAAGGACCTCTGGAGGTCTCTAGTGCTACCTCCCACCTAAAGCAGGGTTAGGTTCAAAGTTAGGTCAGGTTGCCCAGAACCTGGGTTTTAAATATCTCTTTCTAGCTGAGTTTTGAATACCTTCAAGGATAGTGATTTTCGTGTTTCAAGACAGATTAGTGATCATTTCCAGTTAGCTCCTTTTCTCCCTTGCAGATGCCTGATACTCCTGACTTCCAGGCTATGAACGTCTTGTTTGAACCACACAATAAAAACATTGGGCACTCAGATGTAGACAAACCTTTGCTTTAGGATTGGAGGTTCACACAGCTGGAATATGTTGCTGAATTTCTGTTATACCTTCTTCACTAAAAGCCTCCAAACACTCAACTAATACATAGACTATAAATACACGTAGTTGTCTAACCAGCTATGGCTTTCCTTGGGAAGCACTTCTGTTATGTTCACTGTTTCCATAGCAGGAATCAGAAGAAAGAAAGAAAGAGAAATAATCTGCAGCAATTTACCAGAAGTTGCCTTGAACTTTAGATGACCCATTGAGCAGGTTTGACTCACAGGTTGCTATCTCGAATTCTAGAAATTGTTTTGCATATAAAAGATGCATAACCATCATAAATCCAATATAGTAAAGGACTTAAAAAAGTGCTTCAAACCTTTGTTGAATCAGAAATCATAACCTGAAACTATACATACAATAGTCTGCCTACAGTGCTGTAACAAAGAAATGGATCTTGCCTCTTCGTATGGGATTTAGACTTACACAGCAGTCAGTTAAACTCAATTTCTGATAAGAAATTGAAAAATATGACAGAAAAGCTCAGTAATGCACTGTGAAATAATGAAAATAATAACTGGTTTGACTTCCAAAAAAAAAAAAAAAAGAGAGAAAAAAAGAGCAAACCATAGAGATATTAAATTCTTCATTTAAAAGACCCATATCCAGACAACAAAGAACATTAGCTTTAAGGAATGAAATTAGACAGAGACAGCCAGATTAATATCTGTCTGTCTAATTCCTTAAACTGTTCCTGCCTCCAAATCTCAAAATGATCCTTAAAAGTTGCAAATGGAGTTCAGAAAAAGTAATTTTACCTTTAGATGGATAGTTGCGGGAAGTTATATCAAGCTTGTTATTTATATCTTTCTGTGGACCAAACAAGCTGTGGCAAACAGTTTTTGGAAGATAGAATGAGTCAAAAACTAGGAAACAATCCAGCAATACCTGGTGATGCTTCTGAATGGACTTCCAGTACTGACAACCAGCAGAAGACAAGGCCTTAGTTGCTGATGGTTCTAGGAAATAGAAAGATGATGGATTTTAGTCTGAAAGGAGACCATTGGGTGATGGAGACTGTGAGACTGGAGAAGAAAATCAAGAAAAGAGGAGTCCCTCTGGTACATGAAATAGATTTCCAAGAGCAAGATGACTCCTGTAGTGTTAAATACGCACAATACAGATCCCTCCAGTAACTGGCCATAGACACTACCCACCAAGTAGCCAGCCTTTGGATCCTGTCATCTCTAGCTGCTTCACGCTCAGACACATACACATGCAGAGTTCTCTCAGCAGCCCCCTAGACCTCCGTGATCTCTCCAGTGTCCCGCCCAGACCCTTGCCCAACCCAATATCTGGCTCCCAAGCCCCATGTCCCTCTCAGGAGCTGCTCTGGCTTGTTTTCACCAATGATTACACACCAACGTACAATTCCTCACCAAACATTCCTCATCAAACCACCCAGAACCCTCCTTTTTCCCTCCTTTAATTCCTTCCCTGTACATCCCAGAAGAAGACTCTGGTCCTTACCAGCTCATGGGGTGGGTACTCTCCTGGGGCAGCCCCGGGCCAAGCAGTTCCAAGAATAGTTTCTCTGTGTGAATTTATTGGGGTCTGTCACCTCTGCAATACATCTCTGTGCTTCTCTGTGGGCAGGGAAAAGAACATCAATGACATAACCTAATGAGGTTCCTTAAAAGTGATAGTCTCCTCGTTTGCCCTCAGTTATTAAAATTACAGCCCTGGTTCTTCAGCTTTGTGAGGTTTTTCAACATCACATTTTCTCTACCTCTCTCCCTCCCATTTTATCAACTGCCAGAGAAACACAATATACCCAGCTCAATTTCACATTGAGACTTCCATTCTCGAGATATCTCTATTGCAGACTTTGAATGAATTGCCTGAAAGCTGCTTCAAGAAAAACCAAATCAAAACAAAAAAAACACTCTCAACTACCAAACACCTCAGACCTCCCGATCTCAGAAATGATATTATTTTCCACACACTCTCCTGCTCACAAACACCACACAGCTGATGAATTCTTTTGTTGGCACCAGGATGGTACTGATCTCTTCTCATAGGCAATTAGTGATAGAACAGGAGTGAATGGCTTCAAGCACCAACAGGGTAGGTTTAGACTGAACATTAGGAAAGAATTTTTCACAGAAAGAGTGGTCAGACACTGGAATAGGCTGCCCAGGGAGGTAGCCGAGTCACCATCCCTGGATGTGTTTAAAGTCATTTAGATGTGGTGTTGGGGGATATGCTGCAGGGGAGAACTTTGTAGAGTAAGGCAGATGGTTGGACTCAATGATCCCAAGGGTCTCTTCCAACCTAGATGATTCTATGATTCATGTCGTCCTCCATGTTTACAGAAAGCTTCACTTCTGAGGAGGCTTTAAATGAGTTTATTCCTCAGCATATGCATATCTGTTGACTTGTCTTTTACATGCATCAGAAATTCTCCTCAGCCGCTCCCTGGAGAAACAGTCATCTCCTGATTGTCATCGTAGCGATTCCTTCTTAAGTTGCAACAGCCCCAAAATTGCATTCCCCCCCACCATGCCCCAAAATAACCACTTGTTCTTCCACATGCTGTTAGCAGTGGGAAGAGGCTGGGAAATGTATAATTAATGCAGCTGTCTCACTTCCCACATAGAAAACCAAGATGATGTTGTTGCTTCCCAAAATCCTTTCTGTTAAAGGCTGGGAATAGGGGAACAAGAAAATAAAGGGGATGGCTGAGGTGACGTGAAGAAGGGGCTGGGGGTGACCATGATACACCACCTGAGCTGTAAGGGACAGACACCATCAAAGCCAAATTTCTAAGGAAATGCTCACCCCTTTCTTCCTGAAAGAAGGCAGTTCTTGAAATGTTCTTGGGGAAAAAAACCCAAAAAGACCAAACATCTACAACTTGCAGAATATAGAACTGAGTACGAATTTTGGGTAAAATAACTTCTGACCAAGCTTTAAGCACTGTTATGTGTTCTGGCTTTTTTTTTTTTAAAAAACCCAACAAACAAACACCAAACCCTTTACCTACTGACTAGCAACCTGGTGACATATTTTTAAAAGTTCAGGCAGTGTAGGACAGTTTAGAGCACTTCAAGAGCAGGAGAGACACAGCCCTGTAAGCATCCATTGAGCTAAATTCTCATTAGATGCTTTCTGTCCCTGAGCCTCAAAGCGATTCTAAAATAACCCAAGCAGGAATCAGTGGATCAGGGAATGAAAACCAATTCCATTTTTAAATTGATAATTGAAATAAAACACCTCAGGTGGTTTGAAGTGGTTTGATATAAAACCCTTCCTCCTGCTGCTTCCCCACAGCTTCATAGTCCCACCGGCTACCAAAGAGATGAACTTGGGGCAACACAGTGTAATCCCCAGACTGTCTTTGTATCAAACAGCCAGACTGTTAAAGGGAGGTATAAATAAAAATAAAGTCACTGCTCTAGGGCTTAGGGTGATTCTGCTTCAACTTCTGAACCTTATCTCTCCTGTTTTTTTCCAAATTCTTTGTTAAAAGTTGGGACTTGGCATCTGCATCTGTTGCATCAAATGCAACAGAAAAACAGATGTCTCTGATTCCAGAGGATGCAAATATCCAGGATTCAATGTGTTCACATTACGTAGCCCCCAGATCCCCGCCCGTTGCCTTTGGTTTGCTCTCCTCATGCACTCTGCTGTCAACTCTGCATGAGTGTTGACTGTGATTTTAGGATCCTCCCAGCTATGCCAATTTTGGTGATTTTGGATCCTACACAACGTTGAGGTAGCGGCAATTTAAGATTTATTATCAATTTTACAGTAAATCCCAGCAATATGTTGTAAGATTTTTTAACAATATTTAACCATCAGCCAAGTATCAGAGTGTTTTAACAAAATTTCCTGCAATCAACACGCTGAATTAGTCAATGATTCAAAAATGGCAAGATTCACAGGAGACTTGTGATGGAGTTTCCTAAATCAAATCGCAGACACGCCAACACAGAGAGAGGTCAACCTATGCTCAAGATTTTTCTCATTTTGAAAACGTTGTTGGTACCAAGTGATCTTTGAACCTCATGAAATATCATTGTAATGAATTACTTCCTCCTCTTTGACAGTGTTTGTCAGCAGATAACATCCGAAACCTCACGAAATCTACCTGGAGAGGCTCAGCAAGAGATGCTGGGTCGCAGCCTCCTACAATCCCAGAGAGCTCAAAGGGTCTGCTTTAGGATCATTATTTAAAGAACCACAAGACAATTGACCTTGGTCAGGGTTTTTCCATTTTGGCCAAAATTCTGGCAATTCTGATACCTTCCAGACCAGGATACGATTCAGGAAGCAGGAGTTTAAGGTACGGTTAGGGAGTGCCTCATCACCCCAACTCACTGCACTTGTAACCAGGACAAGAACACAGTGTTGACTTGCCTTGACATCATGACATGGCTCAGAGGGGCTGTGCCACCACAAGTTAGACTAATGCAAATTTGGTTTGAATATACTGCTTCTAAAAAGTAGCAGACCAGCACTGAAACCCATCTGGGCTCCGCTCATGGTTCCGCTCCTGACTTGCTGCTCAGTCTTGCAGATCTTTCAGCTTTTCTGTGATACTTCATCAGCTCTGTTGGCTGCGATTACAAGCTCTGTGAGACCAGGAGCCATCTCTCACTGTGTTTCAGCATCATGTGGGTCCATGACACCTGATAAGAAGCTTGACTGACTCTTGTAGTTGCACAAAATTAATTTTCTACACTGGTGAGAGCTGGCAGCTGTCAGCCTACGGGTGCAGGTGGATTCCTCAGGTTGAATAACTCAAGCCATTTTCCTCGAGTCATTTATCTCCTTTGGAGATAGCATTGCACAGGTCAGGAAGTGAAAAAATATTTTGGATTTTCTCTGACACAGGGGAGGATTTGGACGGGAAGTTGGAACTTTGTCCTAACATTTTCTCAGCGGGAAACATGAGAGCTGTCCATTTTCCACGGGACCACAGATGCCGAAATTAAGATTGTCAAGAGAGTCTCTAGGAGTTATACACTCAACAAATTTCCGGTATTATTAGTTCTTTTGATGCTGGGGAAGTGACTCAACTGTGTTTGAAAAATCTTGATTTGAAAGTGACAGCTGACACTATTCACAAAGGAAGACATCAGCCTTTCTCCTAAAACACTGAACTTTTTAGTTTTGGTGTTTGGTTTTTTTGTTTGTTTGTTTGTTTTGTTTTGTTTTGTTTTGTGTAGACCATTGAGTTTAATTAAACTTGATTTATAAGGTTTGTCTCCTCCAATTAGTGACACATTGAACCTGAGGATGAAGACTGGGAGAAGCCATGAAGCAAAGAGCCTGATCTAGGAAATACCAGGGCTTCTTTCACCGTAGATGCAACAAAGCCAAAGGGAAATCATAATGTTCAACTAATGAGGCAATACAAAATTACAGATCTTATTAAGTATGCACATTTTACAGCTTCACTGAGATGCAGATGGACACTAGCCTAAGGTGGGTTGCTCTTCTCCATTAAAATCTGTACTTTATATCCTTGAACGAAGCTCTGTACTTAATATTCCTCTATTTTGTCTTCCTCTCTTTGTTAGAAAGTCATATTAGCATTTCCTTTACCATTCTACGTTGCATCCACTGCTGCACGTTCAAGATATATGGGATTGCTGTGTGTTTAGCCTGTGTCTATGCATACAGATATATATTATTATGGTAGCTTTGGATTTTTCAGCTTTATTACTTTGCAAGCATTAAAATTAGATGTACATTCCTCGTTCCTTAGTTTGCATCATTACATGCGGTCTTACATTTTTTATAGAAATTCACTTCCAGATCATAGAACACTGTCTAATCAGCAAGCTGCTTGTACGTTATAAATCACCTCAACCTATAACTGTAGAGGTGGCTTTTAAAGCAAGCTTTAGCCTCAATGCTGAAGTTTGCCTAATTAGCAAAGCCCCAACGTTTATTAAGAGGAACAGAATGGTGAGGCTTTGACTTTGCCTCCGTCCCAGTCAAGGGAAATTTTCCAAAACTCAGCATGTCCCGTGTGCTTGGACACAAGAGGAGAGATGTCCCTCACCCAGGACAAGCTCCGTACAGGATGCTCTTCAAGGCAATGCTTGAACTGAATCAAGTCGGGTCGAGGCAGACCTGACCATGCTTACTCCAGAGACTGATTTTAGGGATGGCACTGAGATCACCAAATAAAAACCCTTTCCCCTTTACACGGGGGTGTATGAAGCCTGATCCTACTCTCAGGTAAGCTGTTTGCTGTGACTCTGCCAGGCTGAGTAAGAGTTTTTTCAGGGGTCTGTAAATTCTCTTCTGTAGAGAGCTGCTGGGGATTAATAGGTTTGTTGTAAATTTTCCCTGCCTTCTCCTCCAACAGCTAATAATCCTCTTTCACTATGGATGGAAGCTTAATATTAGAGAGCTGTAAAAGATGAATTTTAATTTTTAAAAGTAATTCGCTCATCTTGGGTGAGGCTGGCACACGTCTTACACTCTTGGTGCAGAAGTTACCATTGAGGTCACTACCCTGAAGTTCCCTTATATTTAGACTTGCTTTTGCCCCTGTAATTTTTTAACATTCCTGTTCTGTCTTTCAGTTTCAGGACAACACCCTTCTTAGGTGTTGACCTAAGAAGATAACTCAAGCCAGAAAACAGTGGTTTAAGAGAAAACTGTATTTCAGAGTTTGCATGTAAGGACACCCTACTACAGAAATAATTTTGTGCTAAGCAGATGGAGTTTGGGGATATGGCCTTATTTTAAGGGATCACAGCTATTACTTGCACAGTTCAACAGCCTACATTTGTCTTGACCCTACATTTTGCATTTCATCCACACAGTGCTGAGAATTCACAAAAAAAGTGAGAGAGAGGGAGAAATCCCTGAACATGTTCACAGTTCATTATGCATTCAAACTTCCTTTGAAAGTCTCTTCCACTGAATAATAAGTTGTGAAGCTTTCCCAGTGCTCCCTGTCTCTGAGGCCAGAGTACAAATAGTTTCCTAGTAATTATTAAAAAAAAAAAAAAGATATTCTAGTAACTCAAAAACTCCAGAATGACTTTGAAAAAATCCTCAAAGATGATCCAGGACGGTGTCCTTGTTTTCCCTTGTTATTCCTAATGGGAACAGCTCAGTCTTTTCCTGGTTATTTCTTTTGTAGGAGGAGCTGAAACACAATGGTTGTTTGGATCCAGTACTCACTGAACGGATTTCCAGGCTGTAACACGATCATCAGGTCTCTGATTAGATCCTTTACTGTTCATCATATCTGAGTGTCAAACGGAAATGTAGGCACCTCTGTTCTTCAGGGACACAGTCATGGAGCTCTAAAAAAAAGAAAAAGAAGAAAGAAAAAAAAAGTATAAAAAGAAGAAAGGTTAGTTAGAGTGAGGATATTCATTACACATCACTTGCCATTTTTCATTTCCTGGTCATAGGGCTTTCATCATTCAATCAAAAACCAGCTACAATTTGGTAAAATTAAGGCACAAGTTACTATCTGACGTTTTGGTGGTGTTCACTGAATTTTATCAACCCACATGAACCTTGTGTTCCAAAGAACTTGCTCATGGAGATGTCAGTATGACTCTGGAACCCACAATTTGGTTAGATGGCATGGGCTTGGCTCTAGGATGGCTCTGAGCATGGAGGGCTGCCCATGGACATTCTTTGGCAGCATCTGCCACGTGGATTGGCCCCTTCTCTGCTCCTGACCTACTAACATCCATCTACTCATGAAAGAGGGAATATTAAGATTAGATATGAGGAAGAAATTCTTTTCCCTGAGGGTGGTGAGACACTGGAACAGGTTGCCCAGAGAAGCTGTGGCTGCCCCATCCCTGGAGGGGTTCAAGGCCAGGCTGGATGGGGCTTTGAGCAACCTGCTCTAGTGGGAGGTACCCATGGCAGGGGAGTTGGAACTCAATGATTTTGAAGTCCCTTCCAACCCAAACCATTCTATGATTCTATCCAGAGAGCATCTGGTGGGCAAGGTGCTGAGCTTGTTGTGGCAGGAGGTGCTGAGTCTGACAGTGACAGAACAGAAATTCTATACCAGCCTTGAATTCATCAATAAAGCTTTGTGCTCCCTCCCATGGTGTCCATTACTGCGTGGTGATAGAGCACGAAACTCAAGGCAGAGATTGTGTCAAACCACAAGCTAAAAGAGAACAAAGAGAGCATCCAACACGCAGCAAAGCACAGCACCATGAGTCAGTGCCCTCCTGTTTTTCTCACACATCTAATATTCCACCTTCTCAGTTTTCCCCACCATCTCATTTTGAGCTGTTATGTATGACATCCTCTCTGATGATTGATTTGAGCTATTCTTATTTTAACAAATTAAAGAAGGCAGAAAACACAACAAGAATTAACCATCACTCCTTGAGAAAGGCTAAAACAAACTTCCTCTAGAAATCTGTGGAAGAATAAGTGTACTAAGTCACTAAAAGGAGACACTAAAAGGAGGCATCCAGGCACGAGACATGCTGATTGACAAGGGGATTTGGTTCTCTTAAGTACCACAAAACATTTCAATTTTTATGAATGGAATAATCAAATATCTCACAAATGTCAGCATTGCTAAAATATATTACTTTTTTTTCACCTTTCTTTTTGCAGCTGATGCTTTTTCAGGTAGTGTCCTGAACATTTCTTTTTATCATCCCAGAGCCACCATTCTGTCGGGAACTAAGGAACAAACAGAGATGGTCCAGTGCTCCTGAAGGCAATCAGAGATTACATGCACGACTAAAAGCCCTCCTCTACCAAAAAATTCCAGGAGACCCAAGCCCCCTAAGGTCAAAGAAGCTACAGGGTATTCTGCAAAGAGGGATTTGTCCTCCCATTAAAGAGGTCACTGTACAGCAACACATGCAAAAATGAAGATTAAAGAATCCAGCAAACAGAAACACAATTGTCATCTGCTGAGGCTAACACCAGAAGGAGCAGAGTTAAAAAATCCCTGCACAGACGGCCCTTCCTTTTCCAAGCTCTTAGAGTGGGCAAATCAAGAATCAACGTGGATGAGGCCACTGTATTTCGGGGTAAGAGGCAGTGGAGAATTCAGTTTAAGGATGAAAGCCATGTCATATCATTTGTCTTCATGGAGAAAGAACAGTTCCTTACTCAACTTACTGATGAGACACAGTCTTGCAAGACCCCAGAGGCAGTTTGACTGGGTATTCCAGTTTCAGTTAGATGGGAAATGGTCCTTAGAGCTTCCCACAGCCAAGCTCATGGCAGCCTTTGGGGAATTTTTCTCTCATTACTGCAAGGAAACCCACATTTCTCATTTTGATGATCAGTTTTCAAGACTTGTGACACCTTTCAAGCACATAGAGGAGAAAGTTTTGAACTTGTCAGGGTTTTGTTTTTTTACACGGCAGGGGCAGGGGAACAATTCATGACCTTCATACTCATTTGATAGCACCAATTACTTCAATTTTTTCCCCTTTGGAACGGTCCTGTATTATACAGCAAATTGCTTCAGAATACCTGGATAATACATATTTTTTGGAAATCTTGTGAGTAAGTCTCATTTTTTAAAAGTCAGGCAGGCATTTAAGAATCTGAGTTGCACTGAATATCAAAAAGATATATGACTGCCAAACCTCTTCGGCACACTTTAATGCTTAAGTTTAAAGCCCTACTTTATGGCTTTAATTCTACCACTTATATTCCTGGAGTTATATCTTACTCTGGGAGCATTCACAGCAAGACTCAGTTTTTACAGAGGCAGTGAGGAATTATTCTGTACAGGTAAATGCTGCAGAATTGGGCTGTGTGCATTCAGATTCCTCTGCTTTTAAAAAATTCCTAGTTGATTTCTGACATCAAAGCGTTACAGTAATGATCAAACATAGCAGGAAATACAAAAATCACATCTTGAGTACAAAGAACTCATAAACAGTGAACTATGTACAAATAATATTATGACATTATTTAAGCAATGTAATACCAGAGTGAAAAACCACAGTAACTGCATTTTGACCTTTGCTGAATGCAAAAGGAAATGTTTTAGGAAGTGTTTACATGTTAAATTTGACTTCCCCCCTGGTGAGGGAAATCAAAATGCCAGCTAATAAGTCAATAAAGTGCACTTCCAGAGAGATGTTTCAATAGAATAAATCATGTATTTTTCAAAGTGAAAGGAACGTCAGCTGTAAGAAAACCATCTGTATTAGACCTTATTTACTGACGAAGACGCTGTTTGCTTTGTTGTCACATTGCATTCCCCAGGTGCTGAATGCCAATAAACAGCACTTAATGCCTAAGCTATCTGGATTTTGGTTTGCTTTTGGCTCAGGAAAAATAAATCAGGTATCCAGTAATGACAGGCTGGTAGGCGAGATCTGAGCAGAGCCAGCAATAAGTCTTTAAAGACCTACACTTTCTTTGTTTAAGATTCAGGGAGCTCACTGAGGTTGTGAACAAGCATTAAACAAGGATAAAGGATGGGCTTCTCACACAGCTACCATCAGCCCATCTAAACGTTATGCATCTACTCACCCACCTACTCATTCCCTCTGCAGACTTCTTTCCCCATGAGAGGGCTAAGCCATCTGAGATGTCTTCAGGAGATACATCTCTGTTTCTCCAGTTGGCTACAGAGAGCCTGGTCAGGCAAATCAGGCCACAGTCCTGGAAGTGCAGGAGAGTTTAGTAGAGTTAGTTAGTTTAGTTTAGTGGAGTAGTAGAGTTAATATCTACAATATCCAACTATAAATTCATAATTGTGTCTACTGTTGGAATTTGTCAACCTTTGCTCCTGGTGCTATGGGCCAGATCTTGTGGATCTCTGCTCTTCGTACCATCCCAGGACAACCTGACTGGCTACATGTGGAGTTCAATGCACAGGGGGTTATGCAGAGCTGGTGGGAGTGCAGATGTTTCTGCAAAGAGGCTGAGCACAGAAAGAAAGGAAGAAAGATTCATTTGAACTGGTTTTGAATGATTTTATTTGAATTGAAAGTAAATGTTTCATTTAAGGGGATTAAACCATTTATTTTTATGGTCAATTTTCAATTCAAAACACGGTTCTCAAAATGAAATAGCAAAATATTTTCTTTAGCACATCTGAGTGAATCACTTTGCTATTTATGCTTTTTTGAACACTTTCAAGCCAAAGATACTGCCAAACTTGACCAAGAGCCTGAGGAAGCTCTTGTCTCTCTGAACTTTATTTTCCAATAAATTTACTGCATATTTTACCGAAATATTTGCAAGGCCTAAAGCCCCAGGTCTCTTTCCTTATGCTGCAATAGTTATAGTATGTATAGAGGGTTACAAAAGCGCAACTGAACAAAATGTTTATGAAGATGTAAATCAGCTGAAAATTCACTGAATCCAATGGCTTGGGATAAGTGAAAGAAAAAACCAAAGCAGCTCTACGTTACTGCTCAGCATTCACTGATGAATGTGAATTTACAAGTAATACGCCGTACATCAGTGTTTCTTCAGGCAGAAAATGTGAGCAGACCTTTCTGCTCCTACACTTCATTTTCTCCAGAGCTATAAAATTGCAATTTATCTCCGGAATACACCTAACCTCTGAAAAAAAATAAAATTAAAAAATTTGTTATTCGCTTCTTTATACAAGGTATTAATACTTCTTACTACCTGTCGTCTTCAGCCTGCTGAGCAATCAATAATTGCAGCCCTCTTTACATATTCAATAATAAGCAACTGTAATGAATGGCAGTAGCAAAGGTTACTATCACTTGAGAACTCCCCACAGAATTGGTTTTAAAGATCATAATTCCAGCTGCTTCCCCTCCTTCTTATGTATCACAGAGAAGCCTTTCTGTGGCTTGTGGTGACGTGCTGGAACTGAAGCTATGTCTTTTATGTTATCGATGAGAACAATCGCAGAGAGGCAAAATATATTTCTATTCTTTTCTGAAATGCTTCAGTGAGCACCAGAGCAGGCAATAGGAAGAGGCTGCCCCAGTGTTTTCATAAAGGCATGAGAGGAAATAGAAATAGTGTCAAAATTAGACAATCACCTGCGGAGGTTTTCCTAATTAATAGTAGTGATTTGTTCTGAATCAGCCAATGCAGTAATTGCTGCCAAGTCTGTAAAGCCAAAGGGATTACTGATAGTTGAGCAATACACAGGTAGTTTTAAAACCTCAGAGAGATTCAAGGCATTCCTGCTCTCACTGAAATAAAATCTTTGCACAGAAAGACGAGCAGCTATTTGAAGTTCAGGGGCTGAAGAAGACACTGAGATGCCTGGATGAATGAGGTCCATCCATTCAGCTTATCAGAGAGGACAGTCTGCACGGACTCTCTTTAAAGAAGGTATCTGACAGTGAATGGCATTTTATGCCATCACAGATCTCCCCCCTGCCAGCAAGTAAAAACAGACAAGTTCAATCATTAAGAATAAAATCAGTTCATACCTACAGGGCAATTCATAGCTCTGCCTGAAGTCATGTTGTGATGGCTTTTCCTAACTGGGAAACGTGTTTTGCATTGTTCTCAGTAACATTTGCACTGCTTATTTTGCAGGAAGGAAAAATGCATCTCACTTTATTTTCCACTTTATTTCAAGTAAGACCTTCAGACACCTGGCCTCATGTGTGGGTTTGACCAACCAAAAGCGTACAGGGCTTCCTGCAAACCGTAGAAGAAAGGTTTGTCCGTGTGCCTTAAGAGCACCATGAAACTCTATTTTTCAAGTCAGATGGAGCTGATTCTAAATTAAACTTCTGAAGGTTTCTGTTCTGAAGGAGGGAGGAAGAAAGCTTGTCTTTGTCATCAGAGAGAAGCACTGGACAAATGTAACTATTTATTTTGGTCTTAGAGATGATGAAGCTGTATTGAAATTCACCTGCTTCTATATAAAAGTTGACCAGGCTGAAACCATGCCTGCTTGCAGTGAGACCATGGTCTTGGGAGAGACACAATGAAAGAAACAACATGCTTTGCAGACAAGCCCTAGGAAAAGCAGTAAAATACTCATTTAAAACACTTAGAAAATGATGTAATATTGGAAATGTCCATTTTCTCTCTGAACCACTCAAATTTTCTATGGAAATATGAATAATGAACTTCTTAAAAGCATTTGTGTAGAGTGATGCGCCTGGCATGTAAGGGCCCTGACATGACCTATTAACGTAATACATCAGTTTAATAAAATGAAGCCAAAGAGCAATGTGATGAGGATCAAAATTCTATCTCTTCCAAAGAGCCCCTTCACTCAAGTCACTGGCATGTTCCTTGGCATTTCAAACAGCACCATTGCCATGGAGTCAACAGTAGCCCCCACAGAGTAACACCAGCACAGAAACAAGGTGATGGGGACAGAACATTCTGCCAGCACAAGGATGACTAGATGGGGTCCTGGGAGTCAGCCAAGCCTCAGCGAAAATGATTTTGTAAAAGCTGAAACCGTCAGTACTTGTCTCCTTCTAACAACCAAAACCCCTGCACTCAGAAGTACCCGCCACTTAACCGTGGCTGCAATAAAATGAGACAGGTTAAAAAAATTAAGAAACATATTTGCTCCACACAGTTTAAGTCGAATACATTTACACTTTTGGAATTAAACACTTCTCATTTCTCGCCTCAGTTTTAGCATTTTTCTGCAGTGAATTTATGGCTGTGAGATTGCCTCAGCTAAGAATTACCAGGAGTGAAAAGCAAAGCTCTGTATCCAGCTAGTGCCATGAATAATGTGTGCATGTACCCTCACATACACCCATGTGTGCTGTTGTCGTTTTTTGGACATTTCAAGATTTATGAATTGTAAAATGCAATCCCCAAATGGTGGCAATTCTCACTACGAATAAAATTCAAGAGTGAAAAACGTACGTGAATGTCAAAGAACAGGCAGATCTTTATCAAGGAACATGTTCAGGAAACATAAATCATTTACCTCTTAATCTATTTTATGAACCCAGCTTCTTTACTCATCTAGCATCCTTATAAGTGGCTTCTTTTTTTCCTGTTAAGAATGGAGAACACACACAATTACAA
Source organism: Thinocorus orbignyianus (assembly GCA_013400375.1). Taxonomy (NCBI): domain Eukaryota; kingdom Metazoa; phylum Chordata; class Aves; order Ciconiiformes; family Thinocoridae; genus Thinocorus; species Thinocorus orbignyianus. The sequence continues at coordinate 523,884 of VXBW01006790.1, forward strand.
TACTTCTGTAAGGGAGTATTTGTAAAGAACACCATAAAACAAGATTTTCTCCACATCTGTGTTACCCTGTGTTACCCATCACTTCATAATCCTTCTTGGGCAGCTAAAGTAGTACCACACGTCTAACCACGCTTGCTGCATATGGCTTGTTTGCCGTAACTCCTGTTCTTCATATAAATGTTGTATAACTACAAATAGCAGGTATATCATATTGAGAGGTAGCTTTAGCAGGAGGTAAGATGTGGTATTGGCTGAAAACAGGCTAAAAAAAGCAGCTCAAAAAGCTTACTTGGAAGAAAGAAGCACAGAACAGAGACATTCAGTGAAAGTGTTGGCATCAGAGCCAGTTCAAACTATGGCTCTTCCATGGACTTAATCTGTAACCTCGGACAAATCATTTAATTTCTATACTTGTTACATCTACATGATGTTTTCACCCAACTGCTGTCTGTCTGGGAATCCATGGGGTCTCAGTCATGTAACACTTGTCTAAAGGAGAGTGGCACCCTTCAGAGCTGAGCTCAGCCCAGCAGCATCCTTTGCCCCAGTACAACCAGGAGGAGGAGAATCAACCCATGCTTCATATAAAAGCCAGGTTGTTTTGTGAGCAAACTTTCCAACCAGCCTCAGACAGGTTATAGGGGAGATTTAGAGCCTTGTAAATTTAGCAGAGAGGTAATCTTTAATCATACGAGCGGTGGCAGCAGGGAACACTGGTGAGAAAGGGAGGACAATTGTGGCCAGGCTTGTGCTTGCTCCACAAGGCAGCAGCTTCATGATGCTCTGTGTGAACAAATCTACATGTCCAATTAATTTAGCGCCAGCCCTGCCTGCATACACGGCTCAGAGTTTTTACCTGAGATGGAAACAAATGATTCCACACTCCCTGCTTAACACTAATGCTCAATTTCATGTGCTGCCAGTGGTCTTGATTTGTAAGAACACAAGGTCAAAACGAAGGGTGTGGGTGTATTGCTCCGAGCGAGCGTCAAACACACTAACCTCCAGAGCATGAAAATGAGAAGTCTTGACAAAATAGAAGGAGCAGATTGTAAATAAATTCCACTTTACTTCTACAAATGCAAAGAAATTTCACAGCTGCTCATACTAAACAAAGAAAAGTGAGGATCTACATATTCCTTACCAAACAGGCAATTTTTTATTCTTAATAACCCCCTTAAGTTTGACATTAATGAATATAAAATACTATGCAGGCAGTTGTAGGGGGACAGGAAAAAAAGCCTGGTTCAATTCTCAGGTCTCACTAACAAATAGAATCAAAGAATTATCAAAAGGTTTTGCTTGGAAGAGAACTTAAAGACCACCTAGTTCCAAGCCCCTGCCATGGGCAGGGATACGTTCCACTATTCCAGATTGCTCAGAGTCCCACCCAGACTGGTCTGGAATGTTTCCAGGGATGGGGCATCCACAACTTCCCTGGCAACCTGGGCCAGTGTCTCGCCACCCTCACAGTGAAAAATTTCTTCCTGTTATCTAATCTATATCCATTCTTCCAGCCATTACCCCTCATCCCATTACATGTTCTTGTAAAAAGTCCCTCTCCAGATTTCTTGTAGGCCCCCTTCAGATACTGAAAGGGGCTCTAAAGTCTCCCCAGAGCCTTCTCTTCTCTAGGCTGAACAACCCAAACTCCCTCAGCCCGTCTTCATAGGAGAGTCCAGTCCTCCGATCACCTTCATACCATCTTGGGGTCCTACCCTGAGCTACCGGGATGCTGGTTGAGGTACAGTTCCTACTTGCAGACAGTAAATCAAATGCCTGAACAAAACAATCCTTTGTTGAGGGAAGAAAAGGCCAAAAGGAAGGGAAGCAGGCAAATACATGACAAACAACAAGCATTTTCTGGAGCACCATGGTGCTTCTTTAAAGCCCTCCTCTCATTTTTCAGTAAGGTAACTGCCAGCCTGATGGCCACTGACCTCCTCTTGTGATAACTCAGTGTTCCCACTTGGCAAATCCTCATTTCTGACCCAATCAACCCTGCTGGACAGGAGACCTTCAGTGAAGACACAGCATGAGGTGCCTATCGTTGATATCACTGAGACCCTCCTCTAACTCATCCCACTCTTTCCTGGCTTCTGTGCTAAAAAGCACATGGAGAGAAGACACAGCCCATGCTGCAAAATGAGGACCAGGATTTTCAAGCCCTGTTTATCCCAATACAGCAAACTACAGCCCTAGTTAGGTTACTCACAGCCTGGTTTCACTTCTGCACAGTGAGTTCTCCAAACATTTACATGTTGCTTTACTACATCTGATTTTTTTGTGATTTAGCTTGTCTCCTTTTTTAAGAAGGAATGCTTCCCAAATATAAAAGATAACCCACAAATTGAGTACATCTTGGGGTCTTCTCGACAGGTCCTTCTCTCTAACTGACACTGAGTGGTCAAAATTCTCATGCCCGGGATTCCCACCCACCTGTAGCTCTCTTTTAAGGTCTGGTCTCATCATCAGGACTATACAGGACCACTGAGCTCCGGTTCACGGATGCTCAATGTGCACACTGTGTGCTCTAAAATCTCCCCTTCTCCTCCAGCTAGAGTTTCTCATGTGTATTTTATTGGCATTGCAGGCAGCCTTTCATTACTGATTTAAATTCTCTTCATAATTTGATGACCTCTTCCAACTCCACTCTTAAAAAATTCCTTGAAATCTTCATTGCTTTCTGTCCCTGAGAGCTGCTTTCATGGTGCTTAACATGAAACCATCTTCCAGTCACACCACATAGACTCTTTGGTTCTTGTCGGACTCAGTGGAGAGATTCTGAACAGGCAACATTCACTTTTCCCCAAAAAAGTCCAGTAAAAGACAACCTCTTTCCCTAAAAGCCTTGCTTACCTCAAACTACTCTGGCCAAACAGTGACTCTGCCACCATGTATAATCTGGGCACTGCTGTGGCTCTGAAATCACTTGGAGAGGTGGCTGTCTGAACAGAGAAACATTTGTAGAGTCCTCTTTAGTCTCCAACACAAGACAGGATGGCTGCAGAGAGACAGCTTTGTTATGCTGTTCCACCCACGAGGATCTCCCACAGATCTGTAGAAAATACTCCAGGTGCCTTTTGTCTCTTGGGATATTCAGTCTTATTGAGGCATACTAGTCAATGAGTTAGAAATGTACCCATTTCTTTTGAAGATAACCTCCCAAAAAACCTTTACTTTTAATGTCTCAGTTTGTCATGTGCATTAGCAGCAAATTATTTCTTCTCACTGAGCAACATTCCTTCACTCTCTTCACTACCCTTTATGCCTTCTTTTACATCACTCCAGCAATGCAGAGGGAAGTGCTGATACAAGAGAGCCTGACAAGCTGTCAGATTTTTAATTCATTCTTAAAAGTGGTAAGTGGAGGCTGGAAGCACTGTTTCCACGGGCTGAAAGAATGGGACTGAAATAAAACCATGCTGATAAGCCCTCCACTGAAAACAATCCGAGGAGCGATTATTTGCATCCAAATATCGGGCTTGACCTTCATCTTGGCAAACTGTACGAGCCTTTCCCCTCTAGCATCAGTTTCGTGTATCACTTGCCCAAGGACATACATTTCACAGTGTTCAAAGTACCCTCACATCACTGTCAGGATGATCCTGCCAAGCTTCTGCCCACTGTTTTCTTAGAAACATGAGTAGTCCCAGGGTGCGAAGGAGCTCTTTCTGCCTCCTGAAATCAGCAGAATTATTTCCAAATGTTGCCATGTTGTTCTTCTGCTTTTCAAAGCAGATTTGTTCCTCCAGGAATCACATGCCTCTCCGACAGGCAGATGTCCTGAGAATGAAAATCAAGAAGTGGTAGCTGTGAAGACCAAGTTCCTCCAGACTTGCAGCCTGTTTCTCTTGCTCCATCCCACCACAACCCACCACAACCAAGCCAGCTGCCCCAGTCTTTCCCAGCTGCCTTAAGACTGCAAGTACTCTGGTTAATCTGGAGTTACAGATGTCATCTGGACAGCCACAGTCACTGAAAATAAATATAAGGCTGAGCAGTTTCCGCTTTTTGATTAGTGACCATTAATTTGGATTTCTCACACACAGCCAGGTGCTGATTTTCACAATGCTTGAAAAAAATTTCTCTGTTAATCTTCAAAATGTTCCCTCAGACTTGGTTTCTTTATATTCAAGGATTATTTGGAGATATCGTAACAGATGGACACATTACTTTAAGAGGCTGGATTTGTCTAAAGACTCTGTTGAAATATCACTTTGATTCTGGACCCTCAAAATACATTGAATTTACCTGGTTTCAGATGATGGCAAAGTCTGCAATTTCAATGTATTTGAACAAATCTGAGTCAAAACCAGACGTTTCTAATACACTTGGGCTTGTGTGTTTGGCATTTTTCTGACCCATGTGTCAATGTGAAACCCTTTGCTACGGCAGAGAGGGGGAAGGCAGATGCACTGAACTAAAAAATGGAAGGAAAATGCTCTGTGAACATTTAGACTGGACTCAGAGAAAAGCTTTCAAGTGATAGATGGCATTGAGAAGGCTGGGAGTTCCTTCAGGGCTGGACAAACACATCAGGCACGCTCTTGATGTATTTTTCTCCTGCCTCTGTACGCCGGGGTGGATGGCAGGACACAGAGTGGGTGCTGCCATCCCTACGTTTCCAGATTTCAAACGCTGCTGCTGATCTTCTCTTCCCCTGGTCCTGTGTTTCCGTCAGCTCTTCTCTCAGGTTTTTCTCTGTTGCTGTATCTGTGTCATCCTTCGATATCAAAATCTCCCCCTGTCCTTGTTTTCATGCTTCTCTGCTGCATATCCTTAATCTGTTAATACTGTTTTCCACTTAGTCCTGATACTGGAAATATCTGCTTTTCTTTCCTATACGACATAACTTGTCTTTTGGTGCATTTTTCTCCATGCTTATTGTGAGGAGGTGACTAACCTGCTGGAATAACCCAGGTCTTTCCTTTTTTCCCTTCCTACACTAATAATGTCTGTCTCCCAGGGACTGAAATATTCCATTTTTACCCTTGGTGCTGCGCTTAAGGGACATACAACATGACAGATCAGTCTATGTGTCCTCATGCATCTTTTCTCAGCCATCTAGGAAATCAGAAGCACTAACATTTTCATGAAGGTTCCCAAAGCATTATTTGCCACAAGAAATGTGGAAAGCCAGTTTTAAGTTTTTGTCCCAAGCAAGAGGCTGCTTCTTGAAATATAACACTTTGGATGTGATTAAAGTGATTATAGTGAGAACAAAACCACAGAAAGACTAATCTCTCTGGGAAAGTGTCTTCAGAAGAAGCAGCACCAAACTCTACCTGTACAGCACTTGGTTCAGGAGAAAACGTTGCCATCTGTCCTGCAAAAAAGACTCACTAGGAAGTCTTCTACCACTTTCATTCAAGGACTGGCGGAGTAACAATATGTGAAGAATACGTCAAATCCACAAGAAAAGACATGATGTAAAATAATCTCTGAGCTAACAAAGCACCAGAAATGTGGGTGCAGAAATGCAACACAAACCAGAGATTGTCATGTTACAGCAAAACTGGTCACTTCACTCTTGCACCGGAGAAGCTAAACCTGCACTGACCGTCTTTGCCTTCAAACGTCAATTCAGAAAACATCCTTCCAAAGCCAAATTCATAAAGTTAGTGCTATTCTGCCTCAACCACTGGCTTCTACAGCTTGGATGGAATTAAGAGTATTGTTGCTTCTTATTCCTGTTTCAGTTTTTCATTCTTCCCAATTTTAGCTCTGCTAAGCACAGCCAGCTGGGAAGAGCTTATGTTGCTACAGAAGTGCCTGACACCCAGGAGAGCCTGAGCTGAAATGGTAACTACTTCTTCTGGCATTGTTGTCTTGAATAAGGCTTTTATTTTCTTTTTTCTTTCTTCCCTTCCCCCCACCCCCACCCCCTGTTTCACCTGGTGGTTTATTGTATCCTTTGTACTGCTGCAATTACTGAGCTGTTCAGTTTGAATCGTAGATTATTAGATCCAAATCCTACCTACAGATGACTTAAATCACAGGGTTTTAAAGCTGCAGTTTGTTCTCATGATTAAGTTGTCATCATAGCTTGTATGTCAGTTTGGGTTTGAGTTTACGCAATTTGATTTAAGTAGCTTGTACAGGTGAGGACAGGCTGCCTGCTTTTATATCAAAATCATAGAATCATAGAATTGTCTAGGTTGAAAGGGATCTTTAAGATCATCTAGTCCAACCATCAGCTTTACTCTGATAAAAAACATCAATAAACCATGCCACTGAGCATTACGTCGACTTGTCTTTTGAATACCTCCAGGGATGGTGCCTCAGCCACTTCCCTGGGCAGCCCATTCCAAAGCTAAATAACCCTTTCAGTGTAAACATTTTTCCTAATATCCAATCTGAACCT
>VXBW01006790.1:530347-609830 GCA_013400375.1 Thinocorus orbignyianus
CCTCCTTTCAGAGAGTCGTAGAGAGTGATAAGGTCTCTCCTCAGCATCCTTTTCTCCAGGTTGAAGAATCTCAGCTCCCTCAGTCACTCCTCATAAGACTTATTCTCCAGACCCCTCACCAGCTTAGTTGCCCTTCTCTGGACCCGCTCTAGTACCTCAATGTCCTTTTTGTGGTAAGGGGCACAAAACTGGACACAACACTTGAGGTCAGACCTCACCATTGCTCAGTAGAGGGGGGACGATCACCCTCTGAGTCCTACTCACCACGCTGTTCCTGATTCAGGCCAGGATGCTGTTGGCCTTCTTGGCCACCTGGGCACACTGCTGGCTCGTGTTCAGCCAGCTGTCCACCAGCACCCTGACGTCCTTTTCCAATGGGCAGCTCTCCAGCTACTCCTTCCCAAGCCTGTAGTGCCGCATGGAGCGGCAAGTGTAGGACCTGGCACTTGCTCTTGTTGAACCTCATCCTGTTAGCCCCTCAACCCAGCCTGTCCAGATCCCTTTGCAAAGCCTTTGTACCCTCAAGCAGGTCAACACTCCCACCTAACTTGGTGTCATCTGCAAACTTACTGAGGGTGCAATTGATCCCCTTGTCCAGACCATTGATAAAGATGTTAAAGAGAATCAGCCCCAATACCAAGCCCTGGGGGACACCACTCATGACCAGCCAACTGGATTTAACACCATTCACCCACCACTTTCTGGGCCTGGTGCTCCAGACAGTTTTTAACCCAGCGGAGAGTACTTCCATCCAAACTATGGGCAGCCAGCAGTAGTTACCAGTGCTGACAAAACTTTTGTATGGGTAGAGGGCCTGCTTAGACATCTGCTGATGGTTAGCTGTACGCATTGCTGCATCCTGAGGTGTTTAAAAATAGGTGGGGTTTTGACTAGTCTGTGGGTGTCCTGAGCTCTGCTAAGTGGTAGGTTCAGCTGGGACCTCAGCCAGCGGAGCATGGTGCTCCTTCTGCTCAAGGTTTCAGGCTCAGCCTGGAAGAGGTGCTTTCACCTGCCCAACATCTGGCTGCACAGCTGGTGATGCCAGTGAGGACTGGCTTTGGAGACAGTGTAGGATAGAGCTGCCTCCCCAGTTGTTCTGAAGGGCCAGGTCTTTTTATACAACCTTGTGTGAGCCTCATCAGTAATTTATGGGTTTTGCTGCTATCTCACAAGTTAGACAGTTATTAATCCCTAGAGATGTCCTGGGGTAAGGCTGTTATTGCTCTGAAAAGGTGAAAGTGAATGTTTGGCATTTATCTGGATGACACAGTGTCAGTGGCACGGCGCACTCCCCAGGGGCACTGGAAGAGCTTTCTTGACAAGAGCACAAAAACCCAGTAAAATCTCTGCAGGCACCAGCGATGTCACCAATCTGCTGTCTGTCCTAGACATACAACAAGACCGAACTCTTTCCACTCCTCGTGCTGGAAGGGATCTGAGCAGCTTGCAGGACGGAGACCTTGAATCTGTAGTCCTGTATGTATCGCTGTAGAAAGGCTCTGCACTTCAGTAGAGCTGATGCAGAAAGACAGATTGTCATTTGCCCACCACTTGCTTCCACGAAGAGGGAAGAAGAATTACCATAAAGGGCAGCAGCAAGGCACTGCATATATTCTCCAGGCATTTGTCAGTTGTATGGTTGCCAGAAACACCTCCACCACTCCATCTGTCGCTAAGAGCATTTTAATAATGTGGCTGTTTTCCCTTATCTCAAGAAGGATATCAGAGGCAGAAATGAAGTAGAAAGGTTCAAAAAGCTCTATTTTACACAAACATAGAAAATACAGCCAGCTCAGCGTTTCAGGCTTGGCTTTGTGCTTGAAAGCAGCCCACCCTGGTAGTGATTCTATTTCATATTGCCTATTCCCTGTGTTTGATGTTTAGCAGGGTTCTTCTTCAAACCAGCCCATGCACCAGGGTTTTATTAATCTATTCGCTTGCTGTGCCAAATGCTGACAGTTCATTAAAAAATAACTGGCCCACGGAGAGGACGGGGCATTTCAAGGTACCTTTTACAATAAACCTGCAACATGGGAAATGCAAATTTCTTGCCCAGAGAGCTCGTGCTTGCAGGTTCCCCATCACCGGGCTGTGTTAGAGTTCCTCAACATCTTCTGCATGTCGCGCCTTGCAGGATAACTTGGGAACAGTGAAAAAGTGCTTAAATTGTGTGTCAGCAGTCCCACAGATGGTCTCTGTCAGACCACAAGCTGCCCGCAGTGTGTTTCCCTCTCACCTGCTACGTGGCAGCGAGACGGCGATGATATAGCTATAAGGAGGCTCTTGCTTTTAATTCAGTGTAACATATGAGCTCAGCCTCCTCACCGAAGACAGTACAGATGGATAAGGCTGTTACCGCATCCCTACTTGTAGAGGGCTTTTCCAACCTAAGGACAGCATTCTAAACGTAAATAACCCCACACAAATTCCCTGCGAGAAATGAATGGGTTTTATAAAGTCAACGTAGAAGAATCAATGGTGAGCAAAGAGGAGTGGTCCATCTCATATAAAGCCTCTCCACCAAAGACCCTGGGATACTCCCATCACTGTTCAGTGCACGAGGATGCAGGTCAGGTGCAAGCAGCAACAAGACAGCCAGGTCTAAGCCAGAGACCAAGACGTGTTACCTAAATTTGTAGCACATAGATAAGACACTGACCTGCTCACTGGGGTTCCCAGACAGAAACCATCTGTCACGGTTGTGCCCATCCAGGTCATAGCACCAGGCAGAATGTTTTTTCAGTGTTTCCTCTTACCACATGGATTGCTGCTGGTCACAGCAAATATTTTTCACTACTTGGTCACTTTAACATTTCCAGTCAGTCTGCAGAGGCAGAGCAAACCAAAGATAGCCAGCCCTGAGACATGCTGTGCATGGGTCAGGAACCTGGAGCAGCACATTTGACTATAGCCCTCCTACCGCTGTCGCAGCTTGATCCTTCCCTTTCTGCAAAAATCGTTCTGAATATGGGAACAATTAGGGCATTTATGATTCTTTTCTGCTAGTCATATGATTTTAGAGGACTTGAGTGTGGTTCCCAACACCTATTTTACTGTGCCTCTCCTCCATGACTATCTGCTAGCTCTGGAGCCTGCCTAGCCTCCTCTCATGCAAATGAACAATAAGTACATTATATACTATATATGTTGAGCGCTTACATGTAACAAAACCCTCTCACAAAGATGCCAAGATTTCTCATGATGGGGGAACTGAGCCAACATAACTTCAGAGCTCGTAGTCTGAAGACTTTACAGGCTGAAGGTTGGGATCCTAGGTATTTTTATATCAATCAATCTCTAGGTATTTTTATATCAAGAATAAGGTAGGCAAGAAGAGCTAACAAAAACCACCAAGGGTGGATGGGAGCATACAGAAGACATGAACTACATGTCCATATGCTGAAAGGCAAAGCATGAGCCATGGTGTACCTGTGGGGAAGTACAAGGCAGTGGTGAGAGCCCTAAATTCTGGTGTTTGAGATCCAAGTGACCTTTAGTCAATAAATCCAAGAGGGAAAGGAGCACAGAGTTCCAGAAAGAGTGAGCAAAGCAGACAGGATTGCAAGGACATAGGGTCTGTCTGGTTTGTGTTGTTCTGAAATGTGTGCAAAATTAGGGGTTGGGAAAGGGATAATAGCACACACATAGATCAAGATCTGACTCTGGCATTAACATTAGCCCTACATACAGCTGTGCAGCAGTCTATGGGATTTTATTCCCTGCCCCTGCCAACAGCCAGTTTTGCCTCTGGCTATAAATGTGTAAGACTCTAGGGACCAGGTAATACACGCAAGATGATCTGTTGCAGTACTGCAACAGAGATACCAGTCATTGCTATTTTTACTACTCGTCAGTGTTAAGTGGTCCCAAAGGACTTCATGCTCCTTGCATGGATCCCTCCGGTCCCATTGAAACAGCTGCCTCTTGGGAGGATTTCACAGACCTCAGCGCCCACGAAACAGGGAATAAATTGCGTTCATTGGGAACAGAACATCAGAAAAACAATGGTGTGATGTCAGTCTCAACAGTCACTTCTCTTCCCGCATCACTGGTGTCTGCCGCTCCAGGTCCCACCACAGCCATAGCTATGCGCTGGGGAGATTCATTCCTCTGTCTTGGTGCTGATACAAGGAGAAGGAAAACACTGTGAGGGAGGTGAGCCTTCTGTTGATGTTAAGTGAGCTGGGACAGCAATTAGCTCTATTTTGACATCAGCACCCTGCTGCTCAGTGACAACACGTTTTGCTGAGGAAATTTTCCGTTGCTGTGCAGACGCACACAGCATCCAAAGGCAGATCCTGGTTCTAGTCTCCTTCAGAGCTGTTTCAATCTGCAATTACAGTGAGCCTAAAATGACGTAGAGAAAACACTAGTTTCCTCCAGAATATAGTCCAGTCTAGCCCATTCAGAATCACAGAATCACAGAATTTCACAGAATCACAGAATTTTCATGGTTGGAAGGGACCTCTGAGATCATCAAGTCCAACCATACATACACCAAAAAAAACCCCAACCCAAAAAAACAAACCAAAAACCACCACCAAACAACAACAACAAAAAAACACCACAAAAAACTGAACCCCCCAAAACAAATCACCCAACCCAACAATGCTGGCCACTAGAGCATACCCTGAAGTGCCCCATCTACACATTTCTTAAATACCACCAGGGATGGTGACTCCACCACCTCCCTGGGCAGGTTGTTCCAGTGCCTGACCACACTCTCAGTGAAGTCATTCTTCTTGATATTTAATCTGAACCTCCCCTGACGCAACTTCAGACCATTTCCTCTGGTCCTGTCAATTATTCCCTTGGGAGAAAAGGCCAACACCCATCTCTCTACAACCTCCTTTTTCAGGTAGCTGTAGAGGGCAATGAGGCCTCCCCTCAGCCTCCTCTTCTCCAAACTAAACATGCCCAGTTCCCTCAGCCTCTCTTCATATGACTTGTTCTCCAGACCCTTCACCAGCTTGGTGGCTCTCCTCTGGACACGTTCCAGGTGATGCATCATGCTGTCTTCCTTCCTTCCCTCTTAGTCATGTGTGCAGTCTCGTAATTTCACATTTATTATCTTTTCAAGAAAAGAGGTGCCTGTTGAGAAGGCTGTACCTAGAATCATCAGGCTGCAGGAAAAACACACTGTTAGCAACAAAAATAGTCTGGATTGGATTTTGGGTAATGGCATCGAAAGCTTATAAATTTGTATGTCTCATCACAGACAGCATATGGACATTCACCACACACAACAAGACAGCTTGAGGGTACATGTATATTTACAAAGGATTCAGAAAGCCTATTCCATTTTAGTTTTCTAACAGTTCTTACACACAGTTGGAGTCAGGGAGGCAGTGTCCTTCTAAAAGTTGAGAAGATGTGTGTCAGCTCCAGATGTTGTAAAGCTGATATATGACCTAGGTTTATAGGATACTCTGCAATACTGAACCAAGTAGTAGGGAGCAGTGCTGCAAGCTAGACTCTATATCGTTTGGTGTCACGAGTTTAATAAGGGAGGTGCATCCCAGTGGATAACATGCCAGGGAAGGACTCAGGCTCAGAGTCCACACTGAGGTCAGCCGGTTGCTCTGCACTGGGTGCCTCTCTACAGTCCCAGTTAAGCACACTGAAACCTACAAACAAGGAATGTCCTCTAAGTAGGGTTTTCTTGGAGTAATTTGGCAACTATTATGCCTGCTCTGCGACTTATTTTTTTCTTAATTCAGATTTTGGAAGTAAAATTGCAAATTTGCCTCTGAAACAAAACAGAGATTCTAAAAAGATTGATGCCACTGAAACAATTGCCATCAAAATATGCTTCATTGCATCTCTTCCACCATGCTAAATCCCTACCTTAGTCTGCGTTTGGTATTTGATGTTCAAGACCCAAGACTCCTGTCCCTCAAGTGCCAGTGAAGGAACAGAGGACTTCCCCCAGCAGGTAGCTCAGAGCTGGTGCCCCACAGAAGCTGCCTCTTGCTCCACTGACTGCGGAGGCAGGCTGAAACCGACTTTCCCCGCCACAAGATAAGCTACCACCTACCCATCATATGTTGCCATCTCACACTGTGATATTTGCATCAGAATATCACAAGTGGAGTTAAACAGCTCAGCTCTATTGCTGCAGCACATCTGAATTTAAAGACAGATGCCAGAGAACTCTTTTTTTGGAACATGCATGTTCTAATTATTTTTTTTTTCATCGTATCTCACTGAGCTTCAGTTTAATTGCCTTTTGGGACGGATACTTTGCAAAAACATTTTAAAAGTAGATAAATCTCTTGCAGTTGGTTCTGAGACTGAAAGAAACAAGCAATAACTTCAAGTCAACTTTAGGTTTGGACTATTTTAAAAACGAGCGATGACTACAGATAAGATTTTTATTGTGAAGGACAGGATTTGTGAACTCAGAAGGTACTGACTGTTTCTTCCTTGAATATATATAACCTTCAATGACATTTTTATGACTTGATATTTGCTGAAAGACAATCAGCTGACACAGTTACATGTATTCCAAAGGGTCTCGTTAGAACCCATTCATTCTCCACGCAGTTTTAATGAGGCTATAACCACGGTATCTATCTGCCATATCCATGTTTAGTAACAAGAATTTCTGACATCAGGAGCTCTACTGGGAAATTTTTGTTGAAATCACTCTTGCTTAATGGGATGGGCAGCAATAGAGAGCTGGCAGAGAGATAGAAAGACCAGAAGCAACCAAAGTTTTGAAAGAAGCTATCGATGTTGAATCTGGGGCAGGATTCAACACTGGGGGGTAGGAACTGACCCCACAGCCATTCTCAGTGCTGGAAAATGGGAATTCATCATAAAAAGAAATTTTCTTGCAAACATCCTGCTCGCATTATGCTAAATGACCATGCTGATGGAACAGGGGTACAAAAGAACCTGAGTACACACACAACACACTTGGCTTTTATCATCTCAAGGCATACCAAACCCTACAGATTCCCTGTCTAGAGCAGAGGGAAGATGTAATGACAAGCTGTCATCAAGCAATCAGGTCCAGTGTCAGCTATTAGCAACTTTTGCCTGTGCGCAGATAGGACAGAGCCACAGCTCTGAGTATGACTGACTTTTCAGCAAATAGGATGTACCTGGCTTTGCCACGAAGAATTCATACATGAGTTTTCCCAAAGAGACAAGGGTCTGGATAAGAAAACCAGCTCTTCCTTGCACAAAGACACATCGCATACCAACAGACAGGATCTGAGATGGATTCACTCAGTTCTCCAAGTAAAGAAAGCTGTACTGGCTCTTATTTTGTAAGTTTTATATAAGGACACTTGGTGGCATGAGGGATCTGAACTTCTATTCAGATTAATGGCAACTGTTTCAGAGACAACACTGTAACTCAAATACCAGACTCCAAACTACAATTCACCTTTGGGTAACCAAAATACTCCTCCTGCCACACATCCACACATTAAAATAGAAGCAGTCGATGTGGAAATGCCCTGCACAGAGTCTATTCCTCCCTGTTTTGAGACTGGAAAAGGTGTGTGGGCACTCTGCCAGCTATTCATGTGGGCAAATGTTCCCTGTAGATATCTGCCCAGGCAGTGCACAAGCTTTTTTCTCCATGCTATATGGGGATTTGTGCCAGATACCCAGGAGCAAAACTTAACACATCACTCCTAGAAGGTGGGATGCAGAAAGCTATCTGGGGCTGGTGTGATTACTGCCTCAGCCTGACACTTCACTGAAGTGCCAAGAGCAGGCACGTTGCCCAAAACATTATTAATTTTACAGCCAATCAGTTTTCAATATAATTCTTTCCTGCTGAACTGTAATTTATTTGTGATAACAACAACTTCATTTCGCTGAATGGCTTTTTAATACCTCGAACTATAAAAAAATTAATTTTACCACATGTTACCCCTCATTGTCAGCTCAGCAGTGGATTATCCTGACTTGAGTTTAAACCTCCAGGGCCTAAGTGTGGATATGTGATAATGACCAGTCAGTTTACCTGAACAATAGAGATTTACTGGAATAAAGGGGGAAAATTACATTTCTGTATGCTTTCAGTTATCTGCAGGATTGAGGACGTTTTCGCCACAGCATCCATCACTGACAAGTACCGGAGGGCTGGAAATTAAGCATACGGTAATAATAATCACAGTGTAATGGCCTCCTGGCTGGGCTGAGCATCTGTTTTGCTTTCAGCTCAGCTAGCGACAACTCTCAGCTCTTAAATAGAAATTCATCTGACTAAATATAGGCATCTCTAAGGAAGCAGTGCCTCTGAGCCAGTCCTCCCGGGCTCCCCAAACAGCAGGGTCTAGAAGCTGGTCACGAATCTGCACGTCCAGGGACTCTTGCTGCCTCTTGTTTGGCATTTTCTCAGAGCCTTGGTGAGGCAGCTCCTGGCCTGGCCCCAGGCAGGGTAAGCAGGGGCTCCCCCTGGACTTCCATCCTGATCCAGATGTTGCAGTGACGTGACTGCTCTATCTGGTGTCACTTGTGTGCTCATGAGTAAAACCTTTATATCAGAGCTCATGCTGCAGACATAAATCCAGAACAGGCAGGATATATCTGGAAATCACAGCTAGGAGAGTAACCCCAAAGCCACAGGAAGACCCACTGAGCCGTGTTGCAAATAGTCAGCTCTTTCCCTGACCAACACATCCATGCCTTTTTACCCCAGTTTGTCCCTCAACATTTCTCTTTATTCACTGTATTCCTCACTTCAGGAAGACAGTGTCCCAGAAGCAGTCTTCCCATGGTTTCCAGTCCCAGCAATGGGGAAAAGGCACTGTCCACTGCTGCTTCTCAGCTCCTAGTTGGTAGTGGAGTAGTTTGAGGGACCTCAAATCTTGGTTGGACAAGCCTCTCTGATATCCTCCTATGTGATGAGACAGTTCAGTCGATGGCTGATGGCTGATGGCAGGGGGGTTGGACTAGATGACCTTCAAATGTCCCTTCCAACCTGAACTATTCTATGATTCTATGAAATATTGCTTTGAGTATTTCTACTGTCCTTTTGCTCTAAAAGCAGCACAAGGAGATTGGTTTAGGTATCTAAGGCTACTCAGATCTTTTCTTTCTAAAGGGACTGTGGCTTTCCTGAAAACCTCAACACCAGAGAGAGCTCTTGGTTCACATCTGTGGTTGGTAAGAACAAAGACTGCAAGTCGCTCACCAGAATGGCACGAGTCCTGCTTGCGGGGACCCCAGCTCCTCTCGCTGGGGAAAGCTGGATATGGAAATAAGTTTTCAATGAAACAAGACATCCAAGAAGCTATTTTGCATGGGGGCAGGCAAATAAATGTGACAGCAATCCCGCAAAGCAAGGCTGGGCTGAGTTTTAAGTATTGTTAGTTAAATTGTTCGGCACACTAGGCCATTTCTTGTGGGAGCTTTTTGACTCAAATATATGTCAGAAATAAACACTGAAAAAAGTAAAAGCATGTTTAAAATCAATTTTTAACTAGCAACTTGCTTAAGTTACGTACTGCCATTGTGAAAAATAAGGTGCTTTATTATTTTCAGGGAGGTTTTTATACTTTTTTACCTTTTCGATTACACTGAAGCACCATGAACACAGGGTGTGCTGAGACACGTAATGAAAGAGAATAAAGGCTCTCAGGCAGGTTTCTTATATGCAGACCCATTTAAAAATGTGATTACCTTTCAATACAACACAATAAGAGGAATACTTGAAGAAAGTGAAGCAGGTTTAACCTATGAGCACCTCAGCAGAGTATTTGTGATCTGCATAATGGAGTCCTGCACACAACTGTTTTCAAATTGGCCTAATCTCAATCTTATATTGTGGTCTGAAAACCTCAGCTGAAGGGTTGTGTTGAAAGCACCGGAAACAGGGGAGGATTTAGGTGGTGCCATGGGACTATATAATCACTGCAGAATAACAAGATGTCTCTGCCAGGTGCAAGCTGATGGGCAGAATGGCAAAGAACATCAGGAGTGGAAAAATTAATTGAGATTTATCACAACACGGTCAGATTACATCCCAAATGCACAAGGTTCTCCTAAAGGACTGTTTACCAAAATGGCCTCAGAGTGCCACAAAGCCAGTGGCTGTCCCACCAGGGTGGCAGAAGAAGTGGAAGACAGTGTTGTATTACCTCTGACCAACACATGTGTCACTGTGCCTGTATGCTGCTCCTGAGAGACTCCACTGGTGCATTAATGGAGGTCACAGACTGGGAGGATACAAGTCTTTGGCCATCAGGCTGAGTTAGCAAGTTGAAGCTCCAGAATTTAGGAAGGCCAAGGACACCTGAAAAGCTCCTACAAGAAGGCAGAGGAGGACTGTACTGACAGTAGCCACTGTGACTCTGGCATGGGGAATTGTAGAGAAGAGTCTGCAGAGGAGGAAGCAACAGGACCAGTGCAATCTACCATAATGTGCATTGGTTTAGGGAAGAAGAGGAAATAAAGCTTTGTACATTCACTTCCCCTCATGCAAACATTTGTCTCTCATTGTTTCATGTTTAAGGTCAATTAAATTAACTCTTGGTCTTGAAGAAGTTGCTACTGGGTCACATCAGCACATTGGCAAATTGAATCCCATGGTGGAAAAGCGTAACTGATAAGCTGTGTAAGGGGACTACTGTGAGATGGATAGGGGTGGTCTCTGATGTAAAAGTAGCAGTGTCTGGACTCCACAGCAAGTCCCTGGAAGCTGTGCAAGAAGCCACCAGAGTGACCTATGGGAGAGTTTATCCCCTATGACAGTTGACTTCCCCCTTTCCCAGATCCTAACTGCTAGACTAGGCTAGGAGTCATGATATCCTCCGAAAGGCAGAAGGAAATTGGGGAAGGTATTGTAAATGGGACATATAAAGGCAGTGTAAGGATAGCTACAGCTGCCATCTGATAGGCATGGCCACTATTACAACACGTTGAGTAATTCTGAAGTGAGGTGAGAAATGTGTTCTGTCACTAAAGTGAGGAACATTGGATTTTCCTCAGGGAAACCCAAACCGATGTCTGCACAAAAGACAATCTGAAGGGAGATGGTGAGGGAAAACATAAAGAGATTTCAGGACTAGAACACAACTGAGAGTGTAGGTGGGGGCAGAGCAGATGGTTACCAAAACCACCATGAACTTAGAGACTTCTCAACACATGAAGAGCGTGCCTGTTCTCTGTCAGACTCTATATCACAGTTCATCCTGAGCACTCAGTTCCATGCATGGGCAGATGCCTGAAACAAGAGCACCAGGGAAAGTCAGAAACTCATAAGCACAGGCAAAATGACCTAAAGGTGTCCAGCTTGACTGTGCCATTGCTGCCACTGAAGTGTGACATTAGGCTGGACACCGCAGGAATGTTTAACCCAAAGTGGGAGAAAGGAATTATTCTGAGAGTCTCAAGT
Source organism: Thinocorus orbignyianus (assembly GCA_013400375.1). Taxonomy (NCBI): domain Eukaryota; kingdom Metazoa; phylum Chordata; class Aves; order Ciconiiformes; family Thinocoridae; genus Thinocorus; species Thinocorus orbignyianus. The sequence continues at coordinate 541,707 of VXBW01006790.1, forward strand.
CATAGAAGCAAAGTCAGAAAGGGGATTCAATCCTAAATATCCAGAAACACAGTATGGGACTTTATTGTAGCTGCCATATATCAGCCTGATGGATGAGCCTAAAACGAGTGCAAAGTCCCCAAGCTCCAGCCCGAAAATCAGGAGAGCAGAGAGCCCTTTTAGCATCTGGTGGAGCAAAGATGAGCTAAATGGAAGGCACCAAAGGACAAGACTGAGACTTGGGTTTTGTGTGTATTGTGTCAAAAGCAATTCTGTTAAAAAGCAGTTAAAAATGGAGAAAAGTTTGAATGATATCAAGATACAGCAATCTGGAGTCCTAACCACAGACAGTGATGTCTCACACTGGAATGTCAAATTAAGGGCATGAGAGAGAAATGGGGAAGGAAAGCAAAATATTTCAAACTGAGGTTTGAAAAGGTTCCTGTGAGAACTGGGTAAAGGCATTAGGAAATCTAACTGTGAGCTAAAAAGAAGGTCCCTGGAAGACAAAACTACCAAAAGGCCATAAGGACAACTCCATGAAGACCTCCTTGCAGTTGTCCTTAGATGGTTTGGACAGAACACCATCACAGTTCAAGCAGGAGGAGATGTCCATATTGCTGTGTGAATGCAGGCATACATAACACCTGCACAGGTCCTCTGGGATAGCAGCCTATCTTCATTTCTCACTCTAAGTGTGGTTTGATAAAGTAAGGGACTGGTTTCATGGGCTACTTAAGATCAGCACAAGCCTGAAGAGGAATTCTCTACAGTGGAGTAATGAGCTCATGAAAGCGATTGGGGAAGAAAGGCAAAGGAGATTAAACAGAACCTCACCAGCTTGTAGACAAAACCTTACACAGCTTCCACCAGGGAAGACCACATACACTCAGGTGGCCTCAGCCACTGCAGATCTACCCTCAAAAATCCAGTTTTTCTCCTTCTTCTAACAGGAAAGCTATTTTGTCTCCCTCATGCATTTTCTGTAGATACATTTGTCTGAAACACCCATACAACTAAAACCATAGTCATGAACAAAAACATCCTTTTCATTATTACCCTTAGCAGTAAAGCATCATGTGTAATTAAAAATCAATTCCTTTCTTAAATATTTCTCTCAAGTCAATTTATAAAAATTAGCTTACTTAACAGAAAGATTACAAGCTTCAATAAAGAACAGGTTGTTATTTGTCCTGATTCCTGTCTTTTCCTTATCTTCTCTTTACATAGCAGATGAAAATGGCTGAAAATTAACCTTGCAAGGCTTGTCTGGTTCTTCCCAGGCCAAGAGATAGCCTTTCATTCTGGTTCCAGGCATGGAGCCAGAGCATGGTAATTTTTGAAGTCTGTTTTGTTGAGATAAGTCATGCTTCCACATGCCAACATTTTCAAAAGAAGTTATGTTTTATAAGACCTTAAATAAAATTTTCACTTGTGACTTATGAATGTAGGTCTGGAAAATCAATTGCATAAATGTCCCAGGTCCCCAAAACCCAATGCTATCTGTAGTAGTCGAGTCCCTTTGAATATCTGTGTCCTCCAAGTATTGATATTCCAGGGCTTTGGCCCATTAGCAAGATACTGCACATCAGCTGCTCTACAGAGTAGTCGTTTATGTTTTCAAGCACAGCATCAGCTGGTAAACAGAAGGCAGTTTATCCCTTAGGAAAAGAGACATTCAAATTACCACCTATTTACTACTGCTGTTTTCTGAAAGGTAAAAGCAAACACACAGCTACTGAGCAGCTGATGAAGAAGTGCATTTACACAGGAGTCTTAAGGCTCCCAAGTGACTGTGTCATAATTAAAAACACGATGTCTGCCATTTCTCAAAATTATTTATCCACGGGTTAAATGCATTTATCATACTGATTTAGTGTAAGTGGTCTTAAAATGCTTCACAAATACAAAATGCTAACTGTGGATCAGACTAAAGTTTGTTCCATGCCAATTTCTGTTAGGGAATTTATCTCAGCAAACTTTGCTGCATCGCCTTTTGTTTCAATATTGTTTCTCTTTTGCCTGTTGGAGGAAACTAAATCACATCTTTAAAAAACTGTAGGTGAGGAATATATACCATGATTCATTTGAGGTGATAAATTAGTTCATGGGAATATTTGTGGTCAGTTTGAGAGTCCAGAGGTGCAGTTCCGGGTATCACAGAAGAAGAGAACTGACTTAAGACTTGGCTCATAACTTCAAACATGAGCGGGCAATCGGAAATCCAGGGTAGGTGGCAGGTACCTGGGTGATGTGACTACATCACTGAAGGACAACATCACTGAGAAGATCGCTACAGGGATTTGTGTGAGTTGTAACTTCTAGAGCTGTATGCATAGTGCTAGTTGGAGTCATCAGTCAAGAATTTGGATCTATCACTGTTAAAGATATTCAGTGAATCGGGAAGGAGTAGATAATTCATCTTTTTGGCCCAGGTCTTCCATGATGTGGTCTAATAGTTATTGCTGCTCTGTGCAATCTCCATCTCCCTTTTTCTTTATTTAGATGGCAGAACTTGGGTTATAAAGTCACAAATTGTTCCTGCTGATGTGAATAAAGATGTCCTATCATACTCAATAATTAAGCCAGTGGGTGGAAATCCTCAACAGACTATTGAGAATACAAGGACATTGCATCAGCAGTACAGCAATGTCAAAGTATAAGGAGGATGTATCGACAACAGATGACGTACATGAAGATAGTTTTTCATACTCCTCTGCAGGCATACGGACCTAATTGACTATGTAATTAGCCCAGATGTGAAAAACTGCAGTAGTTTAGTGCTTCACATTCTTGTTTTAACTCCAGAAATATGAGGTAGAATGACTTCCAGTTTATTAACTGGTGGAGATGTTGGAAGCAATATGTGTTTAGTAGGGAATGAGCTTGTATAATGTAGTACCACAAGGCTCAACAGCAGCCCTTCATCTTACTGCTAGGAATGCAAAGTCACTTGAAGAACAGAGCACAAAGACTAGATACCACTCAGCCTTTTTAGGTATTCCTCTACAAACTGAGTCCTACATGACAGCAGAATTCAGTTGCCTAAGCAGACACTTAGTGCCACAAGAGATAAGCAGGGGTACCCTGACATCAGCTGCTACAGTTCTAGTCTCTCATAGGTCCTGTTTGACATCTGCTAACTCAATGCATACATTTTAGACGTATCAAATATAAGATATTATTTCAGATCTTCATCTAGAACTCTGGCGTCATGTCCATGGAAGACAATGGTGGAAGGGTCATCATTTTGTTTCTGAAACATTTAATACAAATGGTAAAGATGGAGGACACCCTGAGACATCCCTTATGTAAGCCTTGGAGAAAAGAACAGAGAGCTAGAACATGAGAATAGCATGTACTGTTTTTCTCTGGAGTACAATGGGAAAAATCCAAATCCTCTTTTATACTTTCCTTGAATGTTTTGCAGTTATTCTTGTAAACTAAGACACAGCCTTTAAAAAGTTTCTCTGTTATCATGCTAATACTTGCAAAACAGAGATCAATTTTACAGTAGGAATTGCAGTTGTGGTCCTACTGGATGACAAATAAAAACATGTCCCTCTGTACACCTTCTTTCACATATTTATCAGATACACTGGCTGAAAGATTAGCACTTTTTAATATTTTTGTTTGGTCTTGTCTCAAATCACATGTACTTTGGGAAAAGCAAATAAAACATACTTTTCAAGGCTGGGTCTGGAAAAAAAACAACCCCTCCCTTTCCTCTTCAAAACCACAAAGAAATCAGGCAGGCAAAGCTGAATATTTTACTTGTTTGTTTGTTTGTTTTTACATAAAAAGGAAAAGCTGGAGTGCCTCTGAGGTCCAGTAAGGACTTTTATACATAGAGATATATGAAAGCTGGAGTGCAGTGATGCAATGAAAGCTGGAAAGATTAGATCAGCAGCTGGTTGCACACTAAGCCCTCTGATCACTGGCGAGACCAATGCAGATCTGAGTGCTTTCACCCTTGGCTTTCTAAGAGATGACCAGACAGTATAACCCATAAGACTTTCTGTATTAACTAGAAGCCTCAAAGACTTGCTGTTTTCTAGACTACCACAGCGCTCCAAAGGCACTACCCGCAGGCATATTGGCTTCGTGATTTATGGCTTGAGATGATACTTGCCAGGTTGGGAAAAAAGATTTTTCCAAATCTCTGTATGAGTCCGAGTTATATAGAGCTGAAGTAAAGTTGCTCCAGCTTCGGTTGCTTTGTGGTTTGGTTATTACGACCGCAGAATGCTTTCCCATTTATTAGATGCTCTGCTTGGAATGAAGCATTGGGTGATTTATTGCAGGCATGACACCCCCCTGCAACTGGTGATGTGTTATTTGTCCAGAGATGAAGGACTATGAGTGAGCTGAATGGGGTCCAGCTGCATCCCTGGATCCAAACCAGCTCCAGGCTTTGGCGGGGTAATTCTCTTTCCTGGAGTATGCAGAACGATGGCAATTTCTCCCAGAGCTGACCTCTGCATATTTTCTTCTCACTGTGCCCATTTCATTGTTCAGATGTTGGAATACAGCTGAGAGGGTGATGGCTGAACCACTCCCTGTACAGTATTAAATCCTTTGATGGCAAATCAGACAATTCAGCTTGTGTTCCCAGCTCTGTGTTGTGCAATGCACATCTTTAATGGTCTGTGTCACGAGCTTCTCAAAGCAACATTTTGGTGTTACTTCCAAAATCCAATTAACTCAGCCCGATCCTGGGGTACATTTACCCATATGATCAAGGGATGTCTCATCCCCAGCTGTGCCCGGAGTTGACACTGACTGGCATCAGGATCTCCAGCTGATGGATGAAACTTGGCTGGGAGCAAGGCAGAACAATTCCCCCAACGCTTCCTCATGCTGGCGTACGTAAGCTGTAATTCTAGTGAGACCAAATTTTCCTTTTGAGAAAAGGGCACTGTTTTAAGCCAGCCCCAATGCACCTATTAATTTCTAAAAAAGAGATGATGCTAAACTTTTTCAAGCAACCCTTTCCAAGCTCTAACAGCATACGTGCAGCCTTTGCTGCTGAGTTGGGTTATCTCCCCTTTAATTGGGCTACCTAGGGGTTGAGTAGCCTGTCGTTTTATATTTCCTGTGTTCAAATTCTGCTGGGGGTGGCAGGCAACTATTTTACAAGGCATTCTGTCTCGCTGCTGGAATAGCTGGGAAGATTGTGAAGGTCCTCAAGCACACTAGGGAGCCAGATCACCTTGCACTGTGGCAAAGAAATAGCAATTATCTCTGCTTTAAGCTGCAGGCAGAAATGATAAATAAATAAAGAAAATGGAAAACATGCAAAAGACTCCACAGAGCTCATGGAAAACTTTTTTTTTTTTTTAAAAAAGAGCAGATTGGAAAAAGATTACCATCACCCCTCAGTGCTAAAGAGAAAGAGCACAGCTTAAGGTTTTGTAATTCCTTTGGGGCAAAACTCACCTTGTAATTGTGGTAATATAGCATGTCACACAATAGGCTTCTGGTCATGAAAAGCTGCATGAGAAACTATTAATGTCACCTCCATGCCAGATGCCAACACACCCTTTTCTTGCACACAGATGGTGTGGAGGAATGGCAAAGACAGATTGCTTCCTTATGGGATGGACACCTGCTCAAGCACCACTGGGAGATGACTGATACCAAGGATATTTAACTGACCACAGCCTGGGAGGTGCAGGAGCAACCAGGGCTTTACATAGCTCCCAGTTCACCTACTGGAAAATGAGGGCATTGCTTATGAGCGAGGACTTTTGTTATGGTATAACTAAACACAGCTCCCAGGATGGAGGTTGTTGGTTTTTCCATGTTTTTTTTTCCCAGCAATATAAGATAGAGCCTCCCAGTGCACAAATGCCCCAGAGTCCCTGCAGAGCAGAAGTCTGACTATCTCATTTCTTGGCACAGTCGCGTTTCTGCTGGCAGTTCCATTTAGGACCGTGCTCCATTCTGGGGTGAACTGGTTCCCACCAGCCCTTCAAACAGTAGAACACAAACAAAGGCCATAGGTCTGAAGAAGCTGAATGTGGTATTAATATGCCTTTAGGAGAAAATTAGATCAGCTATTTCCCCTGGAAATTAGATGCATCTACAAGAACCTCCTATGATTTTGAGGGTAAGTGTGCTTCAATGCCTACATATCCAGCACAGCTGAATGCAAGTATGTAGCTTGGACTTCAGAAACACATGGTCGTACAAATATATCACGTTGACGCCAACGTAGTCTACAAAACATCTACTGGGAGATTTCTAACTTCTCTGCCCAAGTGCTGGCTACTTGGATGACATCTCTTGTCAGCAAAGTTTAAGTGGATGCTACGGACAGACTCGGGACTCCGGTACACAGCAAAGTTGAACTACCTTTCATTCACCAGCATCTAATACAGAATTAAACCTATTGAAATGTAACATTTGATGGCTGTCCCCAGAAGCAGCTCTGAGAAGCCAGCAAGGCTGACTACATTTTCATGGCCATCTGCCACTCAGGTAAGCTCAGAGAAGTATCTCTTAGTCTTTGCCTTTTGTCACATACGGGTTAAACAGAATGGATTCTGCTAAACACACATGGAAAACTCATGCAAGGTCCCAGTGACTAACTTTGATACAGGTTTTGGTGTCCCTGCAGTCTTAAGGGATGCTCCCAGGGCAGCACGTAAGTCTACCAGATGAAGACTGAGGCTGACTTGGTGTCACAAGGCAGCAACGGGAAATTTCTCACCTCTAAGCAGTGAGAAATCAGGTTTCCTGAATTAAGCTTCGTAGCCAGTAAAGCGTACCACAGATGGCAGGTCTGCATCTCTCAAGGCAGGTATAAATTATGACTTCTTGTCTCATTAAGATTGCCTGGTAATTCTGCTGCCCTCATAATCTACGCCAAGGGAAATTGAAGTCAGGGATGCAACATGCTTATCCCTTCTGCAATTGCTAAGCAATAAATATTTTGTGTGCTGGAGGGGAAGAAAAGGTAGGAAGAAATCTGTGGATTTCCCCTGTTTTCACCAGTTAGCACTCAGGCTTCTTGTGTTCTTTGTTAGATTTCTGGATACTTACTTTGAACACACTGTTTTCATGAGCTCAGACACAGAAAACAGAGGGGGATGAATTTGTTTGTTGGTATTTCTTATTTGACAGACACAAAATGTCTCACACAGTACCTCTGGGCAAGGTTCCCAGGTAACACCAACCAGCCTAACCGGGTGCCACCAAGGAAAATCAAATGTGCTAATTCACTTTATGCTCTGAAGCAGATGCTGACAAAAAAACAAACAAACAAAAAACAAACAAAAAAACCCACCCAAAAAACAAACAAGCAAGCACATTGCTGCATGATTATTCTGATTTAGTATCTGTAGGTTCATGGTAATGAAGCAGTGAAGTGATCACTTCTCATAGAAGTAAACGTTTCATATGCTGAAGAAATTTCACTGAAGAGAGAAATTTAATCATGGGCTAATTCTTTCCAGTAGCTTGAGGACCAAGTGGGCAGAGATTCCCATTGGTAAGAAGTCATGGAAGTTCACCGGCATTCAAGGAGCATCCACAGAGGATGTGCATCTCCTATATATAGTACAGGACATAGGACTGAACTTGCCATTTCCTGCAGTGGAAAGAACTGCTCTTTCTCAACACACCACTGAGAACAGCTCAGCCCAGTAACTTAATCAGAAGGGAATTTACAGGCGGTATTAGGCCTAACATGAAATCCTGGCCCCACTGAAGTCAGTGGGAATTTTGCCACTAATTACATTGAGATTTTGCTCCCTGCCTTTGCACAGAGCCACTGGGAAACCAAATAACAGCAGAGAACTTCAGTGAGATATTTCCGTGATTTTTTCTGGTTAAGCAAGCCTGAATGAGCAGAATTTGGGGACAGGTATCAAATCAGGGAAATGCCCACAGCCCAGTCACTGGATTTGTTCTTTGTCCTTCTGCTTGACTCACCTACTCGCTACTCATGAATTCTGTCTCTCAACTAAAAATTATTCTGAATCACCTTCTGAACAAGCGAGTGGCAACAGAAATAGACAGATGACAGGACTAAAAGCATCAGTTCTTCCACAGCAGTGCTTCAGAACACGAGTCAAGCCCCCAGACATGTCTGGCCAACAGCAGCCTCAACACACTCCTTCATTCCTTGAAAAAATAAGGCATTTGCCCTTATCTGTGAGGAAAAACTTCTTAGCATGGAAACAGGAGAGGGATTCAGCTAAAGGTGGCTATCTGTCTTGGAAGGAGACCCCTCCTTTGTAAGACCCGCACTCATTTAATCCTAAAACAGATGCTTAAAACAGACCAAATGTTTCTTTCTCTTTGTAAGTTACAGAGGCACCCAGTTCTGCTGCACATTCTGGAAATACCCCAAACCCCACTCAAGCACCAACTTTGTGTTTGGCCGTGCACAGCACTGTGAGAGCCACCCTCTCTTTGGTAGGGCATCACTCCCAGCCTGCCTGAGCCCACTGGGCTCCCCCCTGCAAGAAAACCTTCTAGGAAACCTCTGCTCCAGCAGTTTTTCTTCTAGGCAGCTCACATCCCCTTCCCTCTTCAGCAGCATCCCAAGAGGTCTCCTCCTTGGTGGCAGCATGGAACAGCCGCTGGAAACAGCAATTTCCAAGCAGGAAATTGAGGTGATGGTGGCATCTCTACACAACTTATAAAAAAGCTACTTTAGGTGATTCACTTCCTCTTGCCAGAACATGGAAATAAGGAAGGCAGGCAGTATTTTTGACCTGTATAAGGCTCATATCCAGCCCCTGTCAAGCAAATAATAGCTTCTGCCTTGAGAGTTTCATGACTGTAGGGTTATTTATCTTCCCTCTCAACTGCACCAGCAGATGCTCAAGGAAGACTGAAAGAACAGGCAAATACATAGTGAAACACTCTCCGCTTAAGGATTTTCTGCATTAAGGATGTCTTAGAATTGAATAGGCCTTCATGGATTTAATTTTACCCCACCAAAACCTTGTAAGTCCCTTTTGGAATCTAGATGACCTTTAAGGTCCCTTCCAACTCTAACCATTCTATGATTCTATGAATTTGTGTAAATTTATAGCATCCACCACATCCTGCAGTTAGGTGTTCCACAGTTTAAGTACATATGACGCATTGCTTTATAAAGAGACCTCACTCAGCACTGACCTAAGCAGCTCGGCACAGAATTAGTGCCAGCATCTCGAGTCCAAGGAAGAGCACAACCTTTTCTGTACAATGCCTAGCCTAGAGCCATCTGTAGGTAAAGATCCACACTATGGCCACAGCTCAGCCCAGTTAAGAAGGGTCCCTATCCAAACATAAAACCTACTACAGTGTTGTAGGAGGTATGCACCTTCAGGGGAGGAATCGGCCTATCTGAGCCACAGCTCACCCTTGGGAGCTGTTTTTCTCCTAAGTGTGATCTTGGTCCTACATATATTAGTAAATCAAGAGTCCATACAACACTCCCCAGGCAGAAATTGGTCTAACTGGAGAAGGAAAGGGCTAAAGGGTCCTTAAGCCTTCTGCCTTCTCCTCACCATTCCTCCCAAGAAAAAGGAATGTCATAAACTGGAATAGCTTTTTTTAATATTTTAGGTCTGGGGAAAATGCTTTTAAACCCAAGTTATGGTTCCACTGATCAAACAGCCTTAATGTGTGGCAATTTCAGTAATGCTCAGAGGGGCACAGAAAGTCCCACACTGTCGATGTGGTCTCTAAGGAGACAAGAAATGAGACTGTCTCTGTCTTTGCAAACTCTTTTCATGTAACATGGCAGATATGGAGATTTTAATTTTACTTCCCTGCAGGGAAACTCTGATCTAAATAAATTATAGGTGTACATTAAAAGAAAGAACACCCCCTCCCCTCCCACACCTACATAAAATTTACTTAAATAACAAATCTGCATAGAAATAGGAGATGCTGTCATGCCTGATCAATGATCATGTAACAAGCCAATTGCATTACCAGGAAGACAGTAAACATTTTTGCTCTCCTTTTTAAAGTAAATTATGCCCTGTTAATACACGCTTTGCTGCCATAATAAGGCCAACAATGAAATTACTGTTTCTGCATCAAAAACATCAAAGCTAAATGTGCTCATTTTCTGTTGCAGCTGTTTGATGCACCCAGCTCTTCAAAGAGCATTTCCTGGGACTTCTTGAGAGCCTCTTCACAGTGAGTCACCAAATGTAATTTCATTTCCCTTGAGAAGAGTGCTAGAAAGAAAAATTTTAGGGATGATACTGAGCTCAGGCAAGTTTCCACAGCTTCCTTACAGACCTACTGCTGTTATTCCCTCTAAGCTTCAAAGAAAAGATGCATCACAAAGACCATGAGAAGATGCAGCCAGCAAAACCAGGATTACCAGAAGTCTTGGAAAATAAGAGTGGTCACAAATTTAAAGATGTCTTATGTTAATAGGTCAAACTCCCGGAATCTTCCTGTGGCAGCCCAGCAACTCAAGGCTGGTGCTTGGACCCCCTCACAGCAGAAAAACTCAACAGAAGATGCTCATGTACTTGCTGCATCTGGTAACCAAAGAGTGCTTCTGTGGCTATAAATCCATTTCACAACTATTTTAAGGTCAGTGAACAATTCTTCAGGCCCAAAAGCGTACAGAGAGATGAGCACACAGAGAGAAGGTGTTCTGGAAAATTGAAGATTGATGCTTATCATCAGGCAATGCTACAGGAGAGGGCTGAGGTCAGAGTGTATGTGTCTGGAAGAGGTCAGAAGAAATTTGTGTGATCACTGATAACAGGCCACTTCATGAATTTTTGTTCCTTCCTCATGGCAGCAGTGTGGCAGCTCAAAAATACAATCCAGACTTCAGTGATGTAAAACACAGCATAATAAAAATGCCTTGTAGATAAAAAAAGGAACTTCTGTGGAAGAGGCATAGAGTTGAGTAACTAGAGCTGGCATCTTTATGATCACCCTGGTCTTTTCTCTTTCCTTGCAAGCAAAAAGTGGCTTTTGTGACTGAAGTCATCTTTGGAAAACCAGGAGGGGTTTGAGGACATTTGGACAAAATCGCAATTACTGTGAAACCACAGTGTCACTAGGACTTATTATCTGCAATGTGTGATCACAAAGACTGTGAAGGCCCACAAACAACTATGGTCCTATGCAACAAGAAAATACTAATCAACCTTTTAACAAAAAACAATCATCTGAAACGTATTTCTATGATATGGTAAGAGCCTTGGATGCTGAACACTAGGTATTAATAAATAATTAAATAAATTTGTGATCTCCAGTCATTCTCTTCTGGTGCACTTCGAATTTGCATTACTGATAGAGGGGGCAAGAGAGAAGGCGGCATGGGGAATAATTATACAATCCCTCCCCCAGTTCTCAGAGCCACTCCACTAAAGTGACAAAATGAAACCACTTGCAAAATTAAACCAGAAGCCACGGTGTTGTGTTGCTGCATGGCACCTCCTAATTATTAAGGTCCCGGTGGTCCATTTATTGTGAGGGTCACCAGGAGGCATTTCATTCCTTTCAGACACCTTCAATTGCATACTGCTCTAGCGTTTCCCAATCAACAGGAAATAGGAGTACAAGATGCCTGGTTCTTTGCCTATGCAACGTTTGATTTCTTTTCAAACATGTATGTTAAGAGTAGGGTGAGAAATTATGCACAACGCAAGCCCAGAGCAGAGGTAAGGAGAAAATGTATTGCAAAACCATTGCAAGACTGGAGAAGGAATTTCAGATGGATAGAGCAGTTTTAGCTGCTTTTAGAGTGGTTTTAGCTGCCTTTATGAATTAATATTTGAAAACCATTATGGTTGCATGTGTTAGCATTTTTGCATCCAATGGCATGATTTACCGATCTAGTTAATTAGGCCAAAATCAATAAAATGAGCTGGAAAATTAAGACAGGGGTATATCTCAGATGCAATGGGTGTTACAGCCAGTAGTTCAGATTTGCCTCAGCTGAAGCAGTTTTTAGCTACAGATACAAGCGCTGGGTAATTTTTGGACCTTTCTACATAAGTTGACTCATGATCATTAAAGTGTAAGGTTAATGGGAAGATATCACAAGGACAAGGGCTGTGGATACAAAGAGGTCTTCTGTGATTTCTGATTCATCATATTCCAACATTAAAAAAACAAAAACCAATGAATTCCCCAGGGAATCACCGGCTAGGTTGTAACATCACCTCACTGGGGACACAGGTCTGTCCAGGTGTCCCACTTCACGCACAGCACGCAGAGGTGGTGCAGCTCATTTCCTCCCCACTGAATGTTTCTGGCTGCATTTTATTGCAGTCCCTCCAGCTGAAGCATTTGCAAATGCATGAGTGGTTTAGGAAGCTGTCTTGCCCTAAGGCAACCGAACCCATTTTACCCACACATCAGGAAGGAATAAGGATGGTTATCTCCAAACTGCCTTGTGAGACATGCACAGGAACATATTTCTCTCAACAGAGAGGCATAACCCCCTCTAGAGAGAGATGCTTTCAGTAGCTGGCTTTACTCAGCTTGACACTCTAAAGTCAGCTAATAGCCCAGAAAAAGCAAGCAGAGCAAGGAGCTTTCAGCTACAGGGTCAGGTTTTCAGCTACTATTCAACACTCAAAGCTTGTAAGTAATAATCAAGCAGTGCTAATTTCCAGCAGCTAAAGATTTGTACTTAACAAGGTCCTTTTAGGAATTTTTTGCAGTTTCCAATATGGACAGGACTCTTTACCTAATAGTGCATGAACTGCAATTAGGTCTTTCTTGCTTACAGCTGGTGGGAATTTGGACTGGACATGGATTAGATCTTGGTTACAGACTACACGAAACAGAACTTCAAGTCAGAGAAAGACAGTTTGGAAAAATCCCACCAGGCTCCTGTCAAAGTTCAGGGCTCATAAGCAACTTCAAGACTAGTTCGTAACTTTCCTCTGATGAAACCTATAGCCATTTCTTAGCACCATAACCCTCACTGCAGGCCTGGGGAGAAATATATTGCAATAATTATTTAAGCTTGCAGTAATATGCATGAAACAGAGCCCCTCTTTCTCCAGGGCAGTTCTTAGCACTGTGATTCCCACACCTAGTCACTGAGGAAGAAAGGGCAGCATGCTGGTTAGTTTAAAACCCAGTGGGTATTGAGGATTGGTTTCCCACAGCAGCCCTATGGTTAGAGAAATTCAGTTTGCCCTTACAGAACATTGGGTCTTGGTTGTACAACGGCGTGGCTGCAACCACAAGCACAGAAGTGATGCACCAGACATGACCACACTGCCCTGCTTGTCCTACTTTGAGGTGTGATGGGGTATAATCCAAATACTCTTTCCCTAAAAGGGATTTTATAGAATCACAGAATGGTCGGAGTTGGAAAGGACCTTAAAGATCATCAAGTTCCAACCCCTGTGCCATGGGTTGGGACACCTCCCACTAGAGCAGGTTGCTCAAAGCTCCATCCAGCCTGGCCTTAAACACTTCCAGGGATTTTCACCCAGTCCCTCCATTTTGGAAACCTGGGGTGGCTCTGCGAATGGTCAGAAGCAGAGGAGCGAGTACTTGGAGGCAAGCCAGGGGCTGACCCTACCAGTTGAGGCACTGGTGATATAGACAAGTTTCTAGGAAGAGTCTTCCAACACAACTCTTCATGGCACTGCAACTGATGTCACTGGGAGCGTTCACCCAGTCTGCCTGCACACCTCACACCAGTCCCAGGCACATCAATCACTTTGGAACTGGAACCTAGAGTTTTACAAGTGAAAAGGGACATCACACGTCCCAGTATCCAAAACTTGACAAAATCTAGGCAGATTTTGTCTGGGGTGGGCTGGGCTGTAGGGCCAGCCTGGGAAAACTGTGGCAAGTAATAAAAATAATCACTTTTCTTGCCTTATAACTTTGATGAATCACCTTAATGTTGACTCTTGCTTAACCAGACATAATTAAGAATGGAGTGAATGTTACCTTTGAGGAATGGGGTGATAACTCAATGCGTTTAAATTGAAAGAGTCAGCACAGTAACGAGTCTGAGTGAACATATATACGTGCTAATTACATTATCTTCAGTGTCTGACTATGACATGTGCTTTCTGAATTAGTTATGTGTTTCAGATTAACAACAGGATCGTTTGCTCAATTAAAGCAATGGTCCTGATGAGTTTGTTTTCCTATTTGTTGATTTCTCCCATGATAGTGTGTTTTGGAGAGTGCACATACATTTTTAATAAATTGAAATTGCCTTGTATCAGGCAAGTTACCTTTTCCCCAGACATTGCCATTACATAGAATTCAACCTCCCTCAGGGTTTCACCACTGTTTTGTTTCCTTTATATGATCCTGGTATGTGGCACAAACTAAAAAAAAGAAAACAATAAATCTTCCCCTCTGATTTTCACTCCCTAGACAAGAATTGACATTGGAAAGTTATTTCTAAGAGCCTTGCTCATGCTGTACATACAAGTTAGGCTGCTTTCAAGCAAGGTGGATGGTAAAGTGTGTTGGATTGCAAGAAACAAAAGTTTTCTCTCCTTCCTCTGCTACTGACCCCCTTAGAAGCCCTGGTCAAGTCACTTAGAGGACCCTTTTTTATCCTCAGTTTAGACTCTGGTCTAAATGAGTTTCCCAAGCAATGGAAATAAACAGTTGTCTCCAGAGAGCGATTCAATTGATTCTAAAATGAGAGGGGGAGGAATTAATCACCCACTAGAAGAGTCTCTCTCCCCCTAATTAACTATCACAACAAAGAAGAGAAATGAGTCAAGCTAGCTGGGTGAGCTGGAATAGGTGGCAGAGCTACCATCTCACTTGCTCTTAACTTCAAGAGAATTACAGATGAGTCACACAGTTATGAGTGAAAACCTGATTAGGTCAAGTCTTAACCAAAACATAGCCTCCTTCTGGGGTTTGGTTTGATCCTCCTGATACTTTAAGATAAACCAAACCAAAAACAAATGAAAAAAAAACAAACCAAAGCAAACCAAAAACCAAACCAAACCAAACCAAAACAAAAAACCCAACAACAACAACAATAACAAACAAACAAAAAAACCCACCAAAAAACATTTCAGTGTAAACTTGCTCCCAAATATCTTTGTTCCCAGCCAGATCTAGTTACAGGCTATGAAAATAAATCTTACTGTTACAGGATGCATAAAGTAAAATTTGGCTGCACAAGCTCTGCCTGATTACCACATGAACAAATTGAGAGAAAAGATGAGATGGGAGGGAAAAGACCTTTCCATAAACATTTTTAACTTTCAAATTTGGCAAGAACTAAAATGTACAGTCCAATTCAACCCCTTGTTCAGCTGCCTAAACATCTTAGCACCTATTAGAATCTCAGACACTGTGGGAGTATCCTTCCCAGCCTCTAGAGCCTCTGATGCTTTTCGTTAATCCGATTTCATCCCTGGTAGCCACCCACAGATAACCACGTAGCACAGTGGCAGCAGGTGCCTGTGTTCAGGCAACTGATTCCTGCCCTAGAGTCCCCTGGAGCTCATGGAAATCTGCTCTCTGAATGAAACGGGGACTATTTAAGGACTATCTAAGCATTCTGGGATACTCAGAGTTTTACAAACTTTTAGCAAGTTGCAAGTATCTGTGGGAACATTGGAAGTATTTTAAGAAATAGAAGACATTCACAGTGCCAAAGGAAGAGGGGGGCATCTGGGCCCTGAAGCAGATTGTGAAATCTCACTCACAGCTGAATTAAGTCTAACATTGAGGTTGAAAGCTGTGCAAATCTCACAACATTTTGGTCCAAAATGATGGAAACGGGTATTGCAAAAGTATCTGTAATTGGCACTATGATAAATTGTTAAATCTTTCCCTAAGCTCAAGTGCGTATAGTGCAGCCCAGGTGGAATACACCAAATTAGGTCAAAGCCTCTAATTCTATGCATCTCTCTAGAACATTTAAGACACTGATCAGCTTAAGCATAGGTAAGCCTGTCAGTACTAATAGAAGTTGGCTACACTTCAGCATTCATCATATTCTCTATAGAGGAACTAATAAAACCAGATTCCATTATGACATTCAAATACATTCATATTCACCAGATAAAGAGAGATTTTGCATGTAGGGCTTGATGCAACATTCTAATTTCCATTCAATTTATCATTAAAAAATATGAATGAGGTTGGTGAAAATTAGTATTTTCATCCTAAGAAAAACACTCCCAAATATCTTTTTGGGCTGCACTGGCGTCAAATAATTCAATCTGACAAAATTGAATAGTATTGTTTTGATTATGCTATTACTGAGCAGAAAATGTCAACAAGAGAGTCAAAGGAAAGCTGTTAATTTAGTTTTGAAGTGTGTCATCAAATCAACACATTTCTGCTGGATACCAAATTCCACTGAATCAACAACTGAATCAACTTAACCAATACTGTCTCAGGTTTAAGAAATATATATTAATGGGTAATAAGCCACCTTCAGAAGAGCAGGCACACTTATCATCACCTCTTCACATTAGGCTATTTACTGCGGACTTGCAAACAGTCAGGGTACATCTAAATTCTTGATTTAAATTGCAGCAGGAGTTCTTTTATGTGTCACTTTGCCTCATATCCACATTTGGAGCCAGGCAGCAAACATTTACACCTCATAAGGGTGAAATGAAGTCCTTTTCTCTAAGTGAAACCAATGCCAAGGTTGCACACCATGGCAATGGGTAGTTCACCGTACCTCCTTTAGGAGGAAAGATGAAGTCTTCCTCATAATGACCTTATTAGAGAGAAGGTTGAACATTTCTGGAAAGACCATGCAGCAAGATGGCAATATGCAGAGACCACCTGTTAGCCAGTCAGTGTCAGGTTCCCAAGAAGAGGTAATCGGTGCCATAAAAAATATACAAAATGGCTTTTCTTAAGAGAGCATTGTTCAACATCTTAACCCAGAAACTGGGTTTCAGAAGCTGTTTGCCCATCACTATGTTTCTTTGTCCAGCTGGCTGAAGCTTTTTGGATCAGAGGAGACACCAAGGTGTGTAGCTTGCCTTGACCTATTCTGTTTTGGACACAGGTTTGAGACAGCCCTGAAGCACCTGTGACCACTGCCAGAACAATAGATGGCCTTGACAAGACCTCTGTAACAACGATAATATAATCCCAAAAGAATTTAGAATTTAGTAGTTCGTGTTAGCATCCACAGTGAATTCATAATTCCAACAAAACCAGATGTTGATTATTTATCCTTCTTTCTCATTGTAACTCATCTGCATTCCTAAAATAGGTAACATCCTAGACAGGGATGAGGGGAGTTAGCTTCACATGCTACTGAAATCAGCGCTTGCAAACATACTCCAACATTAATATTAAATAACAGCCTTTTCACTCTTAATAGGCCTCTAATTTCCACTACTATTCAAGCTCCATTACTATGTATTTGTTGAGTGATTTATTCTATTGCAAGCACTTTGGGGTGGCACTCACACCAAAAAAAGTGCTTTTTGTAATATATTGGGATTTTCTCTTTTACCAGAAATAACACGAGCCATTTTGTTCAAGCATCTCGATCTCATGCTGGGTTTTGCATCTATAAAATGTGATTGCAATAAATTGACTGAAAGATGCATGTGCAAAGCATACTATTTCACAGAGGTCATAAAGTCAGAGGGATCCATAAGTCATCTTTCTATGCCTATACAACATGCTGACTTCAGGCATAATGGGTGCTGGATTAAATCAGTACCTGCATATCTCTTGGTCAGGTCAGTGGAATAATGAGAGGAAAAATAGCAAAGAGCATCAAATCACTTTTTGTTGCTTTGTGTGTTAGTGCCAGAAAGCTGGGGTGGGAGGATCAGAGTGCTTCCAGTCTCAGCACACAAGACAATACATTTAATTGTACATGCAAACCCATTGTTTCTCTGGCATGCAACGTACAATTAAATTGCACTCACCCAGGTGGGAAATTTGCTCGCCGTAGGTTCCTCAAAACAACCTGTCTTTTTTTCCCACAAGTGGGTCTTGCGGGAAAATAACATTTGTACTTACAGATTTATCTTCATGAACCTCCAAAAAAGGTCCTTATCAGGCCAAAAGTGAGTAAAAGGCTGAATTTCTTTCTGAATTTTCTTTGGTGGGATACACCAGCATCACATAGCTCTTTTGCAGATGTAGAGTGCTGTAAAAATAGGGATTTGTTGTGAAGTTACAATTGTCCCAACTCAGGTGCTTTCTTTTTCCTTCCTGAAATATCCTCTGTTCCAAAGCTGTGCTACACCGTTACACTGATATTCCTTAAAGTCTGCCAAATCTAAAAAATCCTGGGATTAATAAAAACATCAGCTCAGGGAGTATTAGTGTCTCTCTCTCCCCTCCATTTGCATCAAATCTATACTTGAAAAAAATTCAGTCTTTCCTTTCAAAGAGAACAGATTTCCTCCTGCTCCTGTATACACAGGTCTCTCCTACAGAGTCTCAGTTTATCAAAAGCTCTGAGTATCAGGGTGACTTGCATTTTGCCTTATCCTCCTTATAAGGTGCACCTTCAACTGCTATGACAAATTGAAACCAGCATTATCATATACAAGGATATCATAAATTATTAAATGCCACAAGAAAACAAAAATAAATTATTAAATGGCACAAGGAAACATACACTGAGTAAAAGTCAGGTGACAGCAAAATGTGTATCTCTCTCGGGGGAAGTTGCTGATCAAGGAGAGACCTACAGGTTTCAGGATTGCCCTTCCAAGACCTCACCTGTCCCAATTCTGCCTCAATTATAAGGTATTAAATTACACATTCCAATAACATCACAACTGCTGCTGAAAGGGCAAAAAACCAACACAACAGTGGTAAAGTATCTCAGAGAAACAGCTGTTAGCACATGAGTAAAACATCACAAAGCCCCATGACAACCACAACCTGGGGGGGAAATAATAGCATTATAAAAGAAAATCATTAAAAAGCACTATGAAGAAAGTTATAGGGCATTGTTCAGATGCTTTGCACATCCAGAGCTTTCACAGAGTTTTGGCACACAGGTGCTAAGAAAGAGTGGAACACTAATTTCTGTCTGCAGTGAGAGTGCAGGGAATTTGGGAGCTGCAGCACTAAGATGTGCAAAAAATCAATCCACAAACTGAACGCAACTCAGCTCACTGTCACTGTTTGGATGCTTCAGTTTTCACTTGAATAAGCACAAAGATGCTTCTCTCATGTCGTCCTTTTTCTCCCTTAAGTGGAAGGCGATGCCATGCAAACAGCTACTTGTATAAGTATAGAAGCACTCTTTCAGACTTTAATTTACCATGTGTGTTGACCATACAACTGCTAAAAGGCATTCCTGACACTCAAGTGGTCTTTATTCAGTCCTTTCAAATCCTGATTTAAGGATATTTAGGTATCTAGATTACAGAGAGCTGTTTGATCCACTTCATCACCGCTTCACTCCTAAAGACCTTACCAAGCAAATGAGGTTGCACTAACTCATATTTGGGTTCTGGTTGCATCGACTGTAACGGAATTGCACTCACTGAAACCTGCAGACCTGTTCAGCTTCCCCTAAATTAGATTTCTAAATTTGCTCACCCAAACTGCTCCCTAGGCTCCATGGACTGCATTGACTAGATTTCCCTTAATTACAAAACCAGCTCAGACAGTCAGATGTCCAAATCTTGAACTGACCTTCATCTTTAAAATCAAGTAGCATGGATCTAGAGCTCAGATTTGCTTTGGTCTTCAAGCAGAGGGACATATGCTGAACAGATGAACTATGCAACAATTTCTCTAACATATTTTGAGCTTTGGAGACAGCCAACAATTTCATACGACTCATGGACATGAAGGGAATTGAGATGGATGGGTTGGGTATCCTCAGCCTGCATTTAACTCACCTGAGTTGTCCTCAGTTCAGTACAAAAAAGGGGTGAGATTTGCCCAATTATACCAAAAGTCCATATTCTCCATCTTCTTAGATCTCTTCCTAGATCAAGATTTCAAGCAGGACATACTATCCAAAAGGTACATGCATGTCATCTTCCCCACAACCGTGCATGAGGCACTATCTCCTAAGTGTTAATTATACCTTGGTACAGCTCTGCTCATTTCAGGATCAGGGAGATCCTGAGTTCAGGGAGAACAGCCAGGACAAGACAAAACACTTTCAAAAAGCGCAGTAAAAAAACCTCCACAATTAAAGAGAAGAGTACAAACCATTCAGCTCTTGAAGTATCTCAGCACTGAGTGCTCTGACAGCTTCAAGTACTTTGAATTGCAGCATCCACTGGAAACGGTGGGCGATGAGGCAAGGAACAATCACAGATAAGATGCCAGAATGTGACTAACAATGTCTCAGCAGTGATCCTGCATGACATCTTGCTACCTTTGTTTTAGCAAGCAAAGACACTCTAGGTTTGATGAGGCCATCACGAAGAACAGGTTTCTCTGGAGACGCCTTGCTTTTCCTCCTGGACTTTCTGACCAAGTGGAATTTGAGGGTTTATTACATGTGTGGATTTGCTGATGCTCAGTCTGAGGCCATCGTACATCCAGAAATGTTGGATTTATCAACACCAGGCAAGAATCTAAATATGTCAGACCCCCTACATTACACACAGTGACAACAGACCCACACGTTGCCCTTCCTACAAACACCCAAGCTGACAACAACCCAGTGGATTTAACACACCAGACTAGGAGTTAGGTCCCATTTCTAAGGCAGATTTTTCTGCAAGACCCTGTGAGACCTCACTTCATCTTTGTGTGTCCTGTATCTTGACAGAGGTAACACCGTATCTGTTGCCTGAACCATCTGGAAATAGTTTTCAACTCGCTGTATTGCCCAGAATATAATTTTCTTGAAGTGTTAAACACACATTACTGTGGTGGATTAATAAGTAATAATATAAACTATTCAAACTTCACTGGACCCCAAAGTTAAAAGCAGGAAGTCTGGAACATACAAATTATGCTCACCTGGTTTTGATCTTGTCACTTTCTTTTATTTTTAGCAAAAAAATTACCAAATTTTCCTTTAGAGACAGGTTTCCAAAAAAAAAAAAAGTAGTGTTAATAGGAATCATGAACTTTCTGTTAAGCTTAACTCCAGTCTCTTGCAAACCTCTTGAACAGTCCAGGTTTACTTCAAATTGGATGCAGATTTCTCAGGAGAGGTCATGAACTTTGATAATACCTTTATAACCATCCCAGCTTCAGAAAGATTTCTTGGGAAAATTAAGTGCCTAAAGGCTAAACTGCATCCTGTTTTAGAGCTCCCATGTTAAGGTCATATTTATAGGGTATAAATTAGCTTTGTCTGTTAGTAGCTCTCTGACCTTTAAGTCTTCAATGCAAAATACTGTAGTTTTTGGCTTAAAGTAAATTAAAAAAACACAAGCCAGGTAGTTAAATGGATAAAATTATATAGCAGCAATGGCACACAGATGTTGTTATGTTCCTGCGAAGACTGTCCTTTGTAACCTCCAAGCTGTCTCTTCTACTTATTCTCCAAAAACTACATTATATTTAACATTAAATGAGAGCTTACAGTGACGAGCATCTTTGCCCATCTGTTTCTCCTCTGAAGTACTCAGTATTTTAGGAAGCCAGTAAAAATAACAGAGCGATAAAAGCCAAGTGTTTCAGAAGGGATTAGTTATTTTGGGTCTGTTCTAGAAGATCTAGCCTCTTCCCAACAAGGTGTGCATAAAAGTCCACCATGTGTTGGTTTATAACAATATACAGCCCTGCCTGTGAGTCTATAGAGTCAATAAAGCTGCTGGAATACACTGCAAGGAGCTCGGGGCCAAAGCTGTGCTTAATGTGCACCTCCTAAATGTTCCTCTTTGAAGTCACTGCATTTGATGTGTCTCTAAAACTGCCTTTGGGCCTGATTCACTGAAATCACTGAAAGCTTTTTCCATTTCCTCCATCCTCTTTTTAAGCTGTAAACACATACCCCAGAATCTCCTTGGGGGACGGAGAGAACAATTCAGCCTTTTCTGAACTTTTACTGTCCTCTTAGCTCCACATTGAAGGTGCCTATGACAGGTAGTTGAACTGCTAACTGAAGCTCTTGAGCATTTCATCTCCAGACTGCAACCTTGAATGCTCCCAGCTGTGGTCCATCTCTCTGGCTCCTCCCTAACCTCCACATCCTGGTTCTACTGCTCCACTGTCCTCTCTATTTACCTTCTCTCCACTCAAGGCTCCACCCCAACCCAAGGCTGTTGCATCACCTCATGGACCCTGGTCAAACTTGTCCTCTAAGTATCAAGAGAAGGAAAGGTGATGGAGAAGATGGAGGTGACGACAGGACCTGTTTCTACATCCTGTCATCTCAGCTGCCCAAGCACAGCACCTGTGGGGTAGCATCTGCTGGTTCCCTGGATGCCTTGGNAAGTAGGACACTCTCATAAAAAATTCCAAACTTCATTAGAGGAAAACTGAAGACTTGGTCTTACTTCTTAATACCCCTCATGCTTCCAGGAGCCATGTCATGTACCACGAGGCTCTTTGCAGGGCTTTATTTGAGATCAGAAAGATGTTTTAAAACAGAAATTCTTTTCCCCTTCTGATTCAGAGTGCCTTAGTGATCTCCCAGAGGAGATGCCATTGGAAATCCAGGACTAAACCACAAAACAGCCTAAAACCAGCCTGTTTCAATGCAGAGAAAGTATTGGAGTGCCAGCCAAAAAGCATCAAAGATGTGAGGGGAGCTGCTCTCTCCAAGAAAGAAGAACTAGATACTTCAAACAGCTTTCAGCAGGGACTTACCGCTCTGTTTCCTCACCAAGGGCCACTGGAGCTTTTTTCTGAACAAGCTCCTGTGGTAATAATGAGTTCTCTGCTAGGTCTCACCAACCATTCAAACACCTGGAAACTGTAACCAGCTGAATCTTCACATTGAAGTTCCAGGAAACACTGTGGTACCAGTTCCATTGTAGAAGTAACTGGCTATTTCCAGCATAAAAGAGCAGGCTCCCTGGCCTGAAGAGGGTTACATTGGATGAAGGGAGTTGCCCTTCAGGGGAGCAGAAGCGCACTGGAGTGGATAGCTCCAAATACATGAATTACCTACAGGAGTTTAGGAATCAGCCAAAGCCTCACCCAAAGGCTACTGGAGTCACTGAAAAGATTCTGACCTGAACCACAGTTGTGAGAGGTTAAGCAAAAAGAGCGTTGCAGCGCTAAAGATTGCTTATTCTTATTTCTGACATGTTCCCATCTTGCTGCTTCCATTAGCACTACTTCCTCCCCTCCTTTCCCCACTCCCTCCTGTCTTCTTTTAGCATAAAAATGACTCTGCTAGACAATGCATTCACAAGTTAACACAGTGCAACAGACTGTGACTACATTCAGAGCAACTAACAGGAAGGTTTTATATCTAAGCTCTAGGGAAAGAGTAATGAGATAGAAGGATAGAGCTCACCACTGCTGTGAAGCTGGGCAGCTTTAGCTATAAAAAGAATCCTTTTACACAGACATATAAAATGAAACACAGTCTGAAAGCCTCTCCGCTTGGAGAGGAGTATTAAGCAGCACATAAGCACCAAGTTGATGAGAAAGCATCCGGATTGGATGCGAACAGAAGAAAGGTGTTTAAAAGCTAGGTCTGCAGTGTACCTCCTAAAACCAACCCTGCCAAGGATGCCTGCCCGCACGATGCAGCCAAGATGGTTTATCTTGGCAAGCAGTGTCCCAGGTCTGGCTTGCTCCATGTGGCCAGGTGCTTCACACATAGCTTTCCCCATCTGTAAGTCTGGAAGGGGTTTTAGGATATCACAGGATGAAATGTGATCATATAACTGTTACTGCACTCCTTGAAACAATTTTAATGAACCATGGAAACTCTTTGTACAGGCTACTGCTACAGCAGTGGTGATATTGCCCGAAACACCCATCGTGCCCTAGGAACCAGGGCCAGGACTGAAAGTAGGACTTGAAGCGTGGATTTGTCACTCATCACCTTGAACATCTGTCATTTCACTGCTACCAGGGACAAAGCCCAGAAACTTCTGGTAACAGTATTTCTCACAGAGAGTATCTGGAGTTTGAGACATCAAGAGTTCAATCTATCATCTCCTTGGCTTTAAGTATAATTACTTCTGTTAAAAACAGGGGTCTTGTTGCCATCCAACATTGCTTCTTGCTATATTGCTGTTAGTTTAAATAGCCTCTTAACTACTTTGCCATTTGTTATGAACACACTTCTGGGGTGCAATCAGGTCACCTCTCAATCATCTTTCTGACAAACTGAAGAGATTGAGCTCATTAAATCACTTATCAAAAGTGTTTTCCCAGCCCTCAAATCACTTCATGAGTTACTTCTCCCTGATTAGTTTATCCATATCCTGACACCAGAAGGTACTAGTGCGGGTCTGTCCAACACTCCCAGCTATGGTGTTTTTTTAACCAACCAAGGTGGGGTTTTTTTGATCCTCTCCCAATACATCTAAAAGGTTGATGACACTCACCTCCTCCCAGAAACACACAGACAATTCCCAGTCTGTGACTACCAGCACAGCCTGAACTGCTCACTCATGCCCTCAAGATGATCTTCAGAGTCAGTATTTTCAAAACACTATCATCTATTCTTGTAGAATGACCTGCATTCCTAGAGGCGGCAGATTGCATTTGTCTGTAATAAAAAGACCATTTGCACAGGCCTAGCTGACAAGCAGTCAAAATTGCCCTCTCTAAATGTCTTGTCTTCATTATTATTTATAGGTGCTTCATCATTTTGACACCCACAAATTTTATCAGCTGTGATTGCATATTTACTTTTGGATCATTAATGACACTGTTGACTAGTGCTGGGCTTAGTGCCAATCTTGTAAAATGCCAGTAAAGCATCTCAAAAAGTCATTTCATTAGCTATAGGAATGCTGTTTCCCTTGTTCTTAATCACTTGGAAAGTGTTTCTACAGATAAGAATATCTACTCATATGATCTATTGCTCATTATTGTCCAAAATATTGCTCAGTACTAATTAAAAACATCTGAAAGATGTTTTGGTATATTTACACATAAAGTTTTCCAATTTCCTTTGATCGAGTGTCCGACAAGACCTATGTTCAATAAAGCCATACTTCATTATAGCATATAGTATAGACAAACATTATAATTACATTGCTATCCTCTATGTCTTCACTAATCAAATCCCATATCAGCTTTTCCATAGTTCGGCCCAGGGCTGGAAATCCAATAAGCTGGCATGTAGTTAACTGGATTATCTGATACTTAAACATCTAAAATTAGTTCCTTGCCGAGTTCTCAAAAATACTATGACACATCTCATTGAATCCAGAAAAGATGAAATGCTGAAACGTCTCCAATTGTTTGGGCTTAATCCGTTTTCAAAAATGCGACATAGGGCTCAGACACAGGGGCTCTGGCAGATTTAGCTGCAGTGAAGCTGCTGAGGTTGAAGAAACTGTGTGTTCAGCTCCTCAGACACCTAAGCAACTTAACACAAACCTAACTTTTTTCCATCTACCTAGATAATTATATATCCTGCTCATCACCATAGTGACCAAAATAGTATACACTTAAAACTCAGATTATGACTTAAGTAACCGCATTTGGAATGAACCTTTCATCTATAAATGTCTCTGCTTAGCTCTGCATTAATCCCCACAGCTACTCACTTCACACTGATGTTGCAAACTCAAGTAAGCAAAAATGTGTGAAGTCATAACCATGAAGGAGATTTCAAGAAATATCTGAAGCTTACTGCTTGAATTTATGGATGAGTTAGCCTGCTTCTTTTACTGTGAACAGTTTTGTCTCACAGCTTCAGGGAGCTCTGCTCACAATTCAAGACTTACACTCTCTCTCTCAGGAGAGCAGAAACACTTTTTGAGAAATTAAAAGCATTTGTGACCTCCTTTCTGTTTTTTTGTTGCTTTATCTTCTTTAAATAGAAAAAGTTTCAGATCTGTATACAAGGTCCAGATCTAGAGACAGTCAAAAACAGAGTTATACCACTAAAACTGCATTCTTTCCCAAACATCAGGGTTCATCCTGTGCTCCTCTTAGGGCCATGTACTCTATTATTTCATTGGCACTACTGCAAAGGCTGTCACAGATGTCATAGCCTCAAGTATGAATGGCTCAAAACCTAAGGCCTGTGTATCTTCACAAGACATTCACCCCAAAAACCCAGATGAAAACAAAGAGTGGCTGAAGTCCAAGCACAAGGCTTAGGAAAAGACAGGGGGGAAATAAAATCTGTGGAACGTACTGTTTCTAAACTCCCTAATTTAAATTGAAGCCAGTGGAAATTTTAATGTGACATCTGGCTAATTAAAGAGGAAAGTGCAAAAATCAGTAGATAACTTTTCAGTAACTCTAAAGAAAGGCAGACAGCATGCACACATCACTGTAGTCACGGCAAAGATGAGAATCTTCACCCAGGAAAGGTTCAGAGATTACATGCATTTAGGGTCCTACACTCCTCTCTATCAAAAGAAAGGCACTGGCTGCTACATAAACAAGGAAAACTGAAAGTCACCCCTTCAGTATCCTCCAGTTTAGACACAGATGTTCCACCCACATCCACCATGAAGAGAAGACCAACCCTTAGCTGAGCCAAGACAATATTGTACTGGGAGTTCTCAGGGTATTCCACAGCAGGAAGTATTTGAAACTCAGTTGCTGTTATCTGTAAAATGCTGATAGAGAGACTCACATGCTGTGTAACACATCTCAGAGGGTTTGGTAAGCTTTGTGCCATGTCCTGAAGACACCATGCTCTATACTCTAAAGCTTATTGTGCATAGCCTTTGATCCTGGTTTTAGTACCATTTCAGCTAGCAGTTAGATAAATAAATGTCAGGCTACATGAGTGTAACCATACAGAGGACAAAGAAGACACAAATGCTTTTACAAAAAGGCAAAGACACTTTAAATAAATTGTATTAGCTTGAGTGCAGTCAAATGTTAAGCCAAAATAAAAGGCCTTCAAAAGTTGTTATGTGGCCCTAGCAAAACCTGTAAGGAATAAAAGTTGCAGTTGCTGCATAAGGTGGACCATGAAAAAGATAATACATTCTGAAGTGAAAGTAGCCAGAAAACATGCTAGAGAGAACATACTTTCCTTAGAGAAAGGGCTTCAAAAGAATGATGTGTCCACAAGGAAGTCCTCAAAGACAAACCATTAAGTTATTTCTTTGTATCAGTCCCTCTGGGTAATGACACAGTGGACCTCAGTCAGGATTTTGACCTCTGGGCAAACTGCTGGTTCTACACCACCACCCAGCACAGCCCCGTGACCTTGTCTCAAAGGTGGTCTTGGAAACCCTACAAGTCCGGAAACATCAAGTCTTGGAAAAGAGAAGTTCAGGAATTCAGATTAACAGAAGTTCAGAAATTCAGTTCAGAAGTTCTGCAGTTCAGAAATTCCGATTAACAGCTAGGTTAAAGGCCTGGTTTGTACATTCTGGACCCCTGTAACTATGAACTATAGTTCTGAACACTGTAACTATAGCCAAAAGGAGAAGTCTAACAGCATCAGTCAACTACAGTACTTCAGTTATGTCAGGTAGATACACCAGGTCCTTATTCTCGAGCTTGGAAAGAGAGTTGCACAATACCTATATTGTGACACCACTTCTTCCAGTACATATTTTTCCGCAACAACATCTATAAAATTGTTACAATAGGTTACTACACTAATAAAAGCAGTACAAAGGGCCATGATGGTGTAAATAATGGGGGAATAAGATAATTATGGGGAATAAAGAACTAAAAGAGGGTTATTAAAATATGCAGTCATATCAGAAGAGCAAGTCCAGATGAAATACCCACAGAAAAGAGAGGGATAAGATGAGGGCAGGCAGTCAGACTGCCTTAGGAGAGAAGACCAGCTGAAGCCATGCCACAATACTGACTGTTGACTTCTGCCCACATTAAAAACCACTCTCTAGCACAAAACAACAACAAAAAAAAGGGCTTCAATTGGGTTTTGATCTTTTCATTCCCATCAGCAGGGCACTCCTCATGTCAACTTTCAATTCATTTCTTCCCACAATGGAAAAACCCTTCTGTTTAATGAGAGACGTTCATCAACACCACGGACAGAGTCTCCTCAACAACCCTCTCACCCCAGGCCAGACAGCTGGAGTTGGAGCTCCCTTCACTCTGAGAACATTTCAGTATCAACACTGACACCCTCCTCCCAACACCATTTCCACTCCCAAACACAGAGTCCATCAGCTTCCTCCTGCCAGCAGTAATTTTCACACCCACCACCACCAACCACAGGCAAAACCCTTCCAGCAGCTGACGGCTCATTTCACTCCCTTCTGACAGATGGTTAATTTCAGAGTAGCCGACGATTCAAAAATAGAACATAACCCCCCACTGATGACGATGAGATAAGGCTGGACAGTTCATGGCTGTCCTTTGAAGCTGATGGCTACTGTCCACTCCACAAGCCTTGCTCCTCCAGACAAGACACCTCAGCTCAAAATATTGCCCAGGCAGCCCGAATGCTGTCACCGACAGTGCCATTGCGTCATGCATAGTTAGGATAGTTGAGCACCTCCTCCCCCAGCTGCTCCCCTGCAATGGCAGGGTCTATTTTGTGTTTATTTCTTGGCTCAAGACTTCCCATTTGTTACGTTTGGCTTTATTCCACGCACAGCTGAAGAGCCAAATAGCCAAGGGCAAAGGGCTGCTGTTTCACCTTTGATAGATGGGAACTAAAGTTGCTCTTGGCAGCTGAGTTGAAGCTTCTATAAAGAAAAAAAAAAAAAAAAGGAGCTCAGTCACAAAAGGGCCATGCTCTGCAGATTCTGATAACAGGTTTAGTTTGGATTACCTGAGCTTGGCTTTAAATCAGGATGAGGAACATATTGTTTTCAGGATTATTTTGCTGGAGTGCATTTAGAAATGTTATGGTGGGTTTAAATAGATTATAGTAAGAGTAGCTACAAGCTCCATAAATAAACAAAACAAACAAACAAAAAAAACCCAAAAAACAACAAAACCAACCCTTCATTCAATCTCTTAAATACCTGTTAAATTTTGCACTGTCAGGAAATAAAGAACCACAGAAAAGACAGGCAATCTGATGTGAGAAGAGAGTCTGGTGAAATTAGAGATTTTAAATCTCTTGGAGATGTCTTAATTAAAATTGTTCAGTCTTTTCTGACTTTTACTATTAATTTTAGACACACAATAAGTGTTTATGGTACACGTATAAGAGTCATAAAGAGCAATGTGAGATTTTGTAGAAGTGCATGTGGTATGGGAAATAAGTTATAATGTCATTAAGCTTTTATAAGCTGTCTTTTAATTAGGAGAGCCCAAAGACAACTCTGAAGCAAACAGCATCATCTTTCAATTTACACAGATAAGAAAGTGCAGCACAATCACTTTGTGCAGGATCTCCCACCTTGTTCTTGGGAGCTCCTCAGTTCAAGAAGGACAGGGAACTGCTCAAGAGGGTACAGCAGAGAGCTACAAAGATGACTAGGGGCCTAGAACATGTCTCTTATGAGGAAAGGCTGAGGAGGAACTTCTTTGAAGGTGGCAGAGCACTGGAATAGGCTGCCCAGAGAGGTGGTGGAGTCTCCGTCTCTGGAGATGCTCCTGTGCAACCTGTTCTAGGTGGACCTGCTTTGGCAGGGGGTTGGATTAGACGATCTCCAGAGGTCCCTTCCAACCCCATATCATTCTGTGATTCTGTGACTGTAGGGTTGCATGGGCTACAAAAACTATCCCAGCCCATGTCAAACCTGATTCAGCTCACGGCTGATGGAAGTGAATACAGTTCTCCAAAACCCAGTGGAGCTACATTTGGGTTTGTCAGCTGAAGATCAGGTCCACTATATTTCACATTAATGTATCCTTGTAATATACTATGTCTATTTTAAGCGTTTCTTAATCTTTTATTATTACTACATCAAGCATTGCAGAATTTGCTAGCTTTATATAATTTAGACATCTGAGAATATCCTAACATTCCATTTTCATTCCTCTTTCTAACGGATAAGCATATAAAGCCATCCCTAATCAGTCAGCCTTAGTTTCAAGGACCACCTCTGAACAACCAAACCGGTTAAAATGAGCTCTGCAGTACTAAGGGCCATAGATGCCTCTGCCATGATCTAGATTTAATGACACATGAATCCAGCTCCAGCCAAATCCATAGGATCCTGTTTTCTCAAATCTAGCTATTTCCCCTCTGCAGGTCTTCCCTCTTACACACACTCTCACTTTTGTAGCAGGACAAGAAAGCTTACCCCAGAAAGCAGATACAAACTAGGAAACATGAATGAACAACTACGAGCTGTAGTTAAAAAGTGAGCAGCTCAAGCACACAGAGTATAAATGAACACAGTGACACAGTCAAAAATGTAGCAATAATAACAAACAAATAAATAAATAACTCTTTCTTCTTCTCCAGATGTTTTACAAGAGAACTTGCCTGCAAGTGGAAGCAATTTCCCTCTATCAGCTTGTCCCCCTTGGCTTTCACTCTAGCAAATTCCTCATCATCATCCAGATTTATA
This sequence comes from Thinocorus orbignyianus, assembly GCA_013400375.1. Classification (NCBI taxonomy): domain Eukaryota; kingdom Metazoa; phylum Chordata; class Aves; order Ciconiiformes; family Thinocoridae; genus Thinocorus; species Thinocorus orbignyianus. The sequence goes on from VXBW01006790.1 coordinate 572,099, forward strand.
ACTTTCCTTTCTACTTTTTGTATTAGTTTAAGGTCACGAACTCCAACTTTACATATGCTTTTAGCTGCAAGTGCACACTATTATTTTTTAAAAGCAGAAATGGATGAGAAACATGTGCGAAGTAAAAGAATAATGCACAATAGACATCCGAGGTCCTATGTCTGATATAAATGTCACATTGTGAGGAATCACCTGGAGGTGTATATGGGCTTAAATTTGCGCGTGTAATCAGGGCAAGGTTGAGTGAACATTTGGACACAGATTCAAAACTCAAAAATAGTGACAACTGTAGCTACGACACGTAAATGTACTCAAATACTTAAAAGAAGTAGGTTTATTCCTTCCTACCAGGGAAGAAATGTAAGCCAGGAGGATGACAAATCTCCACAGTACAAGCAAGCTGAGCTATTTTAGACAGATGTCTACAAGTTCTACTCCACCCAAAATAAAGGGGGGGGAAAAAAAAAAGAAGAAAACAGGGCTTTTGGAGACATCGCTAAATATCACCAATCAGCAGTGTACAATAGGATTGCTGTGAAAGACTGTGACAAGACTTAATCATGACGAAGCTTTACTTCTGGTTTCTAGTAAAAAACTGCTAATTTTGTACCTGAAGCTGGCTGCTCTTGGAAGGATGTCCCAGGTAGCCCACATCTGTCCAGTTGTTTGCTTCAGTGCCAGTGCACTTCCCTAGAAACACAGAAAAACCCAATCTGTATCAGCTTTTTAACTACTGACCATTTCCCTCCTTTTATTTTTTTGCTGGTAGGGAGTTAATTTTCTTCTTTCTCAGTAATTTTGAAGTAAGGACAAGAAATTATCCTTGGCCTAGATGTGAATATCAGAGTAGTGAACACGTTCATTTCCAGAGAATAAGCAATTTTTTTATGTACATTTCAGTACTCACTTTGGTGAGCATAGGAATAAAATTCAGAGGAGTACAGTATCAACAAGTATTCTTGCTACTAAGGCAAAATTATATGCATCTATTGAAGACATTGCATTGATTCTTATACCAGTTTCTAGGTAATTAGCAGGTATTTGACAGGCTGAGAGAGCTGGGACTGTTCAGAGAAGGCTCTGGGGAGACCTTCAAGCAGCCTTCCAGTATCTGAAGGGAGCTCCAGGAGAGCTGGAGAGGGACTCTTTGTCAGGAAGTAGAGTGATAGGACAAGGAATAATGGTTTTAAATTGGAAGAGGGCAGATTTAGGTTAGATATTAGGAAAAAATTCTTTGCTGTGGGGGTGGTGAAGCACTGAAACAGGTTGCCCAGAGCAGCTGTGGCTGCCCCATCCCTGGAGGGGGTCAAGGCCAGGCTGGATGGGGCTTGGAGCAAGCTGGTCTGATGGGAGGTGTCCCTGCCCATGGCAGGGAGGTTGGAACTCAATGATCTTGAAGGTCGCTTGCAACTCTAACCATTCTATGATTCTATGATTGTATGATTCTATCTAAACTTCCTTGCCATGACAATGTTATCTGGTATTTGCATTATCTTCGTTGCTGCTCACTACAATTCCTGGTAAAAGGACCGTTTTAACAGCACCAAGAGCATGCAGGTAATATTGTTCTTTCAAACAGTGCTTCAACAAGTGCTGTTAGAGCTACTTTGAAATTTCTATGCAATAAATAGCACATTTTCCCTGGCAGCCACAGATTACTCATTTCCACGCTCACTCAATAAAAACCAGAAAGTTTTTCACCCAAGTAATACTAGTCCCTCAAATTTTACAGCTTGACAAAACCTTTTTTGAAGTGAACAGTTTAGTCATGACTGAAAACAACTAACAAAAAGATATGAAAAGGGAATCACCTCTGTCACTGCTGCTGTCAGAAGGTCCCTTCCAAAGTGCCCTACAAAATTAAACACTTCCAGGGAAGGCTGTGATGATTCCTCATCATATCAATTATTTCTATTAATTATGTGAGCATCAAGGGTCTCACTGACATGGGGCTTTGTTACACTTGCTGCTGCAGCGTTGTCTGAAGAACAGTCTGGTGCCAAAAGCTTGCAAAGTAAGAAGAAAAGAGTCAAGGAGAGTGAGAAAGGGACAGTTATTCTTGTTTTACATTGGAAGACTAGAGGGGCAAAATGATTTAAGAGCTTCTGCAAAGGGTTGCAAAAAAATCTATCTTCAAGTTGAGAACAGAGTCCAGGCATCTTTGGTCTCTTTGGAGCACAGTTGCAGGCTAATTGTCCTCGATACCAATCTGGTAAAGCTTTGTAGAGTATTTTTTCTCAAGTCAGACAGAAAATTCCCTCTCTTATCTCTACACTCCAGCCTGAAGCCTTCATACAATACGTCGAAGTGTCCGAAAACAGCGCTTCAGCCACAACATACAGGATCCTCACCACCACAGTCACAGCAACATTATTACACCAACCCTACTTACATACCAGCCGCAGCCACATCTAAAAGCCTTCTGCAGAAAGGAATGGCCACCCACCCACCGCTGACCGTCTCAGTGCTCAGGAGGACTCTAATAGCAAAGGAAGGGTTTATAACTGATTCGGTGCTAATCCTGCCAGTAAATGTGAACTGCAATGGAATTAATACTGGCAATTTTGTCTCCTCTTTACAGTCATCGTTCTCAGGGCAGCCTGAAATCTGACCTTCCAAATTTGATCATAAATTGGCCACCAATTCAGCCTTGTAAGAATTGCTGATTTTTTCCCTCTATTTTATTTTTTTTTCTTTAATACAAACTGGGATCTATCACATTCCATAGCTGCAAATTTACATTTACTGAAATCTGAGTTATAAGAACCTATTTCCACAGAGCTGTACTAAAAATCTGATTCTTTTCTCCCTTATCACAATGCCTTAAGCAACTACACTCAGGGCTTCTACAGGACAATATCTAATTTGTCCCTTGATACAAATCCAGTCATTCATTTTCTACATTTACATTTTTTTACATCTACTCAAAAGTGACGTACTAGCCCTACAACAGAATGAAGGTCCACGTGGTACCAAGAGAACTTTGCTTGACCAAATGTTAACATCCCACTTGACCCAACATAAACATAATTAAAGTGTCCTTTTGTTTTAAGCTAATACCACAAGTAGTTTGTAAGCATTGTAACCCTCTCTACTCACATTATATCAAGACACAAAATATGCAGGAAACATGTATTTCACAAACAGAAATGTCACACTTGGGGATGAAACAATTTATTGCTGGCAGCTAAAGAGAGTCACTTCACTCCCCAGTGTCATTAAGTCTCTACTAATGCTGCCATAACTGAATTCTGAAGATGTGCTTTGCTCTGTAAGACAGTCATGCCCTTGGTAACAGACAGGCATGCTCTGGGCTTTCAAAAACTGGTGGGATTTTTAAGATTTATACTCTAGTTTTGAGCTGAAAATCCCCCCATTGCAAAAGCACATTAGGAATAACCCACTAAAGTCAATGGGGTCAAACCAGTGCTCAGGTGACAAGATAATGGAGGAGTGGAAGCAGTCGGTATCATTTGTTCTGCAAAACCACCCTGAGCCTGTCCCCAGCCTGGATGAGGCACAGCACATGATCAAAAGCATTTCCCCAAAAGCTTACATTTCTAGTGAGGGAGACAACAAAAGGACAAATGATCAAATGGAAACCCAGAGAGAGAACAGGCCAGACTGACCCAATATGACATCAGAGACTTAAGTCGGAACATCATCTTCTCTCCTTCTAAGCAATGCAGAGATGCTGCTACCTCCTGAGGGCTAGCGTATACTTCTGTTGACCATACAGACCCAATGCAGGTCCCAATTCAGGTGGTTGTATCAACTACCAGAAAATCAGGCCAAATAACTTCCCCATATACGTAAGTGGAAGTCACTAGCAGGATGACAGGAACTGAAAACTGCCAATCTCAAAAGGTTTTGATTGGTGGCATGAAGTCCACTTTGAGGACAGTCACTAGTGCTGTATCACAGGGGGTTGATACTGGGGCCATTTAATCACTGTTTAATCCATTCATTAGTGACTTGCATGTTGGGGCAGAGTGTATGGATCAGCAGATCCATAGACAATACAGAACTGGGAGGAATGATTGATACACCAGATGGATGTCTGTGTTGCCACCCACAGAGCCCTCCACAGGCTGGAGAAATGTGCAGAGAGGAATCTCAGGAACTTCTGCCATGTCAAATGCAAAGTCTTGCACCTGGTGATGAACAACTCTATGAACTGGCACGGGCTAGAAAGAAGCTTTGCAGAAAAAGCCCTGGGGACACCAACCTCAGCTTGCACCATCAATGTGCCTTTGCAGGAAAGATGACAGTCAGTATCATGGGCTGCATTAGCAAGATCATCACCAGCAGCTTGAAGGAGATGATTAAAGAATCACCTCCTCACTCAGTATTTGTGAGACACGTCTGGAGTGCTGTATCCAGCTCTCCTCAGCATCTCCTGGTGTGTTCCCAGATCCCACAGCTTTCCACTGACAGTTGCCTTGGGTAGTTCTTCAGCCACTTAAACCTATAGCCAATTAGATTTTCGCCAACACTAGTGTTCACAGGGCTAACGAGACTATCACCTGGGACATGGCAAGAAGCCTAACTCAGAAAACATCTCCCTTATGTAAAAAACACCTTTCTCCCTCTCAGAAAAGGGCGTACACTGCTGTGCCTAAATGGTATCGACAAAAAAACTTTACAGCCAAAGAAAACTGCTACAACTGTGATGAAGCCTGATGTTTCAAAACATTAGAAATACAATCTCAATAATTCATGAGTTCCATGGCACAAGATTTTATGTTTATGACAAAATTGGTGGTAGTTGTGCCTCACAAAAGAAATAATTGATAGGTTTTACTCCAAGTCGTTGTTTTCAGTGGAGTGCTTGAAAATGAGATGAGACCCATCGAGACAAAAAATAAAATCATTCCACAGCAATGAAAATGTACCTAAGTGGTTATTTACTACCAGAGACTTCGACAGTAATGACAGGATGAAAAAAATTAAATTCAGAGTGAGAGGTTTGCTATGCTTTCATAGAATCATAGAATCGTTCAGGTTGGAAAAGACCCTTGGAATCATTGAGTCCAACCATCAGCCCCACTCTACAAAGTTCTCCCCTACACCACATTCCCCAACACCACATCTAAACAACTCTTAAACACATCCAGGGATGGTGACTTGATCACCTCCCCTGGGCAGCCTCTTCCAGTGCATGACCACTCTTTCTGGGAAAAATTCTTTCCTAATGTTCAGCCTAAACCTACCCTGTTGCATCCTGAAGCCATTCCCTCTCATTCTATCGCTAATTACCTGTGAGAAGAAACCAGCACCAACCACTCCACAACGTCCTTTTAAGTAGTTGTAGAGAGCGATGAGGTGTCCCCTCAGCCTCCTCTTCCTCAGAGTAAACAATCCCAGCTCCCTCAATCACTCTTCATAAGATTTATTCCCCAGGCCCTTCACCAGCTTCATTGCCCTCCTCCGCACCTGCTTTACAGCAGCATCCCTCATCCCAGGCTCCCTTTCCCAATGCAAGGGTTAACACGCTGCTTTTCTGCACATGTGGGTAGGCTGGGATGTACAACAGACTTCTACAGGGATGCTGTGCTGACAAGGATAGCTATGGACTTCAAAAAAGCTCTCCCAGGACACTGTGGGAGATAACCGCCTACATTAGAGATTGCCCATCCTCTCCAAAGGTGCAACTCGCTCTTGGCACCATGCTCAGTGTGTCACAGCCCTCCTGGGCATACCCTCGTGGTAGGCTGTCATGATTTTGGCTGGGATGGAGTTGACTTCCTTGCTAGCTGCTGGTGTGGGACTATCTTCTGCTTTGGACAGACTGTGGGAATATGTGCATTCTACATTTTCCTGTTGACTATTAGGACATAATTACTAAAGCAACCAGAAGCTTCAGGACAAGAGTGATGTTGATAGTGCACTGATGTTTGTGGTTGTTGCTAAGCTCTCAAGGCCTTTTCTGCTCCTCACACTGTCCCACCAGTGAGTAGGCTGGGAGTGTACAAAAAGCTGGGAGGAGACACAGCCAGGACAGCTGACCCCAACTGACCAAAGGGTCATTCCATGCCATGTGAAGTCATGCTCAGCATATAAAGGGGGAGAAAGGAAGGGGAAAATGTTCAGAGTGATGACATTACTCTTCCATGTGACCATTATGTGTGATGGAGTCCTGCTTTCCTGGAAATGGCAGAACATGTGCCTGTCAATGGGAACCAGTGAATGAATTCCTTGTTTTGATCTGCTTACATGTGCGGGTTTTGCTTTAGTTATTAAACTGTCTTTATCCTAAATCCATGAGTTTTTTCTCACTCTTACTCTTCTGATTCTCTCCTCCATCCCAGCTGAGGGGAGCTGTGCGTGGTCCTAGAGTCTGGAGGGGGTTAAACCATGACACAGGCACATCCCAAAGCAGATTAAAACCAGGGAAATAATTGCTGCAGCCAGAACACCATGCGGGCCCCACACCTGTCCTGTAAGCACATGAGTGAGAAGTGCAGTATGAAGACTGTTTATTTTAATCCCAAGGTATATAGAGACTGGCTGAGGTGACTAGTTTGTCTTCCCTGTTTCCCTTTTGTACAAAAGCATTCACACTCTAGTTGTTTGTGTGAAATACATCTCACCCTCACACTGCTGCTTGGGGTGAACAGTTATTTTTCTGAAGTCTCCCATGCCCTGCACAGCTTCTCAGAGACTCTGCATGGTGCAGGTCACTGATGGGTTTGGGCTAAACATCATCCAACTGACGTAACTTTCTTCAGCTTGGTTGGGACAAGAGCAGTGTGGAAGCGGGCAGACAAGCCATTTGCCAGGGCAGGATGGCAGGTGGAGAGAGAAAGAGACTGTACTGTGATAACCTCTGGTCCTTGCAGCTCCTTAACAGGGCTGAGAAGCATCTTTCCACACTCTGATGAAGCTCCAGGGAAAGCGATGGTGCAGTATCTGCTCTGCTCCTCTCCGGTGGGCTGCATGTTAGCAGAAACTTCATTTAATAGATTTTTCTTTCTGCATCTGCCTTTTCCTCCTTCTTTCCACTCAAAGGTCATAGGAAGGGGAAGGGAGCATAATCCACAGTATGCCTGTCTCACGTAGGGCCCGAGAACTGTTCCACCAGTGAAACCCAGTGTTACAATTTCTAGTCCACTGGGCCATGTCACAGTCTGAGAAAGTGATAAAGAAGTGCAGGTCTCAAGTTGAGAGACTTTGTATTTACGTCAGTGCCTCTAAGGCTGGTTTATTCCTGTTTTATTTATTCTTTTCAACTTACTTGCTTCCACCTTCTCCAGCTCCCATTGCGATCGCCGTGGTCAGCTGTCAGCTCCATGGGGCAAGCAGCCCCAAGTCTGGGCAGTTTTCACACCAAATAACAACACATCAAGAATGAGAACAGTTACTGAGGCAGAGACTGTTTTCTGTGTCAGGCCCTCCTGGAGGTTCTCACCAGGGCAGAGATTGGAAATTCTCTGTCTTGCTAGTCCCAATTATTACAAAAAAGTGGCAGAGAGAGGAAGGCCAATTCTGATAACTGAGTCAGGAGAGCGGAAAAATTAGCTGCTCTGAGTGGTTTATCGTCTCAGACTACCGATGTAATCCTTTCCACAATCAATTACAGCTAATTAAAAGTAATTCTCCCTTCTGAGCTGATCACTTACAGTTCCAAGCTACAGTTAAATCCTGCTGTAACGATGACCATAAACATTAACACCAAAGGAAAGTTGCAAGGTTTGCTACTGGTGTAATGTTAGGGTTATACCAGAATATACTTAGTAGCTCTCTGGCACACTGGCTGGTTTTAAGTAAATCACGTCTGGATTGCAGTCCTGAGTATCCTAATCTCTCTCCTTTTGTTTTACCTGTCCCCTCACAGTTGATGTAGGATTTCCTGGGAGAAGCAGTGCCTGAGAAACTGCTGTTGCACTTCACACACAGCTTCACTTGGAATTACGTTCTTTCATTTGTGAAGAAGTGGTATCCTGGCTCCCGTCCACTCATTTTTTGGTCCAGCACCAGCAGACATATGAATGCATTATTATTAGCACACACTTAGTCTGAGGTCAAGTGCTGGTGACCAGCTCCAGCGTTCAATCTGGATAAAAATGCTCTGACATTTGGGATGCACATAAAGCTGCTTGTTAGAATAATAATAGTAAAAAGAGAGGTAGCAACTTGGAGCCATAGGCTCAATTCTGGAAAAGGTTTTAAAAGCCAAGCATCTCTTTTCCTCACAGAGGATTCATTAGGATTAGATCTCATCCAATTGTCAGGAGTTAGACATTTGTATTCTTCTATCAATCACTGTAAAATAAGGGCTAGAGAAGCAGTTACAGGACATGAAGCACCTTCCTCTGCTTTTTCCCCTATGGCAAGAAGTGCTTAACTCCTGGGACTCTCTACTAGCAATTCTTTTATTGTGTTATCTGGATAATAAACCAACTGCTTACATAGCTTTTACTGACAGTATCAACTACCGATTTTGCAGAACAAAATTGCCGCTTGCTTTCAAACTGCCACGGTCAACACAAGTCAAAACACCAGTCACAGCAAATACATCGCACACAGAAGGGACATGGTTCAGGAGGAAAAACAATTTTCTGGTGTTTTCATTCTCAACCAAATCAAGACTTGCCAATGCCTGACTTCATTACAGTATTTGAAAATGGATGTTTCATCACACAGGCTTCAGAAAAGAGGCTGGTGAACATTTTCAGTGTATCACATCCTCTCTGTTCATCAGGGCACAGGAATGCATGTCAAACACGATTTATCTAGGAGCATTCAGTGCTCCCTGATACATCACCTCTTGAAGAGACCAGAATACGATACTTTGAAGAAAAACAGAATACTGAACTAGGCCTCCAATCCAAGAAAATAACACGTTACGGGGGAAGAAATTTCTTCTGGCTCCTGCAGACAACAGTTAAGCCCTGTTGCCCGTGATGTAATTACCCACATTTTTATTACCTTTTGTGTCTTAATTACTATTACAGTATGCTTGGCAAACCATCACTCAATAGCTTACAATCACAGTCTTCGACTACATTATTTCATTCATTAGCTTATAAAAGCAGCCAAAGAAAGCTGCAACACAGATGCTGGTTTCTGTCCAGCTACAGCCCTCTAAGCTCACACAGCTGACTGCATGGGCAGGACTATTTACTCATTTTAAATTAATTGCCCTTCAATTAGGCTGCGCTGCATCCCTTTGGCACATTTCTACAACAGCTGAGAAACAGCAAGTGTTAGTCCCTGAGTAGATGTTGTTCTCAGTTTTGTTTTGGTGTTTTGAGGATGGGAATAGAATGTTACTGCACAATTTCAACACCGTGTGTCTTCAAAGCAAGCTTCATCCCAAAAGAGAAACAGAAATAGTTTGCAAGTAGAGGGTGACAGGAAGCCTCACTGAGTATGACTTCTATGTCTTCTGTTCAGATTGTCTTGTTCCAAGCAAGCCTCAGCTCCAGCCAAAGCTCATCTTGTCATCTAGTCCACTGCCTGACCAATTCAGGGGTAATTAGATAAAGGCATATTTTTAAGGGCATTGTCCAAATACCTCTTAAACACTGACAAGTGTGGGGCATTGACCACCTCTCTAGGAAGCCTGTTCCAGTGTCTGACCACCCTCTTAGTAAAGACATGCTCCCTCATCTCCTGTTTAACCTCCTCCAGGGCAGCTTTGAATGATAAGTTGTTCCTTTAGTGCTAAAAGAAACTTAATTCTCTCAAAACACTTGACAGTCTCTGTTGCATCTGGTCAGATGAGCTCTTCTGCAATCACACTCATTTATCCATCCTCCAATTACTGTCAGTTTATTGTGGCAATGAAAAAAAGCAATTACAAGAAATTCAGTCGATGCCACTGCAATACAACAAGGATGATAAAATGAGCTTGAACCAAAAATATTGTCCCTCTGGAGTACAATGAAAGAGAAGATGGTACCTGCTTGCATCTTGTCTACCAGGTATAGATAATTGTCTTAACGAGAGCCCTAGAAGAGGTGAATTAATCCAGAGAAGGACATATGATTAGAATTTTGCAACATATTAAGATCCTATAGTTAAACCTTTCACTTGGTTGCTGATTTTACAAAATGTTTTCATGTCTGAGAGAGCACCCTCAGGTAACACCTGCTATGTGGCACCTAGGAAACATAAACGAAAAAAGAAGCCCACACTTTGTGTCATAGCTTTTTACACCTCTCTGCTGTCTTCATCCCAGAAATCCTTCACTGGGTAGTTTTACCTTTCCTTCTCTTTTCATCATTCAACCAGGTGAAAGAAGGAAAATGCAGAATAAATGCTATGACATAACTCTGACGTATATAGATGATGCAACTGCCTGCAGGCCACAAGCATCCAAGCCATCCTACCTGTGAGTAGTTCAGAAGGTGAGAAGCCTACGGAACAACTCACAAGAAGTTATTATTTCTTGGCATCCTCCCTTCCTCCCAGAAAATATTTTCATAGCAGAGAAGGTCCTATAAAATCAAATCACAAAAATGACCCTATTCTTTGTTCCAAACTGTGTTTATAGTATAAATTCACTTTCTGGTAAGCATACAGGCCACCGTCATTGCTCTACTGATGGAGCTGTAAACCACAAGACTTTAGACTCAGCTTGATTTCCGAGGTGCATTGTCGGAACAGAGATTCACTTGTAAATAGGGAAATTGAACAAACGTTTCTTAATAAATAGTTGAAAAAACATCTGCAGTTACTGGGCTGTTCACATGCCACAAGTGATTGATTATGGATGTATGGTAATGGTAGTTCATCTTAAGAGTTTCCACAGAGACACAAATCAGCTTTAATTAAAAGATGATATGAAAAATCACTTGTTGAGATACGAGTTTGTTAATAAAACAGTGATAAATTACATGGTGGATTTAATTGGAGAGAAAGTGCTTATCGTCATACTTAATTCAGTTCTATTTATTTTCACACAGAATGTCTACACTAAAAGCATTTTAAGTATACCTTTGTTAGAATGATTTAAGGAAAGAGAAGCCTCAATCCACTATTCAGTAGTGGCATTCAGACAATACGGAGTGATTTGAAGGACTTCAAGTAGTGATGAGGAAGAACATCTAAAATATAGTAGCAGCAGCCAACCAGATGTCTTTAAAATGTAAACTGGAGGACACATGACGCAAGATTGAGAATGCAGAGGTTGCTGGGGCAGCCCTGGAGGACAGGAGGAGCTCAGGCCCGTCTCTATGGATCATGGAAATCCTGGAATGAACCAAACCCAGGCTTCACTCAAGAAGGAACTGATTTTTGAACCCCATGAAGGGGGCCTGGGAATTAACTAACATAGTAAGTCACAGACTCTAGAAAGCAGGGAGTCATATTAGTCAGCGTAGACATGTCCTAGATTAGTACAGCAGAGTCTGTAGTGATTCGTTTTCTAAGAAAATAAATGAGCTCATCAAGGACTGTGTTCCTTGTTGTCACTGGAAGGATCTATGGTTTCTGAAAGATGTAGAATACCTACTTTCTGCAAGTCAGTCCCCTCAGGACTGACTAGGCATCTAGGATCTGTCATTTTGTCATCCATGTTTTTCATATTAATATGAAATGCCTTTTTTTTTTCTTTTTTTTTTTTTCCCAGTTCATTCTGTTCTGAGACTGATACCTCAAAAATATTCATGAGAAAGTATGCAGTTGAATTAATGTGGATAAATATACCTTCACATGGTTGGAAGGGGCTGTTTTTTGCTTGATTTCTATTGCCATAGCAATTTGCAGTGGGATGGCTGGTACTGAAAAAACACTTGTTCAGTAGGGGAACAGCAACAGTAAGCAAGTATCCAAAGAGCAGCAATATCAGTATCTTTATGTCTAGGTATATCAGCACCCTGTACCACAGCAATTCCAAGCAGACATATGAGTTGTTAGTAAATCAGAATGCCTAAATGAAAACTTTTAATTTCTGCTTGTCTCCTGGCCTTTCCCCATAAAGAGAGAGCTCTGCCAATGTTCCTCAACTGTCCTCATCTTCCAGAGTCACAAGTGAACAAAGCTAGGGTTCTCTTGCTTCCACAGTCTTTTGAAAATTGCAGGAGTTGTGAGACCAGGGGAAAATAAATAAATAAATAAATACCTAGATTAGAGAGCTACAATAGGAAGAACAAAACCCCAAAAACCTAAGCAACACATGATCTTCTTTTACAGGAGGTTGTAACTTTGACTTCACTGGTAAACAGCAAAAATATGGTATGAATAGATACTGCAGACTTTGGTATCTCTGAGCATTTTGCCACTGTAAGCACTACTAATCTCTACTTCAACAAAATCTCTCAATTGAGTAAGACAGGAGACCAGCTGTTACTCTTGCTTCTGCAACAAGCTTATGTTCTTCTTTTAACCTTCAGTGGAATCTCCTGCTTGTTTAATTGTGTGGTCTGACCAAAGTTTGCCAAGTAAACTAAACTGTGACTCAAGGAGCAAATTAATTGAATTTTACTCCTCTTAAGGTGGACAGTAAATTCCAGCAGCTCAGCTGAATCTGGATTTGGGTCCCAGCTATTCTTCTAGACATCCATTATCAGTAAATGGAGACCTGGAAATTTCCAGGGAAGATTTATTCCACCTGTTTGAGATACTTCTCTGAAATAGATGGCACAAAGCACTCTCTAAATGCTATCGTCCTCACACAAGTGGCAAGGCAAGCTCAGCCACCAGAAGCCCAGCAACTAGTTCAGTCAGACAATCCCTTTTGCAAGATAAAAATCCATCCAGCTCCCTAAGTTATCTCATCTATTGCAGTGCCCTCGACCCATTGGATTCACTTTGCAGAGAAACTGCAGCGTTTGCTTTCAAGGTAGAAGCTCTTAGTATAAAAGCTCTCTTATTTTGAAGGCAGTTTGGTTTTGTTGCAGATTTAGTGGCTGAGCAGAAGAGCCGAAAAATAGCTTTCCCAGAATCTTCATTCTGCAAACAACATGAAAAAAGTGCCTCTGAAGTGATTAAAAGCAATAAAATCATAATAACACTGACTCAAAGCTAAATTCGCCTGGCTCCAGAATCCATTTCAATGTGTGTGATAGTGGTACTAAAGACAGTAAGAAATTTAGCTGGGTGCTATTCTGGCTTGGTACCCTTGGTTTCCCAAGGAAGAGAGAGATAGGTCAAAAACCTGCAGCCTGATTTGCAACTGCCCTTATGACATTGTGTGGTTGGGAGAAGAGCCAGAAAAATGCTTGAGCAGAGTATGACAATGGCAAGACACAAATTTACAAGCATTTTCTATTTTATGATTTTTTTTTTTCCAATACAGGCACTTCTTCTGGAGTACCCTAGAACTTTAGCAGTCCAAACCAGCCACCAGTCAGCATGAGAGAGGACAGAGTGCCTCACAGTAGCTGCAATAGATTAAATTCATCTCAGGGTCAATGCTGCTGGAACAAGCAGAGCTATTTTGAACGACTGGAAGTGGAGGAGGAAAAAAAAAAAGAGAGAAAAAGAGAATCTGATTGAAACTCAGCTCGCTGACTGGCATGAAGGATTCATCAATAATTTGTAATAATTTTTCTGGACCCTTTTACTTCACCACCATAGTCCTTTGCTTCCTCTATTTCCTTCTCTAGGTACCAAGGGGTCTCATGCTTCATGCATCTCTAGTTCCTCTGTGCAGCTCCCCAGGAGCTGGCTCAGCCAGATGCTAAACTGGCTCTTCCCCAGTGACCGGCAGGACTTCAGAGAGTTTATTTCTCAGCTGTTATTCAAACACATTCAGCAAGACTTTCCTTTTCAAGACATGATTTAGATCAAGTAATCTTTGTCCAAATGGTTGCTGCATCATAAAAGTAGGCAATTACTCTTGTAAATCTGTCAGGGCTCTAAGTAATTATCTAATTTAGAACATTTAAAATAAAAGGCAGGAAAATTCCACTCTCTCCTATGCGTTGCTTAGCCTGGGGGATATGGGCGTGCTGATGAAGTCTGTTCTATTGGGTGAGTTGGGTCAGCAGTCAAAAATGCCCATGAATATACGGTCATCTTAAAATGGGTTTTCCTTTGGCTGTATTCATCCTCCTTTTCTGTTCCAACTGCAGCAAGTAAAAAAGATTACTGCAAGGAACTGAATTTCTGCTTTCAGCTATCTAGCAGAAGGTTATAGGGAAGACAAACCCAGACTGTCCTCAGAGATGCACATTGAAAGGACAGGAGGCAAAGGACACAAACTGCAGCAAGGGGAGTTTCAGAAGCTCATGAAGGAATGGCTTTTTTCCAACATGATACTGGGGCAGCTAGTGAGATGGGTGTCTGGAATGTTTGTGGAATCTCTGTCCTTGGGAATTTTCAGCACCCAGCTGATGAAAACCTCAAACCACATGATCTGACTTTGAAGTGAATCCCGCTCGGGGCAGAGGCTGAACTAGAGACCTCCAAAGATCTCTTCCAACCCAAATGGTTCTATAATTCTAACAACCAGAGATAGAGTTCTGTAATTCTGTGTTTCTAACAACTTCACCAAGTAGAGGCAAGGTTGGCTCAAGCAAGATCAATTCCTCCTGTCAAGCTGAAATCATGTGAATAAGGTCTCTAAGTGCTGGGGTCACAGAAGCTCCTTCAGCATTAAGGGCGTATCACTGAGGTGAAGCTAATGCTGAATTTATTACAAACCTGGGTAGAGCAGCTCTCCAGTGATACTTTATACTTAAAGGTATTGTCCCCTTAAATTGCTAGAAAATGGAGAATGACTAAAAAAAGCTTTAGAACAAATTACGGACGCAAACACGTCCTCCTTGTTCCCCCTCCCAGTGTTTTATCATTCAGAGAGGACAACACCTGGGCTCCAATCTCGTTGCGAAGACAGCATCTGACATCACTCAGAGCTTGTCTTCAACAGCGAAGCCGGCTGTTGCAAGAAGGCTGCTTTCTCTCCCAATTTATCATGGAAGCACCATGCCCAGCTCCACACTTGCAGCCACACAGATTTCAAAACGTCCCCTCCTTTTTTTTTTTTCTTTTTTCACAAAGCAGATGTACAGTTTCCCAGCCAGTTCTACTCGAGAGAGTCCCTACACCTCCCTCCATCTGCTCCCCAGGCCTACGCAGGCAAGAAACTGTGCAACCTTGTAATGATGATCTTGGCTTTATGCCTCCACAAAAATTAAAAAAGAAAGAATAATCCTTCAGTTCAGCTAGTTTTAACATCTATAATTAGCTTCTATTAAAACAATCCACAAACATAAGGGCGTAGATATTTTTGCTAAAGTTTGAGTGATGATCCTAAAGAGAGCACAGGAATATTTCAGAGTCACAAGTTTCAAAGCAACCTTATGGATGTTTGTAATTTATAATAAGCTTCTAATAGCGAAGACATGCCTTCAGTAAGAATGGAAACTGAATGATAAATGCTTGCTAGGGCTGCTGGAAAGGCAGGACACAATTTCCATTGGAATTTTACCTTTTCCTTCCCCCAGTGAAAAATTTTAATGTTTCTCCTGAACAGCAAATTCCAATACCTTTGATGGTTGGACAGACCTCAAGGTCTTCATTCAAATTAGATGAACATGTGAAGTAGGAACAGCCCTCAGGCACAAAACATTTTAAATCCAAATTTTAAATACCTCTGAATTTTGAAAGAGATTCAAGGTTCAGGGACTGTCTGTTACAGGAGGGAAGAACAAAACTGACATTGGAGTCAAAATACAACTTTGATATTACAGCAGATGAACACTCTCAACATCTGAAAGTTTTAATTGTAGATTAACTGTAAATTGCAGACTGTCTTAAGTGCAAAGATTTGGCCTTGCTTTTTCTACAGAATCTCAATTAAAAATATTTTTTACTTCTCCCACGTTCTCCTGAATTTCCCAGTGCCTAATTTCAATTGAATGTTCTTGTTGTCATCAATTATTTAATCCCTGCTCCACTTTCCAATCCAGTGCCACTTCTGTGAAGGTTTTCACTAAACAATCCTGTAACACAAACAAAACCTTCCCACACATCTGGATGACCGCTGGGGGAAGCAGAGGCTCTAACGATTAGACATTATTGTTAAATGACATAGCACTAATGAGAACAGTTGTTCAAAAAAGGAACAGCATTGTTAGAGGGAAACAAACGTGCTGAAAAACAGAGCAATCAAAAGAACCCACATTCAAAGATACGTTAGCAACATTGGTAACCTCTTAGCCTCTTATCTGTGCTGGAGTAAATAGATAATTGCTCATGCATAAACACAAGAAGGGTTTAGATCTTCATAAATAAAGGATTCAACTTTGAGAACATCCACGAACAATAGGAGAAAATAAAAAGAAAATAAAAAGACACCTCTGTGGATGCAAGTAGGCGGCATTACGCTCTGACCCCCTGCCCTTACAGCCCAGTTCTGTGAAGCCTCTGTCATTGATAGCCACTAAGCTTTTTCCCTCAGTCTGATTCAAAACTTGAGGAAATTAATTGGTAAAATGGTAACAGCTAAACTAATCATCTCTTCTAGAGGCTCACTTGTGCAGCAAAACCCGTGTGACCCCTGGCTGATCCATGTGAGATGTAGATGAGCTGGAACTTAATTTTTCTCTACTTCAAAACACTTGCCATTCATGGACTTCACTAAACTCACCCCTCAAGCAATTTCTGTGAATCTTTGTTTTTAAACTCTTTTAGACATGGACACATTTCCCCACCACCGTAATTTTGGTTAATGTAAGAGAGAATCCAATCAAAGTGAGGTCTGCTGGGTGTCAACACAAGTATATTTAAAACCAGAAGTAAGGTTTTGCCAGACTTGTCTACTGCAGATTTACTTGTCCCTTCTTTAGAAATATTCCTGGATAGATAATAGTCTGAAAAACAATATGATTTTATCCTGCTGGTACTCCAAATTATGAAAGTACCTCGAAATGCTGGACCCCAAACCATGCAGTAGGGTCTGGATCAGCTAACCCCGTCCTGAGTCAAATGTATTTAAAACTGTCTGGGAGTTTGCATCACAATCCAGGGTTGTGGTGCAAACATACAGCACAGTTGCCTCATATTTGATGGTAGTGATGCTGAAGCCTGAAAAAAAGGTCAGGAAAGCAGCCAGAGAAACCATAGGATTGTTTTTTAGCATATGCATATACACCTCACTGAGTAAATGCCTGCAAACCTTGTGCTAATTTCACCCTTATTTTTCAATCCAAACATTAACCATCTTCAATTATTGTGTGGTTCTTGCAGATCTCAATAAACTTAATTTTTCACACGGTCTGGGTACAAAATCCAACCAAGTTTGTAAATGGCTGGATTGGAATTGCTCCAAATTATAGCGTAACAAATTCAACTAGGCTTGAATTCCTGCAGGAGCTTTGGACAGACATCCTTTTACATTGGCTTTCAGCAAAGGCCCAAGCATTCCTTTTTTTAGCAGAAATACTTACAAGAAATTAGTTTCAAGATCTCCTGGGTGCATATTTGAGGCTCCAAAGACTATATCTGTACACACACAAGTCTGTTATTCATGCCAGAACTGCTCATCCAATCAAGGAACGGAAATGCTACTACTGTTTGTGGTTCATTTACCCAAATGCTCCTGAATACCACAACGGAAATTTAGAATAGTTGGGACCACTAAGACAGTGAAAATATTCCAAAAATGCATGATAAAAATTCTAACATTACACTAAAAATCCTGTGCTGCTCTCAGAGGGAAAACAAAAACAAAAACAAAAAGAAAGTAAGAAAGAAAAGCCTACATGAAATGGTCTCCAAAAGACCCGGAACTGTTACGGGCCAAAAAACCCCAGTAGATAATGATCCGTAATAAATAAGAGGTTTTCCTAATTCAGTATGAATAAAATTATTTAAGTTTTACATTAAATTACATTTCAACTTCACTTAGCTAAATAAATAAATAAATTCCTACAATATGCAGTAGAATGCAATATTTTGTTTAAAGTTTTGCTTTTATTTCTGGTTAGGAGAACATAAGCAGGCTTGGCTCTCCAAACAAGCCTCTGAAAAAAACAAGAAACCATGAATCATGAGCTCGCCCTAGTGTTTTAAAGTAAGACTGCAGGGAGGAACTAAAAAGTCCTTCGTGTTATACTCAGCATTTTCATAAATCATTTTAGTTGTCTACCTTTTCCCTATTAAAGCTAAAAAATTACTTGTTTAAACTCCGATTTCTTTTCTTAGCATTTAACAAATGGATGCTCATCTGGATCTCTCACTTCAGAACAAACTGAACATACTCAAATGTTTTGACAGGCATTTCGAAGTCAGTTAATCAATTAAGGTAAAAGAGTAAATTACTGTCTGTTTTGCAGATTTATAAGCGTTGCAGCATTTATCCTGGAGAATCCCTAGCAAATTCTTAGTGAAGATTTTCCTCTGTAGCTTCAANTCACATGGGATTTATAAGAAATTCTCAGTTCATTCATGACCTGGCTTTCAAAAACTCATCCATTTATGTAAATACAGTCTGAGTGCAGCCACGTGCTGTCTGTCAAATTTTTCCTTGTCTTCCTGCCTTTTTTACTTTTAATTCTGAATAAAACAGTGCATTTCAAGCATATAATTTGCTGCGGCTAATGATGATACGTGACAGTTTAAGTTTTTCCAAAGTTTTTCAACTGTGAATTGGCAAAGCGACCCTCTCGAGTCTGCCTACAAACAGGAGGACAGAAAATTCCAGGGGTGGGATGGCATACACTTCACTTCAACAGAAGTGTGCAGTGGGCTGCAAACTGTGGGAGAAAAAAAGAAAGGAAGGAAACGCCAAGACTTTGAAAACTACAAACCAAGCCTTTGAAAACTACAGTAGGAAAACCTTTTCAAGGATAGATGTAAAACCTTTTGCAGTTTGCTCAGTGCTGAGAAAAAAATCCAATGAGCCCATTGCCCACAGCAGGTGAAATTTCGTTATAGTTAGAAGCTGGTTGCACATTTTAGGGGAAGAAAAGAGCATTTTGCAGCATGCAGAGCATTGTTCTCAAACAGCCACCCTCCAGAGATGAGGGGGCAAACACTGTCATTTCCCCAAGAACAGAACCAAGCTCCAATGACATGCAGTTATTTATGATATTTTCCCTTAGAAAAAGGGGACAATAGGATGACACCAAGGAGAAAAACTGCCTGACCGTGCCGGTGCATCAGGTAACTGTGGTTACCAATACACAGGTAATTTGGACCAAAAAAAAAACAGAATAGCAATGATTTCATATGAGATGATGGTGATCAATTTGCATCTGAAGCAAAAAACCACTGCAAACACATAGCAGGAAGAAAAGCTTAAGATAGACTGAGAAATGTGAAGGTGAAATTATAAGAAGTAGAACACTTCTGGCTTTTTCAACAAGTTTAAAGGTGTCCAAAAGGATGCTAATGTAGGGCCTTCTGGTTGCTCCATCTTCTTAACCTCTTCCTTTTCCCAAAGGAAAAAAAAACAAACAAACAAAAAACAAGTAAGGGGATCTCAATCTCAAATCAAAATCTCGTATTTCTGTCTCAATTCTGCAAAAAAGTGACTGTTCAAGCATAAAGTTATTAGACAGGAGACAGAAGAGTCAGGCTAGTCTGGAGAAGAAGCCCTACAGAATCCATAAAAGCAAGTAAAAGCGTGATAGAGTCAAGGCAACAATTGATTTCGCTGACAATGAAACGCACAGAAAAATGAAACATCCCCTGCATTCTTTTGATTCATATTCCTGCATTAAACATATGTTGTATCTGAAGGGGAAAAAAAAAAATCTTAAAAAAGAAAAACGATGCTTGAAAACTCATTCGACAGTAAGAGCATGTATTTTGTTCCTGCAATTTTATTCTGCGTTTTGTTTATTTCTCAGTCTATGTGCCAAAGCATATTATTGTTTACTACTGGACTTGAGTTAATTATTTTCCTGACAACAGTGCCAATTCCGATCTAAATCAGAAAAATATACTCTTAATTTTCCACACAGTCATATTACTGTTACTAGAGAAAATTGAGGAGTGACATCTTCCCACAAAGTTTATCCGTTTCACCAGCAGAAACTGTTGAACTTAAACAACAGAGTGAAAAGCTGAAAAAAATTATACCCAGCCATGCATTTTACACATGATAAGCAGGGGGAGTAATGTGAGAGATGGCCACATTCCAGAGAGGTACAGTGGGGACCATTTGGGAACCAGGATCTTACAAGGTCAACAGGACCCAAGTAATGCAGTAGCACATAAGGCCCAGATGACCGAGGTAACAGTATGAGAAACACCAAATCTGGATGTAGATATAGTAAAGCCATGATCAACAAGGAAAAGAGCATTAAAGATGGGTTTTTCATTTAGGAGTACATAGGAGTGGAGAAATGAAGAGATCAAAGTGCACGGGGAAAGCAAAAGCATGGAGAGAGGAGGGGGAATAAATGGGGTTAGTCAACTGTAAGCAGGTCAGAACCCTTGTCTGATCAGCCCTGTGCCTGACCAATCCAAGCTACCCAATCTCCTTGTTCAAGCTTTATCTTCACTATTTTGTGTGAGATCTCCCTCTGTTCTCTGACCTAAGCATCAGGAGCTGAAGAGCAGACTGTCAGCCCCAAGGATCTGTAGGTCTTGATGTCAGCAACTGGAGGCACCAGCGATGTGGATGCTCCACTAGGGAATGTCAGTCCTCTCTGCATGAGATTTGGTAACTAACCTCAAGCTGGAACACCTGCTGAGTAGAAGATCCACGTTGTTATGGTCCTTGGGTAAAGTCCAGGAATGGCTATTAGGTCAAAGAGCTTGTGATAATAGTTGAGTGATCTGCCAAGGTGGTGTGCCTGTGAACCTAGAGAGGCAAGGCACGTAAATGTCTTTTCACTGGTGAACTTCAGTCCAGATCTGATGGGAGAAGGGTAAAAGAGTTGGGCCATCTACGGTCATACTTTTGTTGGTGTTCCTGCTGGCTCTGTGAGGACCTCACCTATGCTGCCTTAGGGTACCCTAAGACGCTCTGTGCTTATCACCTATCAAATGTCCTCTGGCTGCCATCCTTCTCTTGATGGAATTCCAGAAGATGAAATCCCTTATGAATACTTGAGTACATTTTGGAAGAAGAGCACCCCCACCACTTCTTGTTGCTTAATTCCAGGAAGAATGCTGAGACCTGTTCTTTCTGGAAAAGAGTAGCCATATTCTGGTTATTTGACTTTTGGGATGGGGGCAGCAATGGAAGAATGGTCATTACCCAAAGCATTTCTATGCAGGAAAGGAGCAACAGTTCTTATGAAGGGTAGAGAGAGCAGAGAGGTTTGCAAAGGGGTGAGAAAGATGCATTTGGGGAGAGTGCAGCAGCCACCTAGATGAATATTCATTCATATGGACCAGAGGAAATGCGATCTTTGTGTATGTTGTTCACATAGCCAAGAAAAATGGGCAACATTTTAACGTAATGCACTTTGTGATGTATTTGCAAACACTACACAAGAGTGGGATATTTTCAGGTTCCTCAGCAAGCCATTTACGTTACAACAGTATGAAGCCAATGGAGCTTGTTTCCATGGCAGTGTGGGCTCAGGAGTACTTCTATGGCCACACAACTGCTCCAGCAAACAAAGAATGCATATCACAAAAAAAAAAAAAAGGAGAGGGGGAAGCTTGGGTGAAGTACAGTC
Source organism: Thinocorus orbignyianus (assembly GCA_013400375.1). NCBI lineage: Eukaryota > Metazoa > Chordata > Aves > Ciconiiformes > Thinocoridae > Thinocorus > Thinocorus orbignyianus. The sequence goes on from VXBW01006790.1 coordinate 593,632, forward strand.
ATCTAAACCTGACTGCAGTGAAGAGAGGTTGGCTGATATGAAAGGCATCCATTCACAGCCTCTGCTTTCTCTCTCTCTTTGCCTACTTCAAGAAATGCAGTTAAGTTCTGTACAAACCTCAGCAGATATCAGGACAGTTGTCCAGTAAGAGAGGATCAAATAAAAAGGTGAGAAGACAAGAAAAAGAGGTTATCAGCTCCGACAGAAGAGTTGCACAAAGAAAGAGCAATTAAGCCCACTGTTATCACATGCTGCATGAATCCTGTAAGAACAGCCCTGCTGTGAAGTTGTATTGCTTCCATATTTCCACCAGGATAATGATGAACATTTGTTTGTAACTATTTTCCAAGCATTAAGGTAAGACTACTGTCTCTGACTCCTGCTGCTTAACAACTTGCATTAGCAAACAGTCCCACAGATTTTGACTAAATTAGCTTTTAACTATTTAAAATGCAATATTCGCAGGAATATGACAACCTGGTATTAGAAAACTAATAGCAGCACCGTACCCAAAAGATACACGTGTCATTACACACCCCATAAAGTTAACAGCAAAGAGTGCTTCCAGGTATCCAGCAGTCTCTTAATAACAGGGCTGACGAAGAACAAGGCATCCATCACATTTCTGTATGAAATATTACAATAATATTAAAAATTACACAGCTGCTTAATCTCAAGGCCTCAGATGCAATTACAAAACTCAGTGGTAGAAAAGTACATATTGTTTGCTGTCATTAGTGTACTTCAAAGAAATTTAATTCTTACCTGTGTTTCATACCTCTTCTGTAACAGAAAACTGAGGTTCCTACTTTGAACCAGTACTCCTTTCTCAGAGAAGCAAGACAAAAAGATGGATGAAGTTCCAGACTGGAATAATGCCATAACTCACGCTTCATGAGTTAGACGAAGGATTACATTACTGTATTTCAAACTGTGTCTGGCATCTCTGTGATTACTTGCTCTCTGTTTGTAACTCTGAAATACAAAGTACTTTACAGACCTTTAGAGAAACAGCCAAGGTTACCAGGCGGTACAGAAATAAAGGTGTTTTTTTGAAGCCTTATCCATTGTTTCCAACCTTCCTTAAACTGACAGAGAGTGAAGAACACTGCAAAGAGAAGCACAGCGATATGCCTGTTCTTTTGAAAGAATGAAATAGCTTTTCAATCCCACATCAAAAAAATTCTTAAGACAATATTAGTGAAACCACATTGGAGGAATAAAAAATATCCCCAACAGTTATTAAAGCAATTATTTTGAATTAATATATTTGTAAAACAATACATAGCAAGATGTATAGCAAGGGAAAATGCGGGTCCTCTCCAGAACATGAGATCTGATCCATTGCCACCAGGGATGTGGAAAAGACTCAGGTACTCAATGTACTCAGGTACTTCAGTCTAGAGAAGACAAGGTTCTAGGGGGACCTTATACCCCTTTCTACTACTTAAAGGGGGCTACAGGAAAGATAGAAGGGGAGTCTTTACGAGAGAATGCAGTGACAGGATGAGGGATAATGGTTTTAAACTGAAAGAGGGGAGATTTAGAACAGATATCAGGAAGAAATTCTTTACTGTGAGGGTGGAAAGACACTGGAACAGGTTGCCCAGGGAAGCTGTCGATGCCCCTTCCCTGAAGTGTTGAAGGCCAGGTCAGATGAGGCTTGGAGCAACCTGGTCTGGTGGGAGGTGTCCCTGCCCATGGTAGGGGGGTTGGAATTGGATGGTCTTTAAGGTCCCTTCCTAAACCAAACCATTCTATGATTCTAAGATAAACAGAATCGACTTGTGGACCAGGCAGATTCTCCTGGCTTCAGTCAATAAAACAGCAGAAAGCTGCCTTGATACTGAAGTGTTCAGAGGGTGGTATTTTACTGTGGGGTTTTTTGAAGAGTGCATTCTTCATGTATCATTTTTGACAGGCTAATTTTTGCAGCACTTATTTACAGCAGTCGTCCCGAGCAGAAAAGCAATGTAACAGCTTCTAAGCATCAGAATTTAACATCTCATCTTTGAAAAGCTTTTCAAAATTTCTTGCCGTTATTGTTTTATTCTTCCAGTCATTTCTGCCTTCGATTTCTAACAGTTAAATGCAGATGGTTTTGAAAAACACAGGCAACAAGATAATACTTGTTTCAAGTCTCTTTTTTAAATGACAGATACTCAATTGTCAGGGGAGAGATGACAGAGCAGGCTCCCATCAGACCTGCTACTTAACTTACACCCACAAATATAAAATGATGAGCTTGTGCAAACAGGGACTAAGTGGTGAGCATAGCAGGGGACCCAGAGGTGCACCCCAGAAAGGCATGTCAGTGCAATGGCAATGCTCTGCACAAATAGAAGAGGTCTTGAGCTAGACAGGAGTTCATGTGGAAAGATGAGGCTCCATGGAACACCAGGTCCCCCTTCCTGATTTCAGAGCTGGAACTGCAGCAGCTTCCATAAAACAGGCGTGCTCTGGTCAAACTACTGAATCTGGAGATCTGGTAAGGAGGTCAAATGCAATGTTGGACATCTAATGACCACCTCAATAGCAACAGAAATTCCAAAGACTCAGTGAAAACAGAGTCTTTCAATAAGGGAAGCCTAAGTTACCAACTGAGCTGAGCTACCAACTTTGTAAGAATAACAGAGCCACATGTATGGGTGGGTGTGTTCCAATATATTTAAAGAATTACCTACGTTTTTAGTTCAACAGCATGAAGATGTTATAGGAAAAAAGAAGCATGAGAGAATCCTTGAGGGTAGGAATCCCACAATGTAATTCCAGTTTAGCACTGGAACTGGGTATTACTGAGCTCCATCATTCCCTCAGCTGTGATGTTGAAATGCCAAGCACAGAAACTGTAAATTTTGGACAGGTAGCAATAGGAAGAGTTAAATTATCTACATACAGAATGGGTCATCAATTCACCAAGATGAGATGCAGAAACAAATCTCCTAGAAGAACCTGTACAGGAATCTACGAGAGATGCTATTTTGGATTTAGACTCAAGTGGTGCTTGGGAACCAGTTCAAGTGGAATCACTGGAAGAGCTGTTCTTTAGCAACACAATTAGATTACTACAGAAAAGAGCAGGTGAGTGAAGAAAGCACTAGATAAAACTGAAGAAATGGAACAACATAAAAAGAAGTCTATTAGTCAAGAAAAAGATGAAAAGAACAGCCCCAAAAGTAGGAGCAATCAAATCTACAATCTAAAAGCTATACAGAATACTGCATTAGAAGCCCAGATAAAACACAAGACCAAAAAGGAAAAGGGGAGAAAAAACCCCACCCATATTAATTCTTGCTTGACTCAACAGGGAGTAAAGAAGGTTGTCAGAAGGAAAAGGTCAGAATTTAAAGAAATGGAAAGCTTGCCCACTTGCAGACAACAGAAAAGGCATACAAAATAGCAGGTCAAATGTAAACAAGCAATTAAGAGGATGGAAATGAATTTAAACGGCACCTCACTCAACTTCACAGTAAAAAGTACTTTAAAAATATTAAAAGCAGGAGGCCAGCTAAGGAATCCACAGGGCTGTTTGATAGGAGCACTTAGGAGTAGGGAAAAACACTCAGTGAATTTCTTATATTGGTTTCTTCTGATGAAGATTATGGGACGATTCCTGCATCTCCAATGTCCTTTATAGTTAATCAGTGTCAATACACAAGAAATATTGGACCAAACCGACGCTGCTACTAAAACACCAGACTGGGTAGCAGTCTCTGAAATGTGAATCTGCAAAACTACTGTAAAAAGCATCCTACTCACAAACAGCTGCTCTGCCAGAGGCCTTGCAGCTCTGCCAACACAGCTCCCATCTACATTAAGGCCTCCAGAAAGTATCTGGGCTCATGAGTGACCTTCTTGTCAGTGACAGAGTCCATAACATAGAATAAATTCTGAGCGTATGGACAAATACACTCTGTTTGGAAAGAATTGTTAAGAATCATAAGGGGAAATCCACCCTCACTAAGCTGCTGGACTTGTATAAGTGTTACCAGTCAGTATTTGGGTAAAAGGAATCCCATGGACATGATGTATTTGTATTTTGAAATAAATACTCAATAAGAAGCTACGTTGTCTCAGGGTTGGAAAGAAGATACCACATCCAGAACATGACCAAAGAGCATCCAGGGCCAGCAACATCACCTCCAAGTGATGACTGAAGTGCAGTACTTTGCTTCCCAGAGCAACCACCCTGGGGACATTTCAAATTGGTCAAGTTTCCTGGTGCAATACTGCTTCCTGCTATGGATTTTAATACTATTCCAGTATATCAGCAGAAATTTCCTATATTCTTGTTCACAGCAGGTCTAAAATATAGTAAACGCAAACTACTTTACATTTTTTTTCCAAAAATGTACAATTGCAGAACTGAAATGAAAACATTTCTAATGAATACCTGCACTAATGGGCCAAGTTCAAGCTAAGTGCATCATTTTGCTCAAATCCAGATTCTATAAATTGAAGTGGGTGTCACAGCCTTCAAGAGCTTAAACACTACTTTAAAAGAATCTGTCAATTATTTAATAGAACTCCTTTGATTGTACAATGTGCTGCTGATCTACATCTCGCATCCAAGGTTAATTTAATGCTTAAAATGTAGCATTTCAAGCACTGTTGCATAAAATAATTTATCTTGCAAAAAACATAGAGAATAAGGGAAGACAATTACTCATGTGAATAAGAGAAGATGAATCACAAAGGAGAGAAAATTACATCTATATAATGCAGACATGCAAAGATCAATCCGTTGTAGCAGGCGAGACAAAGAAAGGACATTTAAATTGTAGGGTAAAATTATAGCTACATACAGTACTTTTTCCTTTTTTAAGTGTAAAGGAGTCTGGTTTACCACAGATTCTGGTCAAGTCAGTCAAGGGGCTACCATGCCTTCCAAAAAACTTCTTTAAACCCACCCAGGTACATCTGTACTGTCAATATGCACTCTTCCTTCCAAAGGTCTCGAATGATAGACAGGAAGGGGTTATATGATGGGGTGAAGAGCATCACAGGATTGTTCAGAACTTACAAGGGATGTTTAGGGAAGGATCCAGTGGCAGAGGAAGGTAGGGATCAAGGTGATTTGGCAATATTAGATACACGAAAACAGAAAGGTAAGGAGTTCAAAGGGATTGGATGTGTTAGCCAGGGCTGGTCAGTGCGCTTGTCTTTCTGCACCTGGTCAATAAAGTCTGTCCTGTCTCCTCATTACACTTTATTTCTAATTACAGTCCTGGGTAAGTGTCTCTCTGTTCTGTGGGTCTGTGTGGACATGGAGGTCTGAGTCACCTGTTTCTTTCTCATATTTTTAACTTCATTTTCCCCCCACCCCTCTGACTGAGCTGAGGGTTGAAAAAAAAGACCAGCAACAGAAAACAAACAGCACCAAATGTTAACAAATCCTTTGGCAACAAGGAGCTCAACAGTTTTCTTGTTTAGGACCCCAAACACCAGTCAAGTCCTTGTCTGTACAATTCAGTCACTCTCCAAAACCCTTATGCCTTCTGCTCATAAAAAGTTTATGCACTTTCCATTTAGAAAATCTTTACACGTTTCACTTTATCCTTTAACATACAATGAAACGTTCTGCATTTTTACAGAAAACACAGGAACATTAACTAGACAAATAAAGGTCACTCGAAACGGCATATAAAAGATCATCCTTAAGTGTAATTATCTTCTCCACAGCACAGAGTAGAGAACAAGAGGAGCAAACAAACAGCAGCACATACATAATTGTGTGCAATTATACAAGCAACACATAACTTGTGCTAATTACTACGCATTGATATTAGACTCTATTGTATTCCAAATCCTGTACCAAAAATGATGTCAGTTAACTCTAAGTGCCTGTTAAAAGCCAGATTTATTCCACTCGTTGTGCATTACTCACTCTGGAAAATAAATGGCATTTACAGACACCACAATGTTCAAAGAGTATTTTACGAAATCTTCCCAGATCTCACATTTGCTGGATTGCTGCAACTGTCACTCATATTTCTGACACCATTTCCCTCAGCCCCCAACCAGAAGAACATTTCTGGGCCACATGCATTCAGTAGCTAGTGGTGCTGAACCAGCCAAATTAAACTACACGCCAAGCTACCCCAGCTGTGAAGGAACAGGCGGTGAGCTCAGTGTCTGCCACCACGGCCACCGACTGGGATCCTGAAATCTGCGGGGGTGATATTTGTGAGTTTGAAGACTGATTAAAACCAGAAACCTGTAAGAAGCAGTGGACTGCATCAGCGACCTGTTGGGGAAGACATCACAAACCTCCCTGTGTCAGGCAAAATCACTCCTAGGCAAATAAGGCAAGAGTGGAAAACCCATTGTGTGCCAAAACTTAATTGGATAAGTACTTGAGCTTAAATATATTTAACGAAACATCTGGAACAGTTTAGACAACTCTTGAGGGGAAGGAATACACCGTCCCAGGTCAGGTGTGCTTCTAAGAGAACTCCAGCCTATGGCTAACACCATGCTCCAACAGGAACAACTGTGCTAGTGCCTCAAACTCCTACATTGCCCATCTATTCATCAAAGGAATTTTTATGGACTTCATGTATCATTTGGTGAAAATAAGGGAGTATGAGAGTGGGAAAGGGGAAGATGGAAGTATTTCTCTAATAATTTTTTTTTTTTTTTCCCTCAGTGCTCATATCATGATCTAAGAGTGGTGGAAAACTAACAAGCTCAAATAAAACACTGAAATTATATACTGCTTCTCCTGCAACACTCAAACTCAAGAAGCACTGCCCATGCAGAGCTCCAAACACTCTTCTCTGATCAAACTAGGCTGTAGAGCCCACTATGAGTAGTGGTGGCACACGATACTACACTGGTAATTGTAGGGATGACTCAGCTTGTCTTGCTGTTACAGAGAAATATCTTGGTGCTATCACTATCTACCACTACCAAAACGTGCAGTTACAGAGGTCCAGAAGGCTACTGTACTCCAGACTTGGCAGTAAGTTTGGAGAGACATAGTCTAGCCAATGCTTTTAAGTAATTCTTTATCGTTAATATAGCTTTTGGGAAGAGGACTTCCCCACGTCTGGACTATCTGTCTATAAACAGTGCATTTTCCAGATAAATCTGGCCCGCCTGAGGAATGCAAATGGGACTGCACCCTTGCTGGAGATGTCACTAGCCCTCACCTTTGATGTGGTAACCGTTGACACCCTGCTCATGTTCCTCTGCAGAACAGATCTGCTCTTGCTGCTCTCTGATGTTGGAAAAATGGATAACATCATCAGAGGCTTCTAACCGCATGCTCTCCCAAATGTGCTGACGTTGAGCATAACATACACACCCCCCAGCAGGTACCCCCCGACTCCGATAGCTGCTGATCAAGAGGAACCCTAAAGACAGAGTGAAGATGTGACAGCTGGTGTCCCTTGTCACTCCATGTTCGACAGAAGTGATCCTGCCCAGACCCAGAACACACAGGTTTTGGTGCTTTTGAGCATGTGGGTAACATACTGGCAGAAAAAGTATGTAAAAGAAGATTTTGCATAGTAGAAAAAACCAAAACCCTTCCATATGATCTCACACTGAATTTTCTTACATTAATTTTCTATAGAAATAGCACATCCCATTTCCCACCCCATGATGCAACCTTACACAGTTGAGGAACACCATGACCCCAGTGGTGCTTGCCTTGGGCTACAGGGAGGTGGAACAGGTCACTGGCACCTAATTTGGCAGCGCTTTAGACCTAACTGAGCCTGCTGAGTACTTCTTCATACATGTGGATACTGGACAGACACTGTCCTGTGTGCTTGACCACTACCCAGTCTGTGTAACAGATATATTAATGATAAAGCTAAAACTCATGAATTTTTTTTATTTTTTTTTTTTAAGGCAGCTGCTACAGAAACTCTGTTTCAGAAGCCCACTATTCTTTGGCATAGCTTAAAGGCAAACTTTCCCCAGGTTTGGAAGTCACTTTCCTGATTTCTCTCTCTTTGTATCCTGGCTGAGACTGCTCTGTGTCCTTGAGAGACCTTGCATCACAGCATGCGTGAATCCTCACTGTGAGGAGACCTCCAAGAGCTACTTCAGGGAAAATCAATCCCTGCATCACCATCTCACGCCATCTCTTCACCGGCTTATAATCAACCTATTTCTATTAGTAAGCGTTAAATGAAACCTTGAGAACACTCTCATAGCAACAACCAGATGGTACAGAGGGTACCAAAGTCACCTGCTTTGTACCCAAGCCGGTTGCTGCATCGACAAGAGGTTTTCTGGGTGCTGCAATGATGACCTGTGGTCGCCAGAGGGAACTCCTGGCACACACAGCTTGGGAAAAGAAACCTCCAGGAGCCGCTACCTCTCTTGGAAGGAAAAAGAGGAATCAAAAGTTGGCTAGAAGTAAACCTTTGAGCAACCTGGTCTAGTGGAAGGTGTCCCTGCCTATGGCAGACGGGTTGGAACTAGGTGATCTTTCAGGTTCCTTCCAACCCAAACCACTTTGATTGTATGATTCTAAACAGTGCTGTGTATTTTGCAAACACTTAACAATATCCACCTTTTCTAAGATGGTAAAAGACTGTAAGACATTAAGAAGTAAAAGCTCTTAAGAGCTGAGCTTTAACATCATATTTTACTACACCAAGTTTGTATTTCACCATCTGAACCTAGCTTTTTATTCTCCCCAGACACTACCCAGGATCTTGATACAACTTGCTCCACCTCCCACTGCAGTCTGTTGCTCTCATCTGATCAATACTGATTTTCTACCCCCTCTCCCTCTTCCCCACCACACCCCTTGTAATTAGGGGGAGATTAGTGTATTGGGTTCACCTGGTAAGGTGTTGGCAGCAGGAGGGTGGGGAGGGGCTGCATGGGTGGCCTCTGTGAGAAGAGACCAAGAAGTGAAGAAAGGGCAGGAGGTGCTGTGGGCATCAAGCTAGAAGTTCTCCTGCAACCTGTGGAGGAGACCGCACCATGGCAGATATCAACAGTGCAGCCTGTGGAGGACACTGTATCAGAGCAGGGGGAAGGTATGAAGAGGAAGGAGCAGCAGAGAGAAGCTGTTATAGCCTGACTGCAACTCCCATTCCCTGCCCCTCCTGCCTCACCCGATGGAGAAGACTTAAAAGCATCAGGAATGAAGAAGTGAAGTTGATTCTGGGAAGAATGAGAGCTGTGGGAACATGGTTTTGGTTTTGTTTCTCACTGTCATGCTCTTATCTGTTTTTTTTAAATTGAAAATAAATTGAATTTCCCCAAGTTGAATCTGTTTTGCCCATGTTTGTGTGTAATCTCCCTGTCTTTAATCAAGACTCACAGGGTAGCACCTTCACTGCTAAATTGTTGGTACTGAAATCATGCTCTACTTTCATTTTCAAATATAGGTTCCTGGAATGAAGGGCGTGAGGGGTACATATACATATAACATGCATTTTTTTGCATGCTGCATCATGTTCTAAGACAAAGTAAAATGTCATTGAGTTATTGCAGTGCAGACAGCCAGTACTGACAACAGTCCTGAGCAGTCAGACCCTCTGCAAGTTCGATTTTCTAAACAGATGACAAATTAACACCTTCGAGAACATGAAGCCACATGACAAGTTAAGGTCCACTGCAAGGCTATCTTCTTTTCCCCACCTGTTCCCAAAAGACATACAGAAAAACTAACCAAAACGTCTGTAAAATGCCATTTCTTCAAGCAAATATTTTGTAAAGTTTACCCACCTGTAGCTGAAGCCCCCTCGCCTCCCCCTGACATGGGCTAGGGTTCTTCAAACAGTGGCTGCTGGCTCTTTCACTCCACAGCAGCACATCGTGGCTGCTGCACCCTTGTCAGGTGCAGACTATCATCTGCCCTCCCCAGCTGTGGCAAAAGGGAGGTGGAACTCCTGGTCAACAGGAAGGGTCCTCAGCTACTGGAGCACCTCGGAACTGGGACCAGAAGATGAAGTTTCAATCTGACCAAGTTATAAGCTAGACCCCTGTTGGAGACCCATGTTGAGTGGTTCTCCTTGGAGCAAAGGGTTGAAAGCCCTCCCTTTGGATCAAGATGTCATCCAAAGTAATGTCCCAGGACTGTTGTCCTCACCTCCCCTTGGTGAGTGAATACTTCTTCTGGATACCCTTGGATAGCCCTCACCCCTTTGGATGAGTGATTGCACCTGGGTATCCTTGAGTGAGAGGCCATCCTTTGTGAGTAAGTGTCATTCTCATGTGTTGTTGTGTAGTGAAAACTTCCCCAACTGGTTGGTTGAACCTACCATTTGTGAAATGTTATCGAAGCGTTATTTCAGTTACCTCTATTGTCTTGTTGGTTTTGGCTGTTTGGATTTAGTTATGAATTAACACTTATTATCTGTGCAAAGTCTTTTTGGGGTGCCTCCATAACACCACCTAAGAGTTGTCAGATATTGGAAGAAGTTGCCCTAGGGTGTGGAATATCCACCCTGAGCCAACATCCTTTGAGGTGACCTCTCTGACCCAAATCAGATCCCCAGCCCCTCCTGTTAGCACACAGTATTACTGGTTAATGTAAGTGCAATCTGAAAGGAAAAGATTCACTTGATGGATGCTCCCCCCACTGCCCTAGATGTTATCGATATGAGAGATTAATCTTAATTTAGCAACTGCATTTTCAGTTTGTTTTAAACAAAAGTGCGATTTTACTAAAGAAACATATACAATTAAAAGTCGCATCAGCACAGGAGTAATAGATTGCAAATAACTACGCAAGATTCTTTAAAAATATATTCAAGTTAGTAGAAAACGGTCCCCTCTCTCAGATTTGAACATTCCTTCCTCAAACGCCGTTAATTAAAGCAATTACCCAGCTGCTTGCTGCAGTGTGACACCAGGAGCTCTTTGAATTTGAAGTCTCTCATCCGCTTCCTTCCCAGGGGGAGGAGTTCTCCCTGCTTCCGATGACACGGTCTCGAGAGCAACATCCCTCCAGCCCCGAGCTGCTCCAGGGCTGCAGCGGTTAAAAGCCGGCCCGAAGAGCGGCGATGCCGGCGGACTCGAGGGATCTGTTGGATGGAAGGAAAGAATACGCCCCCTAAGCATAATTTGGGCTAAAAAATGGACAACTCCTTTGTGGAAGAAGTGGCCGCATCACTGGTGAGGGAGTTTCTCAGTAGAAAGGTAACTTAACTCTGTCTCTGTTTTCTCCAGCTAGTGCAAATGAGGATGACACAGGAAAAACGTTAAGATTGAGGAGTGCTGGGAGGGGAAGGGGGGAACTTCTTCCAACCCGAAATTAGCCAGACCCCAACCGCAACAAGCCTCTCGGGAAAGTATCTGAACTACATTTCCCACAATACCTTTTCCTGGCTGACTATGGAAGGCAGCTTCCTCCTCGATTGAGAAAGCAGTGAATCAAAACAAGCAAAGCAGTTTCAATTTTGGTTGCTTTGTTTGTTTTTTTTTTTTTCGTTAATTACGGTTCTTATTGTTTTTGTGTTTTCATGAGGCATACACAACTTCCCAGGAAAAATCTGTAAAAATAAATTTAAAAAAAGGGCAAAAGGTAGCAGCGCTAGAGGAACCAGTAACATTATTTTACATATTTTAGGATTTTTTTTTTATGTTCCACCTCCCCCAGTTTTCAGTAACAGCTTTGCAGAAAGCAGGTTTTATCTAGGGGAAGGGGACAGGGAAAAGAGAAGAAAAGAGGCCATTGCTTCTCATAAACTTAACACTGTGAAGGAAACTTTGTACTGTACATAGGTGTGGGGAGTGTGGGATGGAGCAGAAGAAAAGGCACTTTCACATTTCCAGGTGAAAGCAGCCACTGCCTTGTATTTATGTTGAATCCTAAGGAAATCTTGCGGATGCACAGCCCAGTCAGCCCCCTGGTGTCAGGAATGAGTTAGCTTCTAACAGAGGTTAAACTGACACTGCCTTCCTAAGTGCTACACAAACCTCAGGTTTTCTTCCTCTCTTTTGAATGCACATTTTGTGACTGAATTTGAAACATCTGCCAGCAGAATTTCAGACGCAGAATTCATTATCTGCCAGGTACTGCCAGAAGTATTAGGGGCTCAAGTTTGTCTGTTCGATTGACTGCAAAGATTTTTTCAAATGGAAGATGTTTCTGCGTTAGATATGTGTAAATGGAAAACTAAATAAAAGCATAAACCAGACCATACAGCTTACAATAGCTGTGGCAATTCATGTATAAGTTACTATTTCATACTATATACCATAGAGTCAAAACCAAGGAGCACTGAGAATCCTTTATGCTTCTGCACAAGTGTTCCCCTGCTTCCCCCAAAGCTTTAACACAAGTCAGAGCCACCTTTGAGAACCATCCTTTACTTGTCACAACTTGCTCGTAGTTCCCTAAATCTGAGCTGGACAATCCATCCACAGAAAAAGTAAATCCTTTCTTGTAACAGTAGCCCTTCAGAGAAGAAATCAGGACTTTTTCTCTCAAAGTGGTGATCTGGTGTTGCACCACTTGAATTAGTTTGGGATCTGACTGATATTTCACAATAAATCAGTCTCCAGATAGTGAGATGCCTGTATGTCTTGTCTCTGAAGTGCCCACATATGCTAACCAGGAGTTAAGAAGTCTGAAGACTCCAAACTGGCTGATGTCATGGAAAACTGACTGATTTCCAACCTGAGACTGACTGGAATAACTTCAACTCTTGATAAAGGTTCTGAAAGACCCAAGGGTTAGNGTTATGAAAAGCTGAACTACATCTCGATGGAAAAAGCAAACTTGGTATTTCTGGAACTGCTTGAACCAGAAGCCCAGGTTCAAGGCAGGAGCCTTCATCCAGCCCAGTCTGTCCCATGGGGCACTTTAGCCACCTGTGGGGAACTTTTTTTCCATGTTCAGTAATTTCCATCCACGGAAAACAAAGCCACCTTCATTATTTTTACATCTGTGGACTAATAATGCAAGATTGTACCACTGAAGTACAGGTTCTAAGGGTTAGCTTGTTCCTACGCTTCATACTAAACCCAACAAAAGAACAAAACTAAATTGTACTGTCTCAAGAGCTCTGAAATGTGACACTTTTCCTTCCCAGGGTTTGAAGAAAACCATCACTACCATGGACCGGGAGCTTCCCCGTTCTGCACTTAGCATCAACAACAGAAATGAACTTCGAAATGTCCTACATCTACACTCCTTGTACAAGCAGAACAAGGTAAGGAAAGACAGCATGCTCCCCAAAATGTGGTATCAGGTCTCATGAAACTAGGCCAACCAGGTCAAAACTGCAGTGTACATCCAAACTGCAGAGAACTCAAGCTGGTGTCTGGCAGTGCTCTGCTGTGGACACATTCCCGGTTCTCTGAGGAATGGAAAAGATTTAGGAGAGACTGGAGTTCATGGGATGAAACTGAGAACCTGGCACTTCATGAACCTTTCTTACAAACTGTAGCCCCCAATAAACCAGGAGCAGTTACTCACTTGAACACCTTTCCCATCACTACTGCTAAGATTATTCAAATTTGGAAGTACCTGTAGACATCCACATCTATTTGCAACTTTATATAAGACCTGGTAGATAAAATTACACTTCCAGTGTTTGCTGAAAGGCTGAGGGACTCGGATCTCTTTAGTCTGGAGAAGGCTGAGGGGGGAACTGATCAACACCTAGAAATAATTAAAGGATGGGTGTCAAGAGGATGGGGCCTTTTTTTTTTTNGAGGAAGAGGCCATTTTTTTCAGTGGTGCCCAGTGACAGGACAAGAGGGAATAGGTACAAACTTAAACATAAGAAGTTCCACCTAAGTATGAGGACGAACTTCTGTGCTTCTGTGTTTTGAGGGTAGCAGAGCCCTGGAACAGGCTGCCCGGAGAGGTGGTGGATTCCCCATCTCTGCAGACATTCCAAACCACCCATATAATTCTGTGATTATTCTTTGAAATGTAACATAGACAGCAGTATTTGACGTCAGGGATATCAATGGGTAATTTTGCTTAGTCCCTCGACCCTGTGCTGCCCGCTTACAGAATCACAGAAATGATATGGTGTTGGAAGGGATCTCTGGAGATCATCCGGTCCAACCCCCTGCCAAAGCAGGTCTACCCAGAGCAGGTTGCACAGGAACGTGTGCAGGCAGGGTTGGACCGTCCCCAGAGACTCCACCACCTCTCTGGGCAGCCTGTTCCAGTGCTCTGCCACCCTCAAAGGGACGAAGTTCCTCCTCATGTTTAGATGGAACTTTTTATGTTCAAGTTTGTGCCCATTGCCTCTTGTCCTGATGTAAGGCACCACAATGCTTTTGGTAAGCAGCATGAGATTGTCCAGTAATGTCACTTGGAAAAAAAAAATAATCAGAGTAGTTACGTTATTATAGCAGATAGCACTATTTTTCACTTAAGCCCTAAATTTCTTTTGTGTTTTATGGGTTTTGTTTTCTTTTTAATGAAATGCTCAGGTACACAGCACACTTCTCCCAGAGTACTGGTGAAATGCAGCGTTAACAAGCAGGGTGTTGCCCTATAGCAAAGAGTTATGCCAAGCACTCAAATAGAGTTCTAGTGTCCACGCTTCCCACCAAGTTCTGATAAAATAAACCACAAATTCTAAAGACAGGGACTACAAATAATTGCAGTTATTCTTCTGAAGTTGACCAGGTAACATTAGAAGAGACGTATTCTAGCATAGTCACCACATTTTGCAATGTTTATCCGAAATAAGGAATGACCAAGACAGGCTGCTGTTTTACACCAAGTGCTTTCTTCTTTCAACACAAACTCCTCTGAGCCCTTGGCATTCCCTAGCCTTGGTCTTCCTGTATCATTTATTTTCACATCTAGGGTAAACCCTCAAGCAGCTATCTCTAGAGAGCTGTGAAAAGGTGTAAAAAGAACATCCTCTTTTAGGTTGCAGCAAGATTAACAAAGTTTCAATAGTCACTAAGGATTTTCTTTTTTTTTTCTTTTTTTTTTGTTTGTTTGTTTGTTTTGTTTTGTTTTGGACAGGCAAAGGAGAACCCACTGAAAACACTTCTTGAAATTATTACTAATTACTTCCTTGAGCACCGTGGGACTTCCAGGGGCATCAGTTCCAGTTCTACCCTGCCAGCTCCTCAAAGTAAGGGCTCTGCATCTCATCCCCCCGACGTCTCAGATGAAGACCATGTGCATGGGAACCCCACCATGCTCGATGAAAGCCAAACGCAAGCGTACAGGTACAGTCTCCTTTCTCTTTGCTCTGTCCAGTCGCCACTCTTCTTAATTATAGAAGGGAAATAGTGTTAAAAGATTTATTATTTATACCTGTTATCTTAGTAAAACAGAGATTATTAAATTCTCCTATGCAAACCACCCTTCAAAAATGCTCTTTTATGTTCCCTACCAATTATGAAGATTGATAATCTCAATCACATCTTTCAGTACATAGCATCTGAGCTCTTAGCACCTTGTAAATTGGAAATAATCAAATTGAAGCGTGTTCTGATGAGAAACTAATCGCCTGCACTCGAAGTACAGGTATATTCATGCCTTACATAGTGGAAAGCAAGGACTACTACCTTAAATTCAATATTGTTATAAACAGTATAGGTTACTTGCATGCTGCAAAATATCTGAAACCAACATGTAACCAAGTCTTCTGACTGGACTTATTAGTGCCTCAAGGCAGAGTAAAAGCACTAACTGTGCTTCAATAGAGAGCTTTTAAAATCAGCAGAGTAATTCACATTTTCAAGCCTTGCCTCTCAGGGAATGAATCTAATTTTATTCCTCATCCTTAAACGCAGCACACTCAACGCAGCTGATTCTGAGCATCGGTCCTTGCAAAACCCCAGCGAGCCCTTCCTTGCAGGGGAACAAAGCCAAGATTTTGTAAATTGATTCTACCAGCTGCGAAGCAACTTGAAAAGAAGCACTGGCCACTTTTTTTTTTTTCAGACACAGAAGCTTTCAGCATGTTGTCAGTCACCTCTCCCCCTCAGGCTGCCTCAGAACTCGCACCTCCCTCATTTTCTCCCCTTCCTNTGCGAAATAGCGAAGGAAAGCCACACACGCCGAAGATATGGGGATTGTGTGCTGCTGCAAGGTCCCCTCACCAGTATTGGGACCTCAAGGGGTGAAGCATGATCCCCCAGTGCTTGGTAGGGGATGGGGGACCTCAAAATGAATTGTAGAATGGTTAGAGTTGGAAGGGATCTTAAAGATCATCCAGTTCCAACCCCCCTGGCATGGGCAGGGACACCTCTCACCAGAGCAGGTTGCTCCAAGCCCCATCCAGCCTGGCCTT
>VXBW01006790.1:610178-624852 GCA_013400375.1 Thinocorus orbignyianus
TTTTTTTTTTTTTTTTTTTTTACAGAAAAGGCCACTAACAACCTCTCAGGCTCCAGACAGCAGCGCCCAGCCCTTAGCAGCTCCCCTCACGCCCCCTACCGAGGCCACACAAAATGGCGGCTTCCCCGCTCCCCCTCTCCCTCCCGCCCCCTGGAAGCGGTGCAGCATGGGGGCCGCTCTGCCCTGCGCCGGAGGCGACTCTATGGTTGTAGTTCTCCACCGCTGGGAGGGAGTAAGGGAGAGTACACAAACATCCCCTCCCACACCTACACCAACACACAAGTGCGAAATAGCGAAGGAAAGCCACACACGCCGAAGATATGGGGATTGTGTGCTGCTGCAAGGTCCCCTCACCAGTATTGGGACCTCAAGGGGTGAAGCATGATCCCCCAGTGCTTGGTAGGGGATGGGGGACCTCGAAATGAATTGTAGAATGGTTAGAGTTGGAAGGGATCTTAAAGATCATCCAGTTCCAACCCCCCTGGCATGGGCAGGGACACCTCCCACCAGAGCAGGTTGCTCCAAGCCCCATCCAGCCTGGCCTTGAACTCCTCCAGGGATGGGGCAGCCACAGCTTCTCTGGGCAACCTGTTCCCATGCCTCACCACCCTCACAGCGAAGAATTTCTTCCTAGTATCTAATCTAAATCTCCCCTCTTCCAATTTAAAACCATTCCCGCTTGTCCTATCACCCCACTACCTGACAAAGAGTCCCAAAAAAGTTATATGATATAAGAGAAAGCTACTAAAAGGGGTAACAAATTTTCAGGCTGCCAATGAAGCAGATGGAGAAGGAATGGGAACTGCTCATGGTAGCTTAGAACCTGTCTGCTATGATGTATGTAGTTTGCTTTCTGTTATGCTATGATGCATATCAAAATAAGTAAGCATAATATTAAAGCCTTACACATATTGTAACACATAATAATGATATTGAAATAGCATCCTGAAGATCCACATATAGATATTTAAGTGAAAAGTGATTGTATTTGAGAACCATTGCTAGATAACAAGTAACTTACTTTGACAGCAGTGCTTTAATTAGCCAAGCAGATGTTTTCATTGGTTTCATTATGCATTGTTTTGCTGTTTGAAGTTTTGCCTTTTTCTTCCTTGTAGATATGATGTTGAGAATCCACCAGATAAAATCCTTCCGTCCAGAAAGCATCAGCACAAAAGTGAAAAATGCCACACAGGGACAATACACAACAGCCATGTACCCTCTGACGAGGATAAGAAGTTAAAAGATAGTCCAGAAGATTTAAAAGCAGCAACGATTTCTGAGGAGCTGAAATCTATAGTGAAGGAGAAGCTAAGGCTCAGGTCTGGTCTCATTGTCAGAGGAATGATGGCTGGACCAGTAGCCAGTTCCCCAGAGGTGATTTCCAACACTTACAAAAATACTTGGCTTGGCCATGGGCTTTGTATCTAAATTTCTCCGATAAAGTAACTTGCAAATAATATTAAAATGACTGCTGCATGCTGATCCATTAAATCTGCCAGTCCGAAAATGTGTGGTAAGTTAGAGCAGTGGTTCTGGCTAACTCAGAATTTCAAACTGTTTCAGACACAACCACTACATTCAACTACTCCCTGCATGTCTGTGATCTTAGCTTACAGAATTTTTAATACATGTTTTCCATTTTTGATATCTCTTACCTCTTGACAGAAGGGATTTTCCATTTTCCTAGGAAAATTGCTTTTTTCTATCTCAGCATTGTCTACTGCTTTCAAAGTTTTCTTAGCCGTGGATATCTGGTTTACTCAGGTTTATCTGAAACCCCACGTGTAATCAGTAGGAGTTTGGAATCGAAGATTACTTTCAGTTAGAAATATGTTTCTAGATTGGTCCGGTCAGACCATATTCCGTTAGCAGGTGTTTTCAAAAGACAGTTCTCAAATTCTTGCCTTTTTTTTTTCTTTTATGTTGCTTTTGTATAGACAAGAACTTCCCCTGTGTAAAATTAGGCTTGTAATAATGAGAAAGCTAAATGCTTTAAACATATGATTTAGATAATACGGAAGATGATATAAAAGTCAAATGGATTAGTTGGATTTTTCTGAATATCTCTGATTTGGAAATGAAGACTAGATACTTGTAGTGGGGGGTCTTTCCAGTAAAATGTCTTGTGTGTCTTGGTTTACTCTGGGTTGGGTACAACCCCAAAACTAAGATTTGGGAGGCATTTTGTTGATGATATTTGGTAAAAGAAAGCAATTTTTTTAAGGTAAACAGCATCTTTAATACTGTTCAAATTTTAAGTAAAAGTATATGTCCTTATTTACTATATTTTTTTTTTTAAAAAATGACTTAATGTTTAACTTGATTTCAAATAATGAAACAATTTTTTAGCCCAGAAATTAATAATAGAGCTTTCCTTTGTTATTCATGTTTACTTAAAAGTGCTCAAATTTTAATCTGTGGTTTTCATGGCACTTATTTCTAGGATCTGCAAAAAAGGAGGCTTTCAAAACGATCCACTAGCATAAGCAGCGCAGCACAGCTGAAGGGTGAAGAACATGAAGAAAATGACCTGAGTGTCCCAAGTACTGATTTTCAGGGAACTAAAGGGCCTTCAACTCAAGTGAATATGAAGCTTGCCTCAAAGACTTTGTCAAGCTCGCACACAAGTTCAGCCTCTGAAAAACTAAGAAACATCCCCCAAGATACGGATGACTCTTTTGCCAAACTGCTGTCTGAAAGAGAGAGGACCAGGACAGAAGAAAGAAAATCGGTTTCAAGCTTTGGTACAGACAGCAATGAAAAATGCCTTAAAGTAAGTGCCCCTCACAGACATTCAGGGACTGGAAGAGAGAAGAGAGAAAGATCACTCAGGAAAAATGAGAGTCGATTGTCAGGCCACAGGTAAGAATATTTATAAGAATATTATATTAAAACATCAATGAAATCTGATGCAGGACTTGGAGTGACTGAGGTACCCCCTCTGATTTCATTGAGAGGAAGTAACTGGAGGTGCTGAAAGGCAGAGAAGTTTTAAGATTTAACTTCCTAACTTTTAACATCTGCAACTGGAGGTGCAGACAGGCTTGGAGTGGCACTTGCTTCCTGTCTGGACCCCAAAACCCAACTGAAAGTAGTCACTAGCGTTATGCAGTTTTTTCTCTGTGTTAGCTGACTTAATTTATAAAAGATTGTCAAGTAACAGGCTAAAGTAGTACAGTCTGAAGTCTTAAAATCCACAAGAGGACAGTTCTGCATTATATACCATACTGGAAATCTGAGCCATGTCAGATAATGGCTAATCCCAGGCAGTACAGGTCCAGCTGTTACTGAACTGGAACTGGTGTTTGCAAAGCCACCTTTGATATTCTTCCTTCCAGAAGGATTTATTAAGTGTTGCATACCTCCCTGTGAGTGCAGAGAGCCAGCTCCTAGATCACTGTGGAAACAGAAGCAACAGGGTCTGACTCCATACAACTCTTGTTTTGTACAACTTGACAGAGCGTGTAAGGTAGTAGTAACCCATCACTTCATCCTTTCCACTTTCAGGATGGTTTATTACTTCATGCTTAGCATAAATTGAGGTAGAGAATATAGCTTCAGTGGGCTTTTGACAGCTCCCCAGCAAAGCTGAGAAGAGTAAATGTACTCCTGGTATATCATAATCAATGAATATATAGTATGTTATTTATGAGTATCAAGGGCATATTGGACTGTATAAAATTCTTTGGGAAGTGTGTCTGGCCAAGGAATCTCTTGTTCTAACATTACTTGGCTGTAGTTGGACACTTCCCAACTTTAGACAGTAGTTGTGGAGTGAGAAGAAAAGGAGAAGCTGACTGAAAGGGGACTGTCCCAGTGCACCCTTTCATGTAACATACAGTGGTACTGGGCTCCACTGCTGTACTAAGTGGTTTTGAAATAATTTTCTTCCTTCGGAGAACTGGTTTGGTTTCAGCAAGAACAGAAGAGGGAGCTATTTCCTAAGCAGAGTCCATGTAATCTGTTTCCAAAGCAAATCGGGGATGTTCCTGCCAGATGAGTTGAGTTAAAGCCAGCAAAGCATTTGAATTCACGCTGAGCTCTGAGCTCTGAAAACTCTCACTGAAATCAGCAGGACTGCTGATACTCCTGAAGTTAAGTGGAAGTAACAGAGAGTGGAAGTAAGATCCCAAATAAACATTGACTGTTACCATATAATGCCTGGCTCTGGTGAGACTTCTGTTTCTTTGGCCAAATCTTGCAGTGTATGAGAGCCTTTAAGGATTTGGCCACAGTGCTTCAGCATTCTGAGAGATGAAAAATGACAATATTGGAGCAGATATCTGTCTGGAATCTTTTCCTTTTTCTGATTGCCACTGACATAAATGCTAATCTAAGTATTTCGATAAGTAGCTGAAAATCTATATGGGATTAACCACAGCTAGTTCACTCACAGGCATCTGCTATTCTGGTTTTGATTCCTACAGAAAAACTAAAGATGTACAAATCATATTTTTCCTTGTGTTTCCTATACTTTTTAGCTTTCTTTTCTCAAATGCAGAAAATGCCATTGTACATGTAGGCTGCAGGCATCCCTTGTCTACCTCTGAGAAAGAAAATGAAGCAAGCTCACTGACATGCTTCAGAAGGCAGGCTGAATGTTTCTGAATTCATGCTTACAAACTGAGTGGGCAGAAATACCTAGCTATAAAAATATCCAGGGGTTATACAGATCCACACATTTTAATGAAAGAAACAATAATGAATTACTTTTTTTCATTAACTATATAACAGGTACTGCATGAAGTATGTACATGGGGGTAGCTGTGTCAAGAGGCCGGATTTGTGACTTTATTATTTCAGTCTCAGAGTATCAATATGAAGTGAGACCTCCGAGTACCATATTTCACATAAAAGATTGCCCTAATTAAGACTTGGAAGTTCTCTCTTTGTTCAAATAGATACCGTTTTGCTGTCTTGAAAATGAGGAGGCATTTGGCCTTCTGTGATGACCCAAATTAAACACCTGCCTGCAAAGAGGACTGTGTAATTCAGGGGTGAGCGCTAAGTTTTCCAACATGACAGACCAACACACCCACCACAGAAAGGAAAAAAAAACTTGCAGATTCATGAATTTGCATTGCTATTGCTGCAATTCCTTGTTTCTTTGTAGGAAAATGGAATCAAGTTAGCGAATCAGTCAAATGGCCACTAAAGATACAGATGTAGTCTTTGCTTGTTTATTGAACTGCCACTGCTGAGAGCATCTGCTTTCAAATTCAGGTAGCTCTAGTGATGGTTTAAAAGGGCAGTGTTTAGCTGCAGTTAGTACCTAATTGCACATAACTGTAATAAAATACTGACATTTAATAGAAAACCACTTTTGATTTTTCGTTACACTCCACAGTTAACGTTAATCCCCTTGCAAACATATTGTTGCTACATAATGAGTGCACTGCAATTCCTTTAATCACGGAAAGATAGAGGTGAGGAATAATTTCTTCACCTGCGTCTTCTTTTCTCTGTATAGTACCTGGTAGTATGTCTGCACTCTTCTCCAGAAAAGGGAGACCAATGATTGCAAGGAATTAGAAGAAAAGGGTTATTTTCATCCTTATTCTACAGAAGAACAGCAATTTTTGTTCTGTTGGGTCAATGATAGCTCTCTGTGACATTATTATATTCTGTTCCATGTCACTAGGAGTTGTTCCAAAAAGAAAGTGTAATTTGCTATACAGTTTGCATCCCGCTCAGGTGTAATTGTGAATGCAATTTGTGTCCTCTCTTTTTAAAATTCCTTCACTTTTAATTCATCCAGGAAATAAAACAAAAACAAAACAACTATATATAGCTGGCAGCAGAGCTTCACATACCCTCAGCTGCAAAACAAACAGCAGCTAATTCACTTTCTCGATTCATCCTGTTTTTTTTATTGTACCGTATATATTGTGGAGTTGGGAAGAGTAACCATGCTGGTTCCTAGAAGCTGTAGCTACAGGAGGTTATTATAAAGACAGCATTTCAATCTGAGTTTTAAGCTTACTTTTCTCAGGAGTTGGATGTTTGACTTTTCATATTCCATGGCTTTAGCTTTCAACAGTTTAGATACAATGCTTCAGTGGCCACGGTAAATTTCTTCTTTCCTGCCTAAAATATGTAATAGTTGTACAGTCATGAATTTGTGAAGTAGATAAGGAAAGGTTTGCTTTGACAGAGAAGTCTGAGAGTATCTGTAGTTACTATTTTTTGTTAAAATGCTGCAATTTTCACAGGAATTTGAGAGGGACAATGTTGAAGGAACAGATTCAGATCAAAGGTAGCAAACTATTAAAGACTTTCCCAGGTCTTTTAGCCTGGGAAGAGCCTTGATTGGCAGTGAGGAAAGATAATCTGCCACATTTACAGCCTTGCAGTATTGGAAGGGAGGCTGCAGGAGAGCTGGAAAGGGACTCTTTGTCAGGAAGTGGAGGGACAGGTCAAGGGGTAATGGTTTTAAATTGGAAGAGGGGGGATTTAGATTAGATATCAGGAAGAAATACTTTCCTGTGAGGGTGGTGAGGCACTGGAACAGGTTGCCCAGAGAAGCTGTGGCTGCCCCATCCCTGGAAGTGTTCAAGGCCAGGCTGGATGGGGCTTGGAGCAACCTGGTCTGGTGGGAGGTGTCCCTGCCCATGGCAGCAGGGTTGGAACTCAATGATCTTGAAGGTCTCTTCCAACTCTAACCATTCTATTGTTCTATGATTTAATATCTTGATGTGGGTTCAACTTTCCCTTGAGCTGGGGGGTTGGACAAGATGACCTCCAACAAGAGGACAAGAGGTCCCTTCCAGTCTCAATAATTCGGTGATTCTATGATTCTCCTTAATGCTGAGTCCCCTAAAAGAAGGAAGTATTTATCACTAAACTGAGCATGCAGAATAAAGAATGAGGGTCAATATGATCTTTAGGAACTGTAAAAAAATAACTAACTATTGAAGTTGATGCCTGACCTTGCTTTAATATCTTTCTATTGCTTTTCCAGAAAAGCCATGGTGAATAAGGAGTTATTTGGGAACCCTAAATGGTGTTAGAAGTTCAAGATTTCCCCATGTTTCATGGCTTGAGCAAACAAAATTGGGGAAAGGCAAGCAAAACCACCTCACAGCAGTTGAGAAACAGTTCTTTTGTCTCAGCTACAGAGACATACTACAGTTTTTGGTAATGCAGCCTCTGAAGTTGAAGTGCTCTCCTAATTTTCAGTGACCCTTAATTCTGTCAATGTAAGGTGTGGTGGTGATGTGGAAACTCTCCAGTTCTGAACTGAATAGTTTCTAAATGAGTAATTCTGAGCTGGCGAGCTGCATTCTGCCCGGGCACTTCTGCAGTACAGCAGAACCACTTTATGCTGGGCTTGATAGGCAAATACTTTCTGTAGACCTCAGTTTCACTGCTGGTAGTTAAGAACAACAACGTATTGAGGTGTTTGAACTCTAGTTGTTATGTATAAACCCAACCACCCTCTCTCCCTCAGTTCCAAGAAAAACAGAAACTAGAATCTGAACAACGGAAAATGAAAAAAGTGTAAAAGAAGTGGAATCAAAGACCCAAGGGAGCAAAAGGACTTAGCAATCACAGTCTGAAGCTAAGGATATTTTGCCAATTTAATGGAAACTAGAAAAACGAATGGCTATCAGGCATAAAGAAATGGGAATATTGTCAGATCAGAACAAAAATTTCCTCCTGCCGTTAATGAGCAAAAGGATACAGCAGTAGATCCCATTGTCCAAAGGCAGAGATCTATAATATAGTTTCAGAAGCAAGGAAGATAATTGATTCTCCACTCATCCTTTCATTGTGAGCAATCACCCTACTTATCCGGTTCTTCTAATTGCGTCTGCCATACCCTCCTTTGCCTTGCCATCAGTCTTGGCTGCAAACTGAATGTGAGCTAGTGGTTTCCTTTCAGAAGTCTGCCAGTACAGATGGATATTTCAGACAGTTGGGACTGTTTTATGAGTTTGTAGTTTGGCTTCAGATGCCTTTTCCAACCAAAACCTAGTACCTCTGATGCATTTCATCTCCACCACCAGGAAAAGCAAGACCCAGTGAGTCCAGAGCCAGAACTTCTCTTCCTGAGAAGAGAAATTCCTCAACTGAGTTCACCTTCACTCTGCACTCTTTAGTGATTCCCAAAATATCACTCATGATTCAGTAACAAACATTTTTGTTCTAGTGGTGCTCTGCTTTCTAACACAAAATGGGCAGGGTTAGTGAATTGCCACAGATACCAAGTTCCTTAGTGGAACATTACTCATATTTCATAGAATCTTAGAAATTACAGATGGAAAAGACTTTTTAAGGTCATTTGTTTCTATGGCAGTTTATTCATTGCTACATATATATATATATATATATATATATATATATTTGCTGTAATACTTGTTCCAGGGTTTTGTCTAGTCCAGTTTTAAATGGCTTAAGGGATACTTCTCCCCTGAGAATATATTCCAGTGTTTTACAGTTCATAGTCTTGGGATTTCTTCCCGTGTATTCACTTTGAATTTTCTTTGTTTCTGCCCTGCTATCCATAGCTAAAGTTGATTTTTGACTGCTCTTTCTGTTCCTTGCTACATATTTGCCTCTCTTGAAATATTTCTAAATATTTTTCATGCTCCTTTAGGCATTTTTTGTCTCAAACTTGTATCATCTGCTTGTGGCTTTATCTCCTCTGCTCTGAAATTTTGATCTTGTTTTTCTGTTAGGTTTTATTGAGTTGCTTTATATTTCTTCCACGTATTTAAGGACTGTTCTAACTTTGTCACACTCTAACTTTCACTAATGCAGGGTAAGACCATCACCTGCTGCTCACGCATGATTCTCAGCATTATAAAATCACCTTAGCACATTTGTTACTGCAGTGTGTCACAAGCATATCCCTTCTTATTTTCAGTTTCAAGCACACTGAATGCAAAATGCCTCCTTGGTGTTTTAATGAGCTTTCCTCTAAAATGGCCTTCATAGTATAATTATGAAATCAGTCTGATCTTCTGTGGTAAGACGATACATGCTCCTATTTATTCATAGAGAAGGTATCTCCCTTCAACTCCTTGCATTTCTCACAAGGAGTGAATGACTTGACTTTGCTTTCTGAACCATGTATGGCTTTCTTCATCCTGAATGGAGACCAGTAGAGATGAATCCTTTGTGTTCCTGACTTTTCCCTTCCGTATATTCCAACAAAAAGTCCCTGAAAATTCACTTTTATGGAGGTAGAAGATCCTTGGAGGGAAACAAAATGCTAATCTTCTGCAAAGAAATACTTAAAAAATATGCACAGTTTTGTTTTTTTTATTCTTTTAAATATCAGAGACTTTCGAATTAATATTTTGAAAGTGTTATGGTTCTTAGAGGATTAATATTCATGCTTTCTGTTATTAATGGAAATAAACCAATTTATTTTCTGTGTAAGGACCAACCCATGACTGAATGCCTAAAACTGCCAAGATCTCTTACACATTTTTATTTGGCGTCATTCCTGGCCACAAGCTGTGCTGATTTACATCAGAAAATTGGCAGAGAATGTTGACCATGAATTTCTGAGCAAGTCCAGAGCAGGATTTGGTGTTCTCTCTGTCAGCATAAGCAACAAGGCAGAGCACAAGCAATCCAGGAGATTGCTGAAGTGCACTGACGAGGTGGGACCAATCCTCCCTTGAGCCAGGGGGGTTGGACCAGATGACCTTCAGATGTTGTCTTCCTGACACAAGTGATTGAGGAACTTTCCTGTGAGGGTAGGAATGCTGGAACAGGTTGCCTAAGGAGGCTGTGGTGTCTCCATCCTTGGAGATACTCAAAACGTGACTGGACATGGGTTGGAGCAACTTGATGTAGTTGAACCTACTCTGAGGAGAGCTTGGACTAGGTGAGCTCCAGAGATCCCTTCCTACCCCAACTATTCTGTGATTCTGAACTCATGATGGAAATAAGAGAGCTGTAGCAGCTGCCCATTTGAATATGGGCTCCCACTAAAACAGGAAAACACAGTGCCTAATAAAGGTTAATATGTGAATGTCAGATTTCATAAAGATACTAATCAACATTGCAGTTTTAATTGTATTGTTTAAAGAAAATTAAATTTCCAACTCAAAGGAAAAATACTTTGGCAGATTTCTGTAATGTATGCTGTTTACCCAACAGTTAGGATTGGCTCTGGTCTTTTCTACTATGCATTTTGATGTAAAAATAGTTTTTTTAGGAACAGTGAGTGTTCTTAAGTCTATGCTGTCTGCCTAGCGGGCAGTAATATTTCACTGTTACATGCAAAAGCCGTATGTCAGATGAGATTGCTTTTTCCAAAATAATATCTAGTATTTTGGTAAGCAATAAAGTTTTGATCCCGTGAGACATTGAGCAGTTCCTAAAAGTACTCATCACCTTGGTAGCCTATTCTGTGAAATGAGGTCTGCACTCAGATGGCCCTAGTCTTATAAAATAGAGCCTGATGAAAATTAGTCAGAAAACCCCAACTGACTTCTATACTCACTGACATGCAGCGTGTATGAGCAATGTCTGAGAAATTCATTAAATTTTTCCCACCATGGGAGGAAGAGGATGTATTGGTCAATGGTGGCATTTCTAGGAAATTACCTTTTCATGTTTCCTCCCATCTTTGTCTGTTTGTGATCTGTGCATAGCACCAGGCGTTGTCCTTAAACCACACCAAGAAGCACATGGCGTCATCTCAAGGTTTCATCAACGCTTTGGTGTGGCTTTGTAGGCAGGAAGCAGAGTAAGAATAGTGCGGTCGGCACCTTCCCTGAGAGACTAACCAAACCCTCCTGGAGCAGTCTTTATTTGACTCTTGGAGCTGGTAATCAGAAGAATGGCTGTCTTTGAGAGCATCTTTGAGGGAATACGGATTTAAATAGTCCATATACAAAAAGAAAGGGAGAGATTGTACTTGCCAAATCACTCACTAGTTAAAACCTTCAAGAATCTGGAGTTGCATAACACCTTTTATAACATAATGCTTGGACCGGAAAAAAAAGAATCTAAAATAAGAGTAACTATTGTGATATTTGTTTCGTGCCAATGGATTTATGGCATCAGAGCCTTCGACATAACATCTGTGTGTGCTGCCATTTGCCCTTTTAGTATTTTTCCAGCACTCCATAGGAAGAAGCACTTTGCAATTACTGGAAGTGGCAAATGGCTTCTGTATCATTTCTTTACTTTTGGAAAGGATGTAAAACTGGAAATGTCCAGCTCATTGCCTAAAACGCTCAATTAAGAATTTGCCTTGTTCATGCAAACATAGAGGGACTCCAGGTTTTCTTAAATGTAAAGCAAGAACAGATAGTATGCTTCCTATTTTCCTGGTAGAACTTCATACCATGTTCTTCCACTGGATCTACATATGAGCATCAGGGAGCACAGTAGGAAGCAGCATAAGAAATTACCTGCTCCTTAAAATCTACCAGTTGCTTCCAGGTAACACAAGGAATTTTTGTCTTGCTATGCATTACTCTCCCTAAGATTACTTTGCCATGAGGTAAAATCTGTCAAGAACATGTGCTCACCAGTAGGCTGTTTTCTGTATTCACCTTTTTTTATAATAAAATCATAGCCTCACACCTCCTTATAAGGGAGCATTCTGTTCAGGTGAGCTCAACTCTTAATGATGTTCAAACCATCTTGTAGCTCAACCCATAATTATCATATTTTTTTGCAAATACAAACCTTTCCAGCAAAGATGCATTTTTCTCCTGAATTGTCACTGCAGTTAATGACATGGAGCAGGATGAACACAGATTCTTGTGTGACCTTATTAGAAATTACCCTTTCAATGACGGTTTTTCAATTGTTTTTTTTTTATATCCCTCAATGAGCCACCTGATCATTAATTAATTTTTCTTACTGCTGATGTGCCAATCAAGTCAGATTCAGGTCTTAACTAAAAAGGAAATTTGGAGAAATTAAGCACGAGGCACATATTACCTTTGTCAACCAGACTTGCAAGCATGGCAGAATTTATATTAAACCTTCCTGACAAGGTCTTTTTCCCCATGGAAATATATTGCCCGGTGTTGGTTATGATCATTTCCTTTACATCTTCACAATAGCTTTAAATAATTCTATTTTTATAATTTTGCCCTACAGGAGTGGCAAGCTGTATGGCATATAATGACCTTGTTCACCCTTTTGCAAGTAGAAACAGTCTAATTTTTTTCTTCCCTACTCTCCAGATCTTACTGTACCAAGAACATTGTGTATATCTGTGTGTGGCATAACAGCAGAAGGCTGTATGATTGCATTCTAACTTCTAGGCATCCTACACTGAATTATTGCTGCTTTGCTCTGTTAAGACCCTACCTGGAGTACTGTGTGCAGGTCTGGAGGCCTCAATATAGGAAGGACATGGACCTGATGGAGTGAGTCCAGAAAATGTTCAGGGGGCTGGAGCACCTCTGATATGAAGATAGGCTGAGGGAGCTGGAATTGTTCGACCTGGAGAAGAGGAGGCTCCAAGGAGACCTAATAGCAGCCTTCCAGTACCTGAAGGGGGCTGCAGGAAGGCTGGGGAGAGTCTGTTTACAAAGGTTTGCAGTGATAGGATGAGGGGCAATGGCTTTCAGTTGGAGAAGAGTAGATTTAGATTGGATATTACGAACAAGTTCTTTCCTCTGAGGGTGGTGGAACACTGGAACAGGTTGCCCGGTGAGGTGGTTGAGGCCCCTTCCCTGGAGATATTTAAGGTGAGGCTTGATGAGGCCCTGGGCAACCTGGGCTAGTTGGAGATGTCCCTGCGACTGTGGGGAGGTTGGACTAGTTGACCTTTGGAGGTCTCTTTTTGCCTGGAGGATTCTATGATTCTATGGTTCTATTATTCAGAAAAGATGTGTGCCCAGTAGAAAACCTGTCGTAATCAGGCTGTGAAAATAAGTTTTGCCAACACAGTCACCTTAAAGCCACTGGTGATCAGTGTTTATTTTTTTAAGCCCCTTTGTTTATTTGACCTCTTGTGTATGGTAGTATAAATAGGAAATAGTGGAATGTACAGGCATTATTGTGCCCAGAAGTGCTTTCTCTGCGAATCCAGCTATTCTGCGTAAATTCAGTTTTCTGCAATGCATGGAGTTCAGATAGGAATGTTCAAATATTTAGAGAAAGTACTGTATAGTATGTTTATAATGAGACATATTTTCTTCCTGTCCCATTTTTCTGCCATGACGGATGACTTCCCCCTTCCTAAGTGTTCTGGCTGTATGGGTTTACGTGTACAATAAATTTTCCTGGAACAGTAACCATCTGCTGACATGGAAATTGCAATAAATGTCCTAACAGTGTTTTGAGAAACACAAGTTCCCCTTAAGGAGGGAACCTACACCTGCAAAAATACCCCACTTAACCAGAAAACACCCAACATCAATCTTTGGTGTCAGCACTTTCCTTAGCTTGATGGGAATTTCCTTGTGTCTTGAGAATTCAAAACACTTTGCATCCCGGGCTTGGTTCTTCCTGGAATGGGTGTATACCCAAAATCTTTTAGACTTTCCAGAAAGGGATAACGTTGCAACAGCTGGTGCCAGGTGAGCTGTGTATGAATTATACCATAATTGACTTTATTTTCATTTATAGATCTTTTCAGGTGAAACACTACCAAGAATTTTTTGGGACAACAATAAATCAAGAGTCCTAATTTGATCTACATGCCTAAATATAAGGGATGCAGTGCTATTTGAGACTCTAAGATGTTCAAGACATCTAATGAAGCTGGGAGATATGATATATTGCCTATAGGAGACCCCAGCCCTTCTGAGACAGCAACTGAGGACGGATGGGAAGCTGTAACCTGTAGTGCTGCATTCTTAAGCCTTAAGAGCTCTGTTTTTGCAAAACTGGATCAAAATAGGGTGGCCTAGGAAGAAACACTTTATTCTCTAGGAAACAAGAGACAATTGTGTGCAATCTCAAACAAAACAAAGGTGTGAACTGTAGTTATGTCTAAGTGCAGTTAAGTGACTTGAGTACTTGGCTGAAAAACATTTTATTGGCAAATGTAGTGTCATTGAGCCCTTTGCCTGACCAGGAGGGATGAAAATACTAGCAAGTGACTAGCAGAAAGAAATCTCAGCTGAAATTCAGTATTAGCAAAAAGCAAGAAGAGTTCTGATTGTATTTTAAACTATACAACAGTCAACAGTATTGAACTGTGTCTCACGTTAAAAGCACTGTTATATTCAGCAGGAGCTCAATATTACTTATTGCCACTATACAAATTTGCTCTCGGTCCTCTTTATTTATATTGAACTGCTGGGCATTCTATTTATTTTTTCCCTCAAGGTTCCTAGTACCGTGGGTGATTCATTTCTGTCCTATCTTTTCTGAATTGTGGCTGTCCACATTTCATTGCATAAATCCTTTAGTTTGTTTCTGGAGAAAAAGAGAAGTATTTTCTTATGGTATCAAAGACTACCAGTGAGAAACCTGCCAAAATGCTTTTAAACTGGAAAAGTTTTCAGTGTGATATGTCTGTGTTCTGTTTTTATTCATCTTTCACACACCGAAAAAGGAAATTAAGTTAATGGAAAGTATGTGATATGACAGCAGTTGTTGCTATAATAATATAGTGCATACAAAGAATGTTGCTGAGGAAATTATTCCATACTATTTTTGAAAGGACTGTCAGTGCAATACCTTTTTTCCAAAGCAAAGGCCAATGATTCTGTATTTCTTTCTCAAAAAAAAAAAA
>VXBW01006790.1:624909-819865 GCA_013400375.1 Thinocorus orbignyianus
CTTTCCCTTGGTTCTGAATTCATTTTGGTATGAATTCAACAGGAAGAATAAACTCATCTTACCTCCAGAAATCTAGCATTCTATTTAAGTTCTGACTTCACAGCCAAGTTTAAAGGCTTACTCCTTTTAGTAGTTGTTTATATGAATTTTTAACCTGTTATTTATGTAATATACAATTAAACCACAAAGACACTGCTACCTTTTAGTGGATTAAAAAGTTACCCTGGTAAAGGAAGATGGTTTAACACCAAGTTCCACTTATATTATTTAGATATTTCAAGTGATTTAAGGACTGACTTGAACCTTGTCTTGATCCCCACTAGGGTTATAAATTACGTTTATGTCCTGATCCTTCAAACTAAGAGGCAGTCACATATACATGAATATTGTCACTTGAAATTCTGGACAGTATAAATTCTGCTCCTGTATATGAGCTATCAGGACCTGACATTTACAAAAATCACACAAATCAAATGAAAGTGATGTTGAAACAAGACTGAAATCCTAAATCAATTGCAGTGTGTTGCTCTGTGCTGGCTGTGTTTCCAGATGAACTCCTGAAATTAAACTTTCTTCCACTGAAAAAAGTTTTTTGCTCTACCACCATTTGTTTCTTTAGACAAAAATGTTGCTGAGGCTGAATTCTGTGTATAGAATATTTTAAAAGCTAAAGGTAAAAGCCATTGAATGTATTTGTCTGCATCTTTTATTGTCTGTCCTTCTCTCCATGCCCCTTCCATATCTATCTATATCTATATCTATCATCTATATCTATATCTATCTGTACACATGTATTTGTACACACACACAAAAAATTATATCTTTGTGTGGGTACACTCCATATTTCCTCTTTATTCGAACAACTTTTCTCATTAAAAGTGAACATTTGGTCATTCATTCGTTGATTAATTTTAATGCAGGAAGTCTCCAACATTCAATTGCTGTAAAGAAGACCAGATGAAAGATGTCCTAGAATTAGGTGAGTGAAATCAAGCTTCTGTTTGGCTTTTGCCATCATATTCTTGTAACCAAATATACAAGTCAATTCTTTTCTAACTCTCAGCTGATTCGAAGTAATTGCATTTGCTATTAACTTCTTGGGTAAGACTGTGCAAAGAAGTTATTGAGAAGTAATCAGTGTCTTATCTGTCTTTTCTGGCTAAAACTTTATTGTCTTTTTTAGAAAAATGTATGGCAAGAAAGTGCTAATCATCGTATTGATGGACCCCTGGCACAAAGCCTGCTGGGTGAAGCAGATTTTTTTTCATCCAACAGATTACATGATTTTCTTTTTCTTCCAGTTGATGTCGAGGATGAAGAAAGAACTGGAGAAGTTAGTAAGAATCCGGATCTTTCAATGCTGTATATGCTTCAAATAGTATCCAAGGCAATTGATATTTCTCTTGCAAAAGTAAGACTAACTATGGTGGTAAATTCAAATAGATGTGTGAGAATGTTATTTCAGTTAAGTCAGCCAAAACTGTGATGGATTCTTCTGCATTGCATGTTTGTGTGGGATTTAACATGTGCTGTACTCATTCCTGAGTATATTCCTTATTCACTCTTCAGGTAATAATGTAGGGATGCCTGTTCAAAATTAAGAAAAATATCGGGAGAGCATTCCAAGATGCACCTGAAGAGCAGATAACAGCTTTAATTAATGAAGCTTGTATTATTTTATTAACACCTCTAGTCAGTTATCTGTCTGCTTGTTCTCCAGTCCTTTAAATTTACAGTGCTACAGAACAAGTTTATTATTCCCCTATCGCAGTTTCTCGCTTGCATATCTTTCTTATTTTGAGCAGAAATGGAGTGATTAAATACTTTTAATATTTTCCTTCTCATTCTGACAGAGGGAAAACAGCCAACAAAACAAAACACAGAAAAGATAACGAGGGTTCCTTCCAATTTCATTTCTTGATCAGAGTTCTGAGTAACTATACAAACAGTGAGCAGTTTGCTCTTATTTACTTGGCTTTGTTTTAGCATGAATGTGATTTCTTCAATTGAGCTATTCCTGAATAGAAGTTTTCCTCAGTTGTTCAGGGCTAAGATCTAAATTTGGCATATGCTGATACACCATCGGACATACAGCAGTCAAACATTTGGGTAACATTTATCTCCTACCAGCAACTTTGACAGGCAAAACAGGCTGCCTTTTCACTGTACTGTGCCCGACAGGGTCTTTTTCTCCCTAATCTAACCGTTAGTAGGTGTTGCTCTTCCCAGCTGTTAATTTAAGGCCATATTCTGTCATGCTTTCAGGGGAAACTCTGCCCCAGACGATCTGCATGAACGGTTTCCTATGCTGAGCAATACACGGCGTTATGAGTAGAAGAAATATTGCAGGAAAAGGAAAAAATTGCTCCTTTTCAATCGAGCGTTGCTATTTACAGAATGTATAAAACAGAAAAGGGTGGTTATAGGGAGTTAGTCATTACCCTTCCACACTCCTCCTTTCTTTTCTACAAATTACTGCAAGAAAACATACCTGTGTTTTGGATTTGTTTTTAAAGTGAGAACTTTTTTCTTTCTCTCTCTCTTTTTTTCCCCCCAGGAATTAAAAAATCTTTTGTTTGGCTCCAGTCTTTCTTGCTTCAGTGAAGAATGGAAAATACAGAGTTTTACTTTTAATAACACACCTCAGTTAAAGTATGGCATTGTGCAAAAAAAGGTACTGTAAATGACTTGCTTGAAGAAAAAGTGATCTTTGCTTTTTACACTGAATTTACAAAGCTTGTGTGTTTGAGCAGTGAAAAATAAGTCTTTTAAAGGCTCTTCTCTTTCTTTCACTTCTCTGGTTGCCACTGGATGATGTCACCTTGTCAAGTCTTGTTAGGAGACTTGTGATGGATGGAATATTTCTGAGGAAAACTTAAAGTAGCTACAGAAAGCTCACATATGTGTGTACGTGGCAGGGAGTTATTTGCAGGGAGGAAGATACACCTCTTCAGGTGAAAGCTAGTGGTAGAAGGACAACAGGAGATACCTCAGGAGTTTATGAGAAAAAGGATATGTAGGGGCACTATTTGACAAGTTTAAGATGGAGTTTGATCTTTTGATCTGTCTCAAAATGGGGGCGTGTTGCAAGAATTGCCTGCAGTGCCTGGGAAATCACAAAGAAACTTTTGCCACTGAAAGATATGAAGGTCGCATGCTGAGGCTCATTCCTAATATAAAAAGGGAACAAATGGCTCTGCATTGTCACCACAGCTTTTACAGCTGTACTTCTGTAATTCTGGACTGCAGCCACAAGATGCCAGCTTCTCCCTAAAACAAGGTTTTCACCAATTTCTAAGCATCATCTACTAAGTGGCCCTTTCTAAAGTCCCCAACAGGTCCCTGTGGTGACCAGAGCTGATAAAACCACTATGCCATGACTAGGGTCAGCCTGGAATAAATCCGTCAAAATTTTTGATTCTAACAAAGATCTGTCTGGTCTAGGGTGTTCAGTGGGAGGCTCACTCATCTGGTGTCTGTCTTGTCACCCTTGCCTGGGGACCTGACTCTTGCAGACCAAAGCTGCAGTGCTTTGTACTCTCCTTCTGCTCTGTGTGCCACATGTAGGTCAGCCTGGTTTCTCAGCTGGCCAATGCATAGACTCAGACCAGGGGCCACACACAGGGCACAGGGTGTGTGGCTGCCTCCAAAATCAAGCAGATCCATCTTAAAAATGCATCTTCCTCAGCTGCAGCTTGATTCTTTTGTCTCTGCCCTGTGACTTTACTTATACTTCTGTGATATCTGTGCACAAGTCTCTTCTTTTAGTAAGGACTAAGGAAGGAGTAGACTCCTCTTTAGAAAACACTTATCTGGCTTCTGCACTGCTGCAGAAAAACTTTATCTGGCCTGAGAGAAACAGACCGTTATGTACCATACGGAAATGAGAGGAAGAGAGGCTTTGGGACAAGGACAATTGCTAATAAACATGTCATTAAGGTGTTTAATTAACTAACTTTGTTCTAGTTAAGTTTTACATTAGACTGATGATCTCAGAAGAAAGCTGCTTATGTTTAATTAAAATCTAGCAGGGAAAAAGATATTAAACCTTAATTTAAACGACAAAAGGAACCACAGCAGTAATGCTCACTGGTCCGCATAGAAGTTAGTTTGGTGTTTCCAGACCCTGGTGCTAGAGAAAGGATATCTCATCACTTCTAGTGACTCGCCAACCATTAAATTCCCTGCTGTAAATTCCTCAACAGGAACACCAGAGTGTTCTGCTTAGATATGTTTATTTCAGTGTATTCCTCCTCACTTCCAAAATTCATTTCAGCTGAACAATTGTTTAATTCTCTCCTTCATTGAGTTTCTGTGGTGCTATAAGAATGGTTCCTATAATTCGTTTGACTTGGAAGCTTTCCCTGGTAGATTGAAATAAACCTTGCTCTTTTCTTTAATGTATTTCAGAAAATTCATTCATTAGTTATGTAAGTAATTATATAGAGGTCTTGTGTGTATAATGCTGATGAAAAAATGCAATATATCAATACCTAAGATATTTCCTGATTACAGGACCTTTATTTTCTGGGTTGCATACTGTGCAAGGTCCCCTTCGCTTAGTCTTGACGCTGTACACAGGACAAACCAAGAATTAAACTGATTGCTTTCATCCCATTACTATTTGAAAATAGTGATCAGGAGCTCTTTCATTTGCTTTTGCATAATCACAGAACAGATTTCAAAAAACCTTTCTTTTGATGTTATAGATGTCTAGGCATTTTCAGGA
This sequence comes from Thinocorus orbignyianus, assembly GCA_013400375.1. Taxonomy (NCBI): domain Eukaryota; kingdom Metazoa; phylum Chordata; class Aves; order Ciconiiformes; family Thinocoridae; genus Thinocorus; species Thinocorus orbignyianus. The sequence continues at coordinate 629,639 of VXBW01006790.1, forward strand.
AAAATAGGTGGGAAACACAAGTAGCAGTTAGTAACGCTGGTTTTCTTTGACTTGGAAATAAAAGTAATAGAGCAACAGAGAGTACTACAAAGTCATGGATGGAAAGAGAGAGATGAAAGAATGGCTTAAGCCTGAATGGAAGCACATGGCTTGCAAAAGTTTTTGCCATCATCAAACAGTGCAAATCTGCTCATAGAGTATCCCATTATTCCCCTCAGGGTGGGCCATGTGGAGTATTGGCTGCGGTTCAAGCTTGTGTCCTACAACAGCTTATCTTTGCAGACAGTAACAGGAATAAAGACACTCGGTAAGTAAGCAATTAACATCAGAAATATTTTCCATACAGAAGTAAAAAACCCCCCAAATTTCTATGCCACAGCCACTCAGGAGCCTATTGAGTTTGAACTTACTTAACTTCTCTTTGTCTCTGAAAGAGAAAGAAAGTAGCATATGATTCAGTTGTATTTACTTCTCTTTCAACTGTGGGAATCTAGAGGTTGATGCTTTATTTGTATAATTACTTGCTTGTGATTAACGCAAGAACCTCTAGAAAAATTCAAGAGTTTGAATTGAGGCCAGTGAAAATTATTTAACCTTGAGATCCCACAGAGATATGATTTCAAAGAAGACCTAATCAAGGTTTGAAAGACCATGAAATTCATGCAGGTTTTAACACTAAGAATCTCAGGAAGGGTGAAAAATTAGTTATAGCTATATTTTTTGTTATTGCTACTGTGTTTGATCTTTCACAGTTGAACTCCTTAATAGAACTTAAATTTAAATTCCATGTGTGTATTTTCTACTTCTACTTACTTAAAAGGAGTATTGTGAAGTATTGCTAGTGTCATGTAAAATTGCTTGGACTGCTATAATATTAACGTACTTGTCGCTTTGCTAAAGGAACAGAGGTAATTCAATGAAATGCTTGAAAATAATGTCTAAAAAATGTCTTTACTGCTAGACTCATATTTGCCTTTTGTTTTCCATAAAAGATTAAGTCCATCACAAAAGAAAAATTTCCCAAAGCTTTCCTGTGCTTTATAGGTACAGCTGGTTGAATAGAGATAATGGTATTTTACTGGTTTATGCTGCCACCAGCGTTGTGTGTTTGTGGGTGATACACCAGTTTAGTCAGAAGAAAAGTTTTCATGCTGAGATTCTTCTTGGACTTCATTACTTTACACTGTAAAAATAGTCATTGTGCATAAAAATTTGTCCTTAAATATAGACTTTTCAGCCTGAAACTGTTTAAAAAAAGGGACAGGATCTCTGTTGATTTCCCTTAGTTTTGTCTGACTGGCACTTAATGTAAATTCATTGTTTGGGGTGCCCAGGTCCGGGAGTACTACTGGATAAGAACTCCTGGTACAGGACACCTAGTAAGCCGTTAGAAATGTTGAAAACCAGGCTTAGAGCTTAAATACAATATGGAAAGTTTTACTATTACTACTGCTGTTGGTACTGCAAGGTGCTATGAATCCATCACTTAAAAATTGCCTGGTCCTTGAAGTCACTTAAAGGCAATTAGCCTGGACTGATAAAGAGACAGGGTCAGTGGTATAATACATGTGCAGAATGTAATGTCACGTTGATTCTACATTATCCAATTTAGCTGTAAGTCATATCAAGAGCCTACTGTTGAGAGCACACTTTTAAAAGTGCAAAAATTAGCAAAACTAGCAAAACTTTATTATTCTAATGCAGATTATAATGAGAGTAGACTTCTCAAGACAGAATGATGCTCTTGCTCACATAAAGGACAAAGTTCAGAAACTTCCATGGAAGGAAAACAGTATGTGTTTAGATTTTATGGCAAGGAATCTCCACAGAATTCACTGAAGAATTATTTCTGGTTGCGAATACCAAGAATTTCTTTCAGCTTGGAGGACAGTCTTTGATCATCTGCTCCTTGGTCCCTTTCAGTCTTGGGTCATTCTTAGTTAAAATAGAGATATTAACCTTTTCCTTTTTCAGCATGGTTCAGTGGTCATAAATGTCATAAAATTATGTAGCACCCAAATAAGAGGCTTGAGGCCAGATTGTTTAAACTGTAAGTGGCCGAATTCATACCAGCTGCAACCTATCCTGTTTACTTGGCAGTTTTTGTCTCTCCTATTTTCCACCTCCTATTATTTGCATGGTTTTAAAATATTTTGTTTTTCCATATTTTGTATATGAAAAATGCTGCTGAAGTATGCAGAAAGTCTCCGAGGAATTTCAGGTTAGCAAGTGAGCTCTTTGTCTTTATGCACAGAAATGCTAAAAGCCTCCAGGCTCCTAAAAATGAATAGCAAGGTGGACTGTTTTATTCATGAGATACACATTTTTTTCTGCCATAGGCAGAAAGTCTTAGGCAGAAAGAAGGGAAAGTCTCAGAGCTTGAAATGAGAGGATTAATATTCCTTTCTACTTGTAACCTGAATTTTCAAATTATTAGCCACTTCACAGTAAGTGTTTCACTTCAGGCTTCTTCAACGTTAAAGAAATAATTATCATGCCTTCTTCTTAATCTGTTACCTCTCTCAGACACATAAATTAGTTGCTTTGCTTCCTATAAATGTCAAAGTGTCTGTGGGCGAACACAGGCAGAGATAAGAGAAAGTTGTGATTGTATTTTCTTCACTTGAAAACCCTCACCAATTATTTCCCATATCTCACATCCTTCAGAGAGGGAACAATTCTCTTAATGAATGTTTTATTCAAGGCAGACATTGAACTTGAAAGTCTGTTTAGTTTTTTGATGTTTGGTGTTTCTTGTTTAGTCTTTCGAATTATTAGATCTTTTACTCAAATGCTGGGAACAGGTTTTGACATCATCTCCCATGCTGGTAACACTGTAAAGCTGATAATATCTGAATTTCAAAGATGGCCATTCTTGAAGTCACTAGAGAAAATATCCATTCTGGGCTTCCCAGGGGCATGGATCTGTTGTCCGTTTCATCAGCCTCATGGATGTTGGATTTTATACTTTAATCTGTCAGTTTTCCATTATATGACTTTTGGCCTTGTAGTCTTGTTTCTCCAGTCATATCTTGGGAGGCAGAGTAACAGGAGGTATTAGAAAACTTCATAAAACGCTATTTGTAGGAAATGCATTGGCAGCGTTGCTTGCATGCTTGGAATCAGTAGACTACTTAAACATTCCATAGTTTTGCACATCCTTCTGTAAGTTCCAAGCCAAACATTTAAGTGAAAATGTTTCAGAAAAAGTGGGGCTGCACAGGCCATAATGTTTTAGGTCACCACTTTGGGACATACCTTATTAAAAAAAATACAAGCATAGCGTTTGTTGCAGATGATACTTTAGATAAAGTTTAGTAGTAGTTGAGAGCGTTGTGGTGTAGATTTGTAGTTAGAGTTGGATATTTCTTAACTTAGGAAAGAAATCAAGTATAAAGGTCTTTGTAAACTAAAAATCATATCCAATATAAAACCAAATCCTCTTAGAGAATATTAAAACTACTTTATTACAGATTCAAAGGTGGATTAGCTTCTCTCGCCCATTATATGCCAATACAGTATTGTTCCCTAAAGTACATTTACCTGTTTTTTTGGTCCAACCACTTATAAATATGTGTTCTGAACGAGCTTCAGCTGTTTCTTTTAGAAGATTAGGTTTTTTGGTATGGTTACAGATCTCTTTATGATCAGTACCTGTTGCTGATCATACTTCATTTAGTCTTCTCTTAAATTTGGTCCATTGCTCTTAGTGATAATAATTGATTTGTTTTGATCATTCCTTATAAATCAGATACCGTATCAATTTCCTAGCAGCAGAGGCTGTGCATATAATCTCTTAGACTCACCTGTATTACAAAGCTATTGTCACTGAACTTATAGACATAGGTGAGAAAGCTTATAGTCTTGAGGTTAAGTACACATAACAGCAGTTTCACCATCTCTACGAGCAACAGAAGCATTTCCACATCCCCCAAATGCAACACACCACTGTTAACACTTCACCTAGATGAATTAACTTCCCTCAAATTTCTGTTTTGTTTTTAACTTCTGAAGAGACCTACTTGCTGTGCCCAGTTTATTTCACTAGCAATCTAAAGAGGAAGTTGTTCTGGATACAGCTCTATTCTCTGGATCTGATTATCTTCACTAAAATCCAAGGTACCTTCTTAAATGCCTCAAATGAGATTTAAGGTGCTTCACCTCAAAGATTATTTCCAGAAAGCCCATACTCCAGTGGCAACTTCAGATGCATCTCTCTCTTTAGAGCTCTTTAGGTGCTGAACAGCAGCATCACATCCTCCTATCGCCTGTTCAGCCCAGTTCTGAGAAGTCTTCATAGTAGCACACAGTGAGTGCTCCCGTGGCATTTCATTAAGATGCTTGATCCTCAGAGAAAGGTTGGATTCAAGTGTTCCTTTATACCTGGTTTGTCATTAACAATACCGACTCCCAGTTCAACTTACAGGACTTTTTTGAGTTGGCCATCCCAGTTGTCTCTTGTCTATAGAAGGACCTGAGATACCTACATGATAATCTTGTGAGCCAAATTGCTAGAGCCTCATTTTAGGCATTACAACACCTAAATAGTCTCTTAAAAACACCTTTGGTTCTTTTAGCTACAAAACTCTTGTGAGTCTGCCTGTACGATGTAATTGGGGTGGTTTGTCCTCTAATGCACATTTTGGTACTTAGCTGTTTCTTGCATCTCCTCGTCTCCAGTTGTCTTCAACCTTCAGAAGTTCACAGGACCAAATGTCTCACCATGGCTATTGCAGATATATTGTGGCGTGCAGGAGGCAATGAAAAAGCGATTGTGGCACTGTAAGTAGGAGAAGCAGATTTAGTTATTGTACAATGCTCCTATACTTGTGTCTGTTATCTATGGACAATGTTCAAAAGTGGAAGTTTTGGAAGATGTATTTAATCAGTCTAAAATGGCTTAGGGAGCAAAATAGAATGTAATTTCTGCTGTCCCAATACCTGGGATAGAATTCTTTGAAAGTTCTTTGAAATTGCTGTCAAAGGTCCTTTCATTGAGACTAAGATTCCTCCAAAATCTTTATCAAGACTTATTTTTCCAGATGCAGCAGTTTACTCCAACAATTTTGTTTTGCAGGATATTCTGTTATGGCTGGGATTAAGTTCCTTTTGCTGCCTACTAGTTACTTAGTTTATGCTGCGCAGTTAAACTGCTTGTACACAAGGCACTTAACTTTCAGATAGCCAGCTTTGGCTGTACTGAATCCTACATGATATGTTTAATTATGAGAATAGGTCATTTGTTTTATTAGATCAACCAAGATGACTGAAAAATAATAGAATAGAGAATCCTTCTCCAAACCTGAAATAGGAGCAGCAAATTCAAAGACATTTCAAATTATATTTTGCATATTTTACTTCTATAAAATGCTTCATCTGGGATGATACTGTACATATGTTCTTCTGCTTATTTTAATGTCATTGCTCTAATATTCTACTTCAATAAAAATGTTGTTAGCATCTTAAACATATTTATACTCTGTATGGAGAAACTTGTAATTAATATTAAATAGACTGATAACACAGCACAGCTAAAGTATATGCTTTATTGATAAAAGTTAGTTTAATATGTAATATGAACTTCTTATGGAAGAGGCCCTTTTTTAAAAAAGTGGTTAATAATGATCTTAGAAAGTCTTTGGCTGATCATTCAGTTCATAGAATCATAGAATAGTTAGAGTTGGATAACACATTAACTTCTTTTTAGCGCCACTTTGTTCTTTTGACCTGAACTTTGGTTTTTGTCTGAAAATCCTCTTCAGGCCGTCAGGAAGACAGCAGTTCACTCCTGTAGGAAAATACAAGGCAGATGGAATCTTAGAAACTGTAAGTCTTTGAGTAACTCACAGTAACTTTCTCCATATATCTTTCTTCTAGCCTTTCTTATTGTAGTACAATTAATCTGATTTCCATCACTTTCTTAGTGTTTTAAAATCTTTAATGTCAAACTAGTTATTTGTGATCCAAAACCCAACAGGAAATAACAAAATCCCATAGTCTGTCTGGCTCTGAGATGTTCCAGTGTCTGTGGGAAACTGGGCTCTCTGAAGTCCTTTTTGTTTCATCTACCTTTCAAGCTTATAAACTCTTCCTACTTTTATTGGTCTGCAGTGGAAGTGAACATGGATCCTTTCAAGTTGACCAGCATGGTTGTGAGCATCAAAAGATAGTATTTTCTTCTTGTCTTACACAGAATTCTTTGCCTTTTATTTTGTTTTTTCTTTTTTTTTTTCCTCCAGAAGTTCCAAATGGCAAAATATTTTCCAGTAATGCCTTTATTTCCATCTGAAGCTCTCAAATGGCTTTGCAAACACTGATTCCATAAGCCAGGCTTTAGTGGTTTAAGGAAATATTACTGGCCTCCTAAGTGGAGAAGTGGATGTGTCAGCAACTTCTTAGAACCAGACAGTTTGGGAACAACTGGAAGTGAAAACCTGTATAAATACGGTGAACAAAGCACAAAATTGTCTGTTACAGACTCTTCCAAGAGACAAGATAGATTATTTAATGAATATGTTAACAGAACTCTGAGCTGGGACTATTTTCAGAGTGCAACTAATACCATTATGCTGCCTCTAAGTCCTACTTTTCAAAGTTCACGTGGACATAGGCACGGTGGCAACATGACGGAAAGGAATATAATCCAGACAGCTCGATCTTTCCTTCCGCAGTGTCCACCAGACCATCATTTCTGTCAAAATCTGAAGGTGGAAAAATAGACAATGTTGAAGTATGGGCCTGGATCTGTGAACTCTCCTGAATGTCGTGTTAAATAAGAGTGTTCATAGGGGTGTTCTCTCAGTACGAAAAGAAGTGCTCTGATAGATGAACTACGTGCCTGTACTATGTCTTGTAAAGCTGCAGTATTCCTATATTTGTTCTAGGAATTATTGTTCATTGCATAAACAATGATTAAAATGGAATCAAACTGTCTGAATCAGACTGTTCAACACACTTCAAGATAACAAGAAGTGGTATTTAAAAATTCAGAATATACAAAGTTCTGAGATGCAGTGTTATACCAAGTAATGACAGTAAGGAGATTTCATTAGATTTTTATTCCTTTTCATTAGTTGAAATCTTCCCACTTAGATTTAAAGTTTGTTCTATAATTCAGCTTTCAGGTTATAAAAAATGAGCTGTAATGATTTAACTTATTTATTTTTTTGTCTTACATTTCTTCTCAGCTAATACTACATAGTGCCACACGATATGAAGATCTGATTGTACTTCTTCAGCAGAATATTCACCAGGTACTGTATGTAGAGAAGATACTAAATCCATTATTGCTCAGCTGCCAGTGTTTCTGGGCTTATTAGTCTCATATGATGTCTTCTGAACTTTGCTTCGAACACTATATGGACATGTCTTGCATTTTATCAAAGACAGCAATGAATTCAGTTTTTGCATAAACAAGAACAATTATTTCTGCTTTCAGTTCAATTTGCATTACTTTAGAGTCATGGAATGGTTAGAATTGGAAGGGACCTTAAAGATCATCAAGTTCCAACCCCCCTGCCACAGGCAGGGACACCTCCCACCAGACCAGGTTGCTCAAAGCTCCATCCAGCCTGGCCTTAAACACTTCCGGGGATGGGGCATCCACAGCTTCTCTGGGCAACCTGTTCCAGTGTCTCACCACCCTCACAGGAAAGAATTTCATCCTAACATTTAATCTAAATGTCCCCTCTTCCAATTTAAAACCATTACCCCTCATCCTGTCACTCCACTTCCTGACAAACAGTCCCTCCCCAGCTCTCCTGGAGCTTCCTTCAGATCCTGGAAGGCTGCTCCAAGGTCTCCCTGAAGCCTTCTCTTCTCCAGTCTGAACAACCCCGGCTCTCTCAGGATTAGGATTAGGATTAGACAAAATATGTACAAACCAAACAAAATAAAACCAGTCCTTTTCTTTTCCAGTTTGAAACTGGTCCCTGTGGGTGCATCCTTCTGACTGTGTCTGTCATCTTATCAAGATCCATTAACCTGTGAGTGTCTCTGTACCCTTGTTTTATAAACTGCAAAGCAAAAAAACTGTGCAAAGTGAGGAAACAGCCATGATGTACTTAAATTTCTGGCCTTTTTATTCTATGTTGATGTTTACTTTGGTGAATATAAGGAAGTTATGAAGATTTACTCACCTAATCCTGACATTTTTGTTGTTTAAAGGCACACACACATGTAGATATATATATGCTGTTAAAGTGGCAGTGATCAGTCCATCACATCTGATATAAATGACTTAAAAAACTCCATCTAAACATATAGCATCAGGTCTAAGGCAGTTGCCGGTGCCTCCTGTCTTGACAGTTGAAGGAAAGACTCCTTTGAAGTGTTATTTATTTCATATACTTCAGGTATTGGTCTTAGGTAAGGCTGAATAGCTTACTTGTAGCGCCCTGATATTTCCATCAGTGAAAGGTAAATATAAAATGGATTAGGCAGCTAATTTTTATATGGCTTATGTAAGGTGACAAATCTGGTCTCGGTTTATTAGTGTAATAAAGCATCCCCAACACCTCATTGAGGCCTGCACAAGCACAGTTGCAATTAATTGTGCTTTAATATAGATTAAACGCATTTCTTTGGTATTGTGAATATACAAATGAGTCACAATATAAAAAATTTTCTCTATTTTGTCAAATTCCACTTCTGTAAAAATCTCCTAGATTTACTTGCAAGTGAAAAGACGCATTCCCTGACAACATGCAGTAACAACTGACATTAAGAAAGCAGCTGCACTTGAAAGTAGCACTGGTTTGATTTATGTGAGCTTTTATTTCTTATATCTCTGCGTTGTCTTGAACATAAATAGCAACTTAGTCCAAATTTGTGATACGTATTTGATTGCTCACCTGCTGAGTCCTTACAAATTGTTTTATAGTTTTTTGTCATTTCTTCCTTTCTTTTGCTTACTCTAACACAAATGATAATTTTATAGCAAGTCTTTTATTCTCATTTTTCTGAGCTAATTTACAGCAGAGAGGTCCGGATCAGTAAAAGGATTTGGCATTCGGTAGGATCACCCAAATCAGCAATGTTCCTAATTGCCATTGATTGAATTGCTTTACTTGCTATAAAATGGTAAACATGTTTTAATAATATAATCGATGAGCTCATTGTTCCCATCACATCACAGTTCTTGGCAGATGGATTATGACAAGGCCAGTCAATCATCTCTGATTGTATCTGGGGGAGCTAAGAGTCTAAAGTGAACATGAAAATCCCTTTATGCTGAATACTTGCATTTCTAGGTATCTAAATATTTTTACAATTCTGGTCCACAATGTCAGAATTGCTTATTGAGTGTAGCTCTATTTCGAGGAAAATTCATTATTTTCTCACAGAACTTTGTTTTTTAAGTACGGTTACTCTTCTAGCTTGGTTCTGTGCAATACATTGCGTTGGTGCCTATCTTTTGTTTATAGGAAACAAGAATTTTTCTCTGTTTCTAGATACAGTGGAATGTGTTTTCAGACCTTTGTGTCATTTTTTTGTAGAACTGCAAACTAAATTTCGTTGTGTAATTCTCAGTAATAGATTTGAACGACTATGGCATCGTACTTCTCTAAGGGTATTAAAAATATCAAGTCAAATAACTCACTGCTCATATCATCAAGAAATATGTACTGTTTAGTGAGTGTTACAGGCATGGTAAGTAATTATTTACATAACTGGCATAGTTCTAGATGAATAGTCAAAGACAAATAAGTTGGTCTAGGCAATGGAATTTTCTCTCAGTAACAGAGCTCACTGAGATTTTGCTTTGTCCCAGTTTTTTAAGAGAACATCAGAGCTTTTCTGTTGTGTTTTTTTGGTGTTTTTTTTTTTTCTTAAATGAAGACAACACAGAAGTTTCACTTTCCCTTATTTTTGTGTGCATGTTCTATTGAAAAAACTAGAGAGACTATTTATAGTTGACAAATATTTTTGTATCTCAAATTACGTTGAAAAGCTTTTGTTTGGGTTGGTTACCATGTGCCCACAATGCTGATTCTCTGGACTCCATTGGCCAATATGTCTTTTATAACTAATAGGCATTTTTCGTAAGCAAGTTGAAGACTAAGGATCTAGAAACTTGGTTCCTGTCATGGAAGTCCTCAAGCTTCAATTTTCAAACACACCAGAGTCCTTTTATTTTTTTTTTCCCCACAGTATAAGTAATTTTCAGTACTGGGACACGAGGAGGCCAAAAGTATGAAGAACTTCAAGTTAATTTTAGACACATGGCTGGAAAGGATGCGCTTCAGTACCTTTAAACCCACCTGCCTAGATGTAATCTCCATGTGCCCCGTTTTTCTGTTCTGCCTTGATGGGTGCTGCTGCTGGCTGGATGTTGGGTTACGCTGACTTTTGGTCTGGCTCCATAACTTTTACATTGTTCACTGCTTTTTCTTGTAAACGGAAATTCCAGATTTCAACTAGGTCTGTCGGGCAGTTGTTCTAAATCACTGAGGATCTGAGTATTTTTATTTAATGGGAACGCATGCCAGGAAATGCAAGGGTTTTGCACTACTTTGTAGATTTTTTTAATGAGTTTATCATACCCCGTGTGCTAATGATCACCACTGGTAGAACTGATAACAAATGGCCAACGAGGAGTGAGAATTCCTGAGGAAGTTGCCGAGAACGTGTTGTTGCTTCTGGTACAGGAAGGAATGCTAGCCACTAACAATTGTAATCTCTTTTTTTTCTCTTTTTTCCACAACCGATGTAAAATTAAAAAATAGTGGGCGTATTGTATTAGCTCAGGGGACTCATCTTCCTGAATGTGCAAAGTGTGTACTAAAATCTTCAGGTTGTTAAAAGCTACACCATATTTTCCATCTTCCTGGGAGAGACTGAGCTTAAAGGTGGGCTGCAAGCCCCCATGTGGGCTTTACTGTCACATCAGGGAAGGGCTTTGGGCATGCAGGAAACTTACGGATACTCAGGAGTGGTTTGCACTGAGCCAGTCCTGGCAGCTTCAGTAAACCCCACAGTCTTACCAAAGCTACTGGAATGTATACAGTTTATACTGGAACTGCAGCAGGAGTTTTCTCTGCTAGATGCTGTCGTGTCTCCTCTGACTTTTGGCACCTTCCTCGCTGTGCTTACTCAGGCAAAACCATGACTGTGTTGGGATGTGGCTGATTCTGACCCCTTCATTATAAAGCCTTCTCTAAATTTCAGCTCCTTACCAACCACTCACACTGTCTGTTTTCATAGACGTAGTTTTCTTAATGACTGCAATAGCTTTTATTGCCTGAAACCGCCATGACTAGCACCTATAATTATAATAAGGAATATATCGAATGAGAAGATTCCTTAGGCCAAATTCCTTTGGGAAAAAGAAGTGTGTTGCCGTTTTCAACCTACCTGGAGAAAATAAAGACAGCTTCAGCTGAGACAGACTGATTGCATTACTCACAAATTTGCTGCCCAGTAGAATCCAAACACCAGTGTTTGCAACCTCTTTTGTTGACTTAGGGGTACTTTATCCCTTACTGATAGTGGATCACAAAGGTAATCCTGCAGTCAGCGTTGGTCATTTGGGTATCTTTTCTAATTTTTTCTCTGAAGGGTTTTTCTGAGAATAAAGAAAACAATGGCTTTTCTGTGGGAAAAAAAAAGGGAGAGGGATTTTACAAGTCAAGAGGAGGCTGTGTACTTCATTAAGGCTGGCCACTTACAAACCTAGGAAAATATGCGTCAACACCTCTTTCCTTATTGTGATCCCACAACACTAATAGCTAGCCTTCTGTAGTCTTTACTGCTCCAGAAATGTGTACAGCCCTTATTCCATCATGTAATAAGTGAAGCTGCGGTGCACTTGGCATGTTATAGGGGAAAGATGTTTTGATTTCTTTTGAAATTCGTGTGAGAGAAAAGCCTGATCAGACAGGCTGAAGCACCAGTAGCCACCCTGGCTATTCAGAGCATCTAGTTCTGGCATTTCCAAAACCTTTCTGACTCAATAACTTGCTCCTAAGCATTCTGGATAAAGTGTGGATGCATGGTTGTCATAATTGTGCCCCATGCGATACTCAAATATATCCATTTGTTTTACTTCTGTACTTATTTGTCTGATTACAAGCCATATTCCAAGAATTTTCCTGCTTTGGTCTATTGGCAAACTATTTTTATCATTTTTTTTTATAAAATATAACAGTTCTGTCTTTACTTATCTCCGCAGGACAGCATTTCCCTGTGAGACCTGCTGTTATATATGAACATTATATATTTACAGCATAGTAATACCTATGGACTGTAATAAAGATGAGAAGCTTTATTCAGAAAGAATAAAGCCACATCCAGAGTCACCTCAGAGTGTCACCTACTAATCCCTAGTAGCTCTGCCCATATATGCACTAAATTATAGGGCAAACAGATGTGTTCATCCTTTCTTCATGCAGGAGAGAGTTATCTCAGATTTACTGCAGGGTAAGAACATATATATATGCAATATCAGTGGGTCACACTCTACCTGGCCTCAAGATCGGGTTGTTTCCCCGTATCCACACAATTCCTGCTTTATGGAGTTTTGATAGGACAAGAGGGACATGTGACAAATAGGAAGCGGGAGCCTTTGGGAGTTAGCTCATCAAAGAGCTTCCAGATGTGTCTAATCTGTTGGGCATTGGCTATAATAAGCATGCGAGCACATTGTTTTACACTTCCCAGAATGAGCTGCCACCAATCAGTGAAGAAACTAAATTGGTTACTGAACTTTGGCATCTGTAGCCATGACGTTACCTGCCTTTCAGACATGATTTGCTGGTCCGTTTTCATCTGGATAATTATACATTGCTGCAAGGACAGAATAAGCAGAGTAATCATATATTTCATTACAATAAATTATCTTAAATAATCTCAAATGACCATATTAAAATTATAAAATATTAGTGCAATTAAAACATACTGAAAGCCAAACCCTAGGAAGACTGTCTTGACTCAGTTAGACAGCTTTTTACTGAGATGTGTAACAGAAACATAGAATCATGGAATGGTTAGAGTTGGAAGGGACCTTAAAGATCATCGAGTTCCANCTCTATCCTTTTCTGTATAATTTAGTGTGAAATACCCCTGATTCTGATATGTTACTTGACTTTTAAAATCTTGCAGTCATGTAGGACCTTGAAGAAGAAAGCAATGCTCTGTTGGTGCGTGAATTGTGGGTAGAACTATGGCTTTTCCACCCTCAATCCACTTTCCTTCACCGACACCTTTTCCTGTCTCTGAGTCAATCTACAATTTAGAGTTCCCCCAAAATGCACCTACTCTCCTTGTGCTATTTAGCTGGTGAAGAGAGGCTTTCTGTGAAATTACCATTTGGCTTGTCCAATGGTAAAAGCAATTACACCTTCACGTAAAAGATCCAATCACGTGGGACATAGGCAGTTCTCCATGGGAATACATTTTGTCTGTGAGCTAGTTTTCTGGGAAAACTTTTTCAGAGGTAGTTTCCACCTGAGTTGAGAATGCCTGGGAGACCAACAACGAGGGGAAACTACGTGCGTGAATATTTTTCACTCAATGTTTGTAGTTATGTAATATAAATACATGTCATCATGTATTGTAGAGCTTAGTCTTTTGGTGTTTGGAAAACGATAGGGAAGCAGCTATTTTTAAGGGGAAACAGCTGTCAATTACGTTACAGTACTGAAAAACAAGCAGTTTGACCTAACTGATAAATCCAGTCTCAATCCTCTCCAAGACCCATTTGTGATTTTACAACATAGAGGAAGCGTGAGATTAGATTTACCAAGAACGGTGGGAGGAGAGCAAATAGGAGAGTTTGTGTGAAATCCAGTCCTTGGCAGGGGAGAACTGAGTCCTTGTTTGTCTGGGTAAGTGAACTTCTGTGCCTCCTGCTTGATAGGTTGCATGCAATTCACAGTCTACAGGATCTTCTTTGTCTTTGAGGCTCTGTTGGGTGAATTAGACAGAGGCCCTTCTAGATGGAGTGTTCACTGGGCAAGAATTCCATCTTACATTAGTAGATACATTAATAAACATAGAAACTTGACTAAGGACAGATTGGAGCTTCAGCTCCTAAGAGACAATAAAAAAAGGGAGTTTGCTTGAGAGAAATTCATGCTTTTTTTTCAAAGAAAGACAAGAATACAGGGTTAATAACTGAGACAGCCTTGGCGATATTCAGAGGAGAGTGTGAGTCCAAGACTTGAAGCTGTGAGATTTATGCTCTTTCAAAAGTGGTTCTGCAGTAGAATATATTGATGTATGAAATGTCACACTATGTAACACTTCGGAAAGAGGAGACCCAGCGAAAAAAGAACAAAGCTAGAGATGATGGTAGAATGGGATTTTGAAGACAAAATAGGGGAAAGGAGTATAGGGTCTGATGCAACATGAATATATAAGAATCTTTCCAATAAGATCTGAGGCTAAGGCAGCTATATAGCCTGCTAGGTAAGGAATGTGATGTAGATGGAAAAATGACCACAAAGTCAGAGAAGAGGATGAGCAGGATAAGGTTGGAAGAAGTTTGCTCCCTTGAAAAACAAGGCATAAAAGTTCCTTGTAAAGGAAACTGAAAAAATGAAACCAAACTGAGAAAAAAAGGGAAGAATCAAGAAGATGAAGAGGTTGTTATACTAATTCTGTTTGACATCTTGCTAGGTAAGGGACTGGTATAGTGGGAAATATGAAAAGAAAAAAAAAAAAGAAAGGGAAAGAAACCTGGGATATACAGAAATACTGGAGAGAAACATGTGACTGGTGTTGCCCTATTAAGAAAAATCAAGATGCCTGTTATCAGCGTGAGTCCACAGAACGAAGAATTGGAAAATATATTGGGTGATAGAAAATTGGGTGTGGATATGCAACACAAAGGGGAAAAAAAATCCACTTTATTGCCCCAGCACATCCAGTTCTTTCTAGAGCAGATCTAGAATAAATCATAAAGCTGAGGAACATGCCTGAAGAAAAGGAAGCTTACTAGCTCGGTCTCTGGAGAATTTTCTAATCTCTAAAGAAAGAGTCCAAAGGAATAATAAAGGGTGGTGAGCAACAAATAACTCTACCACTTGTGGTCTGAACCTCAGTGTTGGAAAATACAGAAATACTGGGGTTCAGATGAGGTCAGACCCAGATCCTGAGTTACGGAAGTTAAGCAACAAGCAATTTCCTTATCATGTCAATATAAAGATATCAGGAAAAGATGTGAAATTTCTGCCTGGATGTGGCTGCTATTAGGAATAATGTGAGAAATGCTCAAATTTAAGTTAATATTCTGCCTTACATTTCTGTAAGAACAACTTGGTGCAAAGTCAGGGTAGATAATTGGAATCCCTGCATAGAAGCTGAATTAATTTTGTGAGAGATAGAATGGAACCTGAAAAAGCAATGGCTGCACAACATAAAGGAAAAAAATTACCAGGTATCTTTTTTGCCTAGATCTCATTCCTAAACTTTTGAAAGAGTTTCTGAGCTCTCCCTCGCTTTGTCACATTTTATGAATGTAGAGGTAATAAGAGGTTTTTGTATTTGATATCATGCCAAATGAGAAGTCACTTGCTGATGTGAAAATAAGAGAATTCATAAGAATTGTAACGATGGTAAAGGAAAGGGATTCAGAAAACAGTTATCAGTGTGGGGAAGGTTACTGAGATTAAATTTAGTATTTTATTCCCCACAGTAATGTTGGAAAAAGGGAGTGATCTGCTAATGAAATGTACTGATGACTCAAATGTTGAAAGGCACTGTCAATACAGAGAAAAATCGTGTTGTACAAAAAGAGTTGGCTCAGCTTCGTGGTGAGGGTAATAAAAAAAAGAATTTCTTTTAACTACAGAAGCTACAAGGTCATGGAAACAGAGACTGCTCACTGCTGTACTGGAGGGGTTCATAAGTTGTAAATGGCAGGAGGGGGAGTTGAAAAGAGTAGTGGAGCACACAGTGACTTTGATCCAGTGTTGTAAAATAACATTGGATCTACTCTTAGGGTGTATCAGCATAAATAGTTTCAGGAGGTGAAGAAATATTAATGAATTGTGCAAGACACTGATGTGAAATTGAAATACTGCATTGAAATAACCATGTCAAATTGGGTTCACTCATCAAAACTGGGAGAAGTGTAGGGAAAGGGAAGACCAGGGGAATGAGAAATCTGAACAATTTTTTTTTTATCTTTTCTAGCTTAAAGGCAAATTTTAAGAGGGGACGTAGCTGTTCTCTAAAAAAAAATTTGAGGGTAGCAGTTGTGATTAAAGAAGGACTGAGAAGAGTTATTTATTTTAAAGAGCAATATTAATACAAAATAAAAGTGTATCGGTAAACTTAGCCTGTGACTCAGGAAACCTAGTGGAAGCATGACTAGGTTTCAGGTTCCTAAGCTACCACTGAGAAAATTATAGAAAATCATAAAAACCAGGGTGAATATAGAGCAATTATACTGCTGGTATGTTCTCCATGTTTCCAATAGTCAGTAATTCAGAGACTTCCTAAGCTGGCAATTGTATCCGGGCCATTGAGTTTATTAGTCCTTGGTGAACCAGTCCTCCATGAATTTTTCTAAAACCCTTTTGAGCCCTTTAATTCTTTTGACATTCACAACATCCTGTGGCAAAGAGTTCCCCAATGGGCTTTGTGAGAGTTTTTCCTTTTGTCTGCTTGAACCGGTTGAGCAATAAGTTTACAGAGCGTTGCCTAGTTCATGGTATGAAAAACAGTGAGTAAATGTTTCTTAATCATCTCCTTACCATCGAAGAGTGTATGAACTTCTGTTGCAGTCCGTCAGTCGTGTCCTTTTGTAGTGAAATGTTCCTCACCTACATAGTCTCTTCTGATAGGAAAGCTACTCCATATCTTGGCAGTGGTTTCTTCTGACCATCTGAACTTCCTCTCATTCTATTATATCTAAATGCTCAAATTCTGTTACTGTTGAGCTAAAATTTATAGCAAAGTAACTATACGAAACTGAGTGTCCATGCATTATCTTTAATTGACTTGTCCAACTGAGGAGTCTTTTTTTCAAAACTGACTATAAAGTGTCATTTCTCGAGCAATCTCATTTCTCAGTTTGTAATCTAAAAAATATTATGTACTCAGCCTGTATGTTTTGTGAGTATGATTTATTTATCCAGTCCCTCGTATTTAGCAATTAGTTGGCCATGCCCAAGTCATGGCAGGCTCCCTTTACTTTATGTTCATTAGATAGAGAAAAGGTATTTTCCAGCAAATTTTCTTCCTCTAGTCTTGTTATGGTTTTGGTTGGGATGGAGTTGACTTCCTGTCTAGCAGTTGGTCTAGTGCTGTGTTTTGGGTTTGGGGTAGAAATAGTGTTGATATAGCACTGATGGTTCTGGTTGTTGCTCAGCTCTCAAGGCCTTTTCTGCTCCCCCTTGCTGCACCGCCAGTGAGTCACCTGGGAGAGCACAAAAAGTTGGGTGGAGACACACTCAAAGTGACCAAAGGGATATTCCATGCCATCTGACGTCATGCTCAGTGTATAAAGCTGGGGACAAAGGAGAAGAAAGAGGCGGATGTTCAGGGTGATTTTGTCTTCCCCAAGTAACCGTTACGCATGACGGAGCCCTGTTTTCCTGGAGATGGCTGAACACCTGCCTGCGCATGTGAGGAAGTGAATTAATTCTTTGTGTTGCTTTCTTTGCACATGCAGCTTTTGCTCTACCTATTAAACTGTCCTTATCTCAACCCACGAGTTTTTTCTCACTCTTCTGATACTCTCCCCTATCCCAGCTGTAGGGAGTGAGCAAGCAGCTGCATGGTCCGAGCTCTCACCTGGGGTTGAACCATGACAGTTTTACAAATTATTTAAGCAAAGTCACATAATTTAGCATCAGGACATACCAGTTTCCCTCCATGTACAAAAATGTAATGAAGCTCAAAGTGATTAGCTGATGTTTATGTATCCATCTTTAGATATAAAAAATTAGGGATATGAAGCCCACCTCGAAGTGATTAATTTGTCACCTTTCCAATCTTGTTGTTTCCCATTCCTTTGGGAAATCAAAGCATTTCAGAAATGAACTCTTTTGATTTTAAGGGCATGAAGTATATGTACTTAAAAGACTCCAAAGATGTGAAAGACCAAGTGGGATTCTACTACAAAACAGAGCAGTAACAAAAACCTGTGAGATCGACAGGGTTAAAGCAGATTGGGGTTTAGTATCTTTGTTTAAAGTGTCGCTCTCAGGAAGACATACTGCATTCAATAAGAAAGAGTATTTATTCTGAAAAATGAAATGGGGGGTTGAATGTGCCAAGAGGTTAATCACTCTTTGCATCAGATCTATCCCTCTGAAATATAAATATCTTCTATACACATTAGAGCCTTGTAGCAGCAGAGCTCATGAATTAAATGTGCATTATTGCCTGAGTACATGTACATTATAGGAACGAGGTGAAATTATCAGGCATGTGAAAAAAATGTTAAATAAAGAATGAAGACTTCCTGGATTTCACTGCTTTGAATCCCAAACAGCAATCTTTTTCTTCTTCTGTTTTTTTTTTTTTTTTTCTTTCAAAAGGGCTCTTCCCTTCTTTTTTAAACATTCATCTAAACCTTTGCAGTGTGCCGGTATTAAAAAAAAAAAAAGCAAAATATTATGGAACATTTACACAATAAGCCAGTCACCCATCCTGTCGTTTCCCACATCCCCATTGTAATTATTTGAAATCCTTATGCTTGAAGAGGAGTTTTTCTCCCTCCCAACCCAAATTCTATTTTCAGAGTAGACTTGTAATTGTGTGTTTGTTAATATAGCTGTCTGTTGCCACGAACAAAATGAGGTCACCAATTTTCTGTTGCAGCCTTGCCAAAGACCTAAGGACTCTAAACCAGCTACCACTTACTTGAATGTACCATTTTTTGGCTTATATTGTTTTATTTTGTTCTGCTATCACTCCAAATGACATCTAGGGTAAATAAC
The DNA here is from genome assembly GCA_013400375.1 of Thinocorus orbignyianus. NCBI lineage: Eukaryota > Metazoa > Chordata > Aves > Ciconiiformes > Thinocoridae > Thinocorus > Thinocorus orbignyianus. Next base: position 648,532 of record VXBW01006790.1, read on the forward strand.
TGACAGAGGCTAAATCATGTTTTGACAGTCTGGAGCTATTCCTAGTGTAACAGTTTGTATGTGGCTTTTATATTTAATATTCAATGCTCAGATGTTCTCAATTTAGGACTTGGCAAGAACTTTCCTGGAAATAAATTGAGAATTAATGCATATGAAGCATTTTTTAAAGTCTTATTTATCTAATTCAGTGTTATTTGTTATTGGAAAGTTCATCTGATTACAGATGATGTTGTATTGTAGCATCCAGCACTGAAAATATTTATATTTGGGGGGTTTTATTTATGAACTTTTAGAACTTTAATAGAATCTATACAGATCACTTGAATTTATTTTATCAATACACCATCAGTGCTAAGGCTTATGCTGCCATTACAGCTTGTTTAAACTCTGGTATTTTTGTCCATTTGTCTTAAACTCTTAGAATATTTTTTTTTGTATAACTTGTATATGCCAGAATGGATGAAAGAAGTGAAAACATGAGACAAATTCCTAGTAAGAACTGTCATAGCTCTGATTAAGCCAGCTATTTATGTCATTATGGCTATGACAATTCACAGCAGTGAAAGCTTTGGCAAAGGACATCTATACATCTTCAGTACTTTACATCCCTAATAAAGACATCATTTATCACTTGAAACTAACAGTATCAACAGGCAGAAGATTAACACGGGATCACCAACAGGAGCATGGAGAGAAAATTAGATTTATATTATGTAGTGGTATTTTTTGGAAAAGCTCTTTCAGGCATTCCTTCCCTAAAACCAGCAGCATTAGAAAACTTGAAAAATATGTATAATTCACACTAGATCTATTTTGTTGATTCCTCTGAGGTCTCTCTGGTTGCTTTAAAGTAAATTTTTGTTCTGAAGCCACCTTACACATCTTTCGGCTTTGCTGTTTATTTTATGTGATAATAGTGTGTGAAGAAAGCATTTGGTTCCATGCTGAATGAAAAGACAGTTAAGCCCCAGGATGTAAGTGCCTCACCCTGACCCCTCTGTGATGATAAAAAAATAATAAAAAATTAAATAGAAACATATTTTTCAAAATAACAATATGAAATTAAGAAACTATGTGAAGATGAGTTTTTCTGTGTTATTTAGGTTCTGTGAGCATATAAATCCACATCCAGTTTTTGTAAAGATATCGGCAAAGCTGGACTCTCCTCCCTGGTTCCAGTACAGACATAAGCCATGTTACTTTACACACGGTGCAAATGAAAATAAAAATCAAGCTGGGGGATCTAAAGAGTGATCTGAAAAGTAGCAGATCTCAGTGTCAAGTTTTTGATTATGTATCAACTCAGGAAATTATTCCTGCTGAACATTGTGCTTGAGCAGATGTGAACGCATGCTTATTTTTAAGCATTTGCCCAGGAGGTTTTAAAATCAGTATCTTGCTCTCTGATTGAATTATTCTTTTTTTCCCCCTGGACTTTACAGTGAAGCAAAAAGCAATATTCTGTGCCAGGAGTCCACACACTCCTAGTTTACTCTCCAGGTAGAAGTAGGTACTGCCATGACACTGGAAAATACTGATTATTCAGCACAAGAAAGAAATATTTTCCGTGAACACTGTTCTCTTGGGTAGTGTCTCTTTCCTGACCTCTGATTCTGTCAAAGCAGCATGGAAAGCATTGGGTTGTAAATTAAGAAGGAGGGATTCGGTAGAGTCAAGACTTTAACTTGTTTTCTGGTGATGAGCAGGATACTTAAAAGTCTCCTGGCTAAAAAATAATGGGGCTTTCTGTTTTAAAGTGATTTAAAAATTATAAATGGAAAATTCCATGTAGGGACAAAGTAGTATTAGTAGTAATGATTTATTCATTACATCTGTTTTGACATCAGATAGCCAAGAATGAATAAATACTTCAGATTTTCTTGCCATCAACAAATGTCTTTACAGCCCGGCAAAAAAACCAACCATTTTTGTTAGTGTATTTTTACAATCCAGGAAGTGTACTTGCACTTAAAAGCTGATGCTTTTTATTATAACACAATAAATTCACCTGCACAGAAGCTGGTAAGTTATTGGCAGGTATCAATAATAATCTTAAAAGCATTTAGAATAGGTGTAAATCTCGTAGCTATATGGCTGATGTTTGTTTCCTCATTAACAGGGATGATTTGAAAGGCAGATGTTCTTCTTCTTGAAAATCTGAGATACACCTCTAAACTCCCATATTGTTTGTACCTACAGATCAAATTAGAACTTCCTCCTATTGTCTCTGTCGTATGTCCCATCGTCCCTAACTGACGCATATTGTATAGTCTACTCCTTTCAAAGAAGGCTATGGCGTTTTCAAGATGAAACTGTTTCTAAAACGAACAAATGGCCAAAATCCAAAGATTATTATCGCCTCATCCATTTCTTGCAATGTTGCATGAGAGAATTTTCCGTATCACAGGCACACTTTCCGTGGTCTTTCCTTTGATTTCACACTGGCCTGAGATGTTATTATGGCACTTTGTTATGATTGAGACTAACTTGTAAATTTTCTTTAAAATAAATAATTTTTTTTTTTTTTAAAAGGAATTGTGATTCAGTGGCTGTGACTTGATTTTAATGATTTAAATATCATTAGGGCTGGAAATCATGGAAATTCTATACTGCATTCTGAGCTTTGGGATGAACAGGGCACATCCCAGCTTTTTCCTTAAGAAATAATTTTTTTAACAAAGCTTGAAGAGCAATGTTGAAGGGAAATTTCTAGCTAGCTCTTCTCTAAACACATCAATTCAGCTCTTACTTTCTCACAAGCAAAATCTTTTATTTTTAAAAATGATTGTGCTAATTCCTAGGAAGCAGGAATAGTTGGGTGCACAGGAGATTTTACAAGTCAAATGAGAATGAGAAGGCCAGATATGTGAAGAATAACTAAGTTTTAGTTGGTGATCATTCATGCATTATCTCTACCTTTGCAAAAATACCAAAATAAGGATGTAACCAAAACAATCGAGATTGATATATTTTATACTGAAGGAAAATAGGGTTTTTATGAACCATCAAATTAATCTGTGGAGTTTCTTGCCATAACTGTCCCCAGAATATAGTACACTATTTTTTTCCCTCAAAACTATATTAGATATTTATTTATGTATAAAACAATATTTGCAATTACATTATATCTGCAGGATAAAAATGACCACAGTTGCAATCTTTATTTTTTAGATCATCAACCAATCAATAATTTAATAATTCCAGGAGTTGTGGAAGAGGGAACTTGGTTTGGAGAGATATTACTCCATAATTATCAATAATGCAATTTCACAGACTTTTCTCTTTGATGTCATAAAATAGAAGAAGGGACCACATGACAGTATTATAAATGTGTGCACCTAGAGTATTTTTTTTTCCTTTTTTCTTCTTTTCATGGAATATATAGTGTATGGATTATATCATCTTCAGTTTGTGGGTATATTCCATGTATCAATGATAGGCATAACAAATATATGCATGTAAGAACATCTTGTCTGACTTCTAGAACAGTTTTCCTGGGGAGACTGTCAAGTCTACCTCCTTAGAGATATTAAAAAGCCATCTAAACCTGGGGAACTCAATCTAGGTGGCCAAGTTTGAGCAGAGGGTTTGGACAAGGTGACCTGCAGAGTTCCTTCCAACCTCAACCATTCTGTGATTCTGTTTCTGTAATTCTGTAAGACAAGTGGTCCAGTAGTTCTAATTTCTAAGGTTCTAATCTCTAAGGTTCTAATTAACGGTGACAATGGCTTGTTTCCCTCTCTACAGCTATTTTCTTTAGTCTTCCTCTAACAAACTTTTGCTTGCCACAGGTTTAGTTGATAAGTATGCTTTTCTTTTTTTTTTCCTCCCATACAAAACAAAATCACTTTGAAAGGATTCCAAAATGTAGAGCTATATTTATGACTGGGAAATAGTTTGGTGGTTTTTTCCCCCAAGATTTAGAGATGTTAAATCTAATGAAAAGAAGCAATTGTATTTAAATTTCATTGTGTTCCCCACTCCTAATTCAGTTGTATTCTCAACTTGTTTTCAGGGTCCGCAATGATTTTGATGTGCTTACAAACCGGTTGATTGGCAGCCATGGCTATTGTACTCAGGTAAATTAAACCAGTGGTCCTTGGGGATGTCTTATGCCTTTGCACACAGGGCTGTGAACTGATCTCTGGGAAGAGATGGCATTTCTCAATTCAGAGACTCTTATGTTTTTCCTTTTTCCCTGTAATGTCAGCCACCTTCATTCTTTATTCTTTTTCCTTGTGTTTTGGCATATTGTTTTCTTTGGTTTCAGAGTCTCGGACTTTTGGCTTGGTTTCCTGGTCCATGTGTGTCTGTACCTGTGTGTGCATGTGCTCTTACTCCTCTCATCTCCCTCTTTTGAACACCTTAGTTGATTTTAGTGCTGAGATACCGCTGAGGCTGTGGGCTGAGTTTCCTCCCTGGCATTTCGGAAAGGTGACAGAGGTCGCATGTCTGTTCATACAACTCCTCTATAAATGGTCACTGCTCAGCTAATGGATCTGATGCTGACTGAAGCTGGTGCTTCCAGCTGGAGACACTGACTAAAAGACATGTGGTGCTTCAAAATTTCACCTCTCCTATGAAGACAGGCTGAGAGAGTTGGGGTAGTTCAGCCTGGAGACGAGAAGGCTCCAGGGAGACCTTATGGCCTTCCAGTATCTGAAGGGAGCATACAAGAAAGCTGTAGAGAGACTTTTTACGAGGGTATGTAGTGATAGGAAAAGGGTAATGGCTTCAAACTGGAAGAGGGGAGATTTAGATTAGATATCAGGAAGGATTTTTTCACTGTGAGGGTGGTGAGACACTGGCACAGGTAGACCGGGGAAGCTGTGGATGCCCCAACCGTAGAGGTTTTCAAGATCAGGCTGGATGGGCCTTTGAGCAACCTGCTCTAGCGGGAGGTGTCCCTGCCCATGGCAGGGAGGTTGGAACTAGATGAACTTTAAGGTTCCTTCCAACCTAAACCATTCTATGATTCTATGAAAATAAGCAATCTGAATTGCTGCCTGATGCTTAGGACCACAACGATATGTAGTCTATTCTCCAGCTCATGTCCTGTATCTTCTACTGACTGGCTTTAGACCCACAGAGGCATCCACTCAGTTGGAAACACTTTGCTTTGGACATGTAGGTAGAATGTAGATCCCAAACGTCTGGGACACAGATTTCCCCAAAGCTAGGATATAAATATATATGGCCTGATTATGATCCACAGCCATTAAATCTGCTGCTATTTTGGCTGAAAACGGCATGCTTCATGTTTTTCTCTTCTACTGTTCCTAGAAGACTTTTATAGTGTGGTTGGTTACGCACTGATTCCTCAAGAAGGTGGTGGAACATCACTGGTGGATTAGAAGTCCTAAAAAAAATCAGTAAGAACCTGTAAATTTTGGGGGAGTCCTTCAGGAGAAACATGGGGCTATAAATGTGTGCAGTATTTTGAAAATGATACATCAAGTCCAACTGGCAATACCGGTGTTGTTCCTGTCTTCAGGCATGGTAAATTTGGACCATTTTTTCTGGAAACTTTCTTCTTGTTATTTCCCCTCCCGTTTCTTGACATATGTTATTTATTAATAGTTAGCTGGTTCGTTGCTGCAGCACAGTCTGGGGCTAGATATTATTATGTGCTGTTACATCCTAGCTGGCCCTTGTGGGATCTTACGCTGAGCATGTCTTACTTCTATGTTCCTTGAGCTCTACGCACACTCACACACTCACAGGCCCCCTCTGACATGGATTCAGCCTCTGGCATATCTATACTTCTAGTTCAATTGGAGTGGAAATAATCAACAATCTGCTATAGTTTATGAGTGTATTAGTGATATGGACCAGATGTGAAGCCATATGGGGGAATGTCTTGCTGAAGGAGACTTAAGTTCATCCAGAAATAACTAGTGAGAGGAAAATAATCTTGTAACAAGTCTCGTCCAATATACAAAATGCATCACTAGCACATACATAAGGATCAGAAAGTAATCTACAGGCTTTTAATGTACACGATTCATGCTGGAGCTTCCATTGTAGAGAAAAAGGGACACCGGAATGTCTTAGTTTAAAAGCCCACCAACAATAGTAATATGAGGCAGTTGAGAGTTGGATGTGAGAGTAAATTAATTATCAGCAGTTTTCTTCTGAAAAGGTGAATTTTGAAAACTCTGTTAATATTTCCTCATTTTACTTTGGGAATAGAATTTCCACAAAATACCTGGAAAAAAAATGTTGTAAGTAATCCTCATCCTAACTCTAGATTTAAAGCCACCACATAAATTAAGGGGCTGGTACACGTGTAACTTTATCAATCCTGAATCAATCTTTTACTGATGTCTGGGAGAGACAAGACATTTAACTGCTGCTTTGAATTTTATTTTTTTTTTATAAATATGTCACAAACAGGAACTGGTGAACTTGCTTTTGACTGGCAAAGCTGTGTCCAATGTTTTCAACAACGTCATAGAGCTGGATTCTGGAAATGGCAACATCACGATTTTGAAAGGTATCACAAGCCGCAGTGATATTGGTTTGCTGTCTCTCTTCGAGCACTATGATGTTTGTCAGGTATGCTTTCCATTCTTCTGATTTTAATTAAAGAGGAAACAATTACATTTAAAGTTAGCTTGAAGTGAGCAGAGCAGCTAAAAATTATGGGCTTGATTCAGATCCTCACTCGTAGGCATCTAGCGCTGTTCTGGATGCATCAGGGCAGAGTGTGGTCTCCGTTCTGGATGCAGTTCTGTGTCACAACTGCCACCCCCTGGTAAATGACTTGGGTCATCTACAGCATCTCAAATCTTGCATGCCTGTGTCATTTTCTAACTGATCTCCTGAAGAGGGAGTCAGCTTACAGACTAACACACTTCTATTTGGTGAGACTCTGGAACAGGTTGCCCAGAGAAGTTGTGGAAGCCCCATCCCTGGAAGTGTTTAAGGCCAGGCTGGATGGGGCTTTGAGCAACCTGGTCTAGAAGGAGGTGTCCCTGCCCATGGCAGGGGGGTTGGAACTCGATGATCTTTAAGATCCCTTCCAACTCTAAGGATTCTATGACTCCACTCTATGATTCTGTTTAAGTGGCTACTGTGCACGTGAACCAGGACCTGCTCTGTGCGATCTGTGGAGGTGAAAGCTGTTCAGCTGACTCTACATAGTGGTGTTCTCTTGCCTGAGCTGAACAGGTTCCCCTGATGGTATTCACTAGATCTCAACTGATGATAGTGGTGTTGGGACACCCAGCTCTCATGTGGACACCTGTATCTTTGTCATATATATAAGCGCAGCTGAATCTGAAGCTGAAACTCAAAGTATTCATTTTTCTGTGAGTTCTGATGTGATGGGGAGCCAGACTGATTGAATACTCTACTCCATGCTTTAATGGTGGTCATATTGTATTAGCAAGAAAGAAAGTTATAGACAATTAAAATAGCTGATAGTATAGTGGGTGTGATCTCTTTAACATGTCTTTAAAATTAGTATTTTAGTTCTAGTCATAATGAAAATTAAAAGATGGATTAAGCATTTCAAAGAAATATTAGTCATTAATTTTCCTCTGGAAGAGCTTTTATAAGGATTTCACTGGTTCTCCCTCAACAGACATTGCTGTTCTTTCTGAAAGAACATGTTCTGTCTTAAACAGAGTCTTGTGTTTGATGCAAGGATGTTATTTGAAATTCTCCTCCTTGTGTTACATACTAGATTAGATAATTGTAATGGTTCCGTCTGGAGTTGTAATCAGTGCCTCCATAAAGATTTGAAAGCGATTAGCAAAGAATTTTTTTGTACTGATTTAATATAAATGTGTGACTGAAAACAAAGCTTGGTTTTAACTGTTTCCCATATGGGTAGAGTCAGTTACATTGTCCTACTACTGACAGATTATAATTTTTGTTATTTTTAATTAACACAATCCTTTATATTATCCACAAGATTTTAATAAGGTTTGAGCTTAGTCAAGACAGCATATCAGTGTATCCAAATCAGATTAACTCAGAAAAAAATAGACTAAAACTGACTTAGTTTCTGTGTCTAGTTCAAGCTCTTTGTCCTTTTCTATAAACAATGTAACATTTAAAACCTAAAAAAATGGTTATGCACTGCTGTAGCATTTTTTCCATTCTCTAGTGAGGAAAATTACTTCTAAGCAGCAAAATGGCAAGTGATGTCAGTGCAGGTAAGAGCTGGGCTATTTCTTTCCCATCTATCCTCTAAAAATAAAATAAAAAGTTACCCGGAGAATCAAACACTGTCTTCCACTCATTCTCCAAATTAGACAGTGGAGGGGGTCTGTTTCTCCTGCTACTGTGCTCTCACATGGGGGCCGGACTCATAAGCAGTCTGTTTTCCAAGCCCATGACTCTTAATCAGTTACAGAAACTCCAGTAGACATAGTTTACTTTTTTTTTTTTCAGTCTACAGTAGTGAGGCATTTGGTGCGAATTGTCTTACTTTAGATGAAGAACATCTGCTAGTGCTCTGCCTTTCAGTTCCTACGTCTGGGCACATTCTGCAGTGCCTGCCTGAGGACTAGAACAAAAGTCAGATTCTGGTGGACTTCACCCTGTTGTCTGGGGAGTCTCCACTATGGCTTCAGCATGAGGGGTCAGATTCTACTTTACATTAATTTAGAACATCTTAGTAAAAAAGAAATGTCACTCATAGGTCACACTAGTGGAACTGAGAATAGAATTTGCTGTGAAGTCTTTTGAACTGACTCTTTTTTTCCTCTCGGTGTTTTGGTAAGTAGATTCAGCATCCAATTACACTGTGGCTATGAGGATGGTAACTGAAACCGGTCATGGAAAAGGTCAGTCAGTTTTGGTTGGGTTTTTTTGGTTTGTTTCCAAGAGTAAGACAATCCTGAGCGTGATATATGGTGAATCATAGACATTAGAGTTGGAAAACTCCCTTTAGGTCATATCCAGCCAATCTCTCAGGGGATAATGCAGGATATTTTTATGTCCTGTTATATAGTAGGCTTTCTTTTAAAAATCTCTATGCCTGAAGTTCCTGCCCTTTTGTTCAGATGGACACATTAGTTGATTTTAATGCATATAACTGTGATCTTACCTTTTCTTCTCACACAAATATGAGGAAGTAGAAATACAGATTTGCAGGTACCTGCGAATGTGGAGATTTTAGTATCTACTACACAGCTTGTGCTTTGGGTGTACTAATATTAAATGTGACTGTTCGTTGACTTAGTTTCCTCCCATTATCATTCTTACTTCTAACAGAGCCTGCCCCTTAACCAGTTCATCCCCATCCGCTAAACATTTGCGAGCTGATGCAACAGTTCCTCCCTTTTTCATCAGCACATCCTGTCCAAAGCCTGTTTTTATTGCTCTGCTCTAGATTTCTTCAAACTTAGCAATGCATTTAGGAAGAGATACTCAAGATTCCAGCCTAGGTGCAGTAAATCCACACAGAGAAAGATTTCTAGGCTACTTTATCTCCCTTGTCTGATATGTGGAGTATTTGTTTATAATCCACAATTTCTTTGGCATGTCTTCTGAGTTGAAAATATCAGGAGGGCATAAGAACTGAATTAATCCATCTGTCAAACTTCAACAGTAGCAAATCAGAACAAAATGATCAGTATCTTTTTTTTTCCTAGCCATCACCTGAAGAATCACTCTGTTCCTGATCCAGTAATCTTGGATTATACCAAATGTGTTCATCTTGGCTGATGGGGAAAATGTGTGTTGGGTGTAATTTGTCTGGAATTGGTAATGTCTAATCATCACTCTTAGTCCTAACATATCGCCACACTCAGCATATTTTTCGTAATGTAAATACTTGCTGCACATCATTTCACCAGGACAGGTGGATTCATTCAATCTCTTTCATATGCAAACATTTTTTTTCATTGTGAAATTCTGTATTTTGATGCAAAAAAGCTAAAAGTCCAGTTAGGTTACTTATCAGTAGACAAGTTAAAAATCTTTGGATTTCTTTTCTTTGTGCTATTAAGCTATATTAATTCCATCTGATCTTACACATTTAACTAAGAAGCCTAAACTAAGATTTTTGGTTTCCTGTCGTTTCTGTAGAGCTTCAGCTCACCCAAAATTGGTGCAGGTTTCCCTCTGTTTGCTGGGCTGCAGCAGTTTAGCAGTAACCTCAGGGAAACTGAATCGTTTCTGCAGCGGGGACAGAGATGGGGTGAGGCACAGAAGTGGTCAGGGACATTTATAGAATTTGTAAGTGAGAAAGTTCCTGCATTTGGGTCAGTCTTTGGCCTAAATGTCACATTAAAACTGCAGGTGGAAAAACTGTGAATGATGAAATGCTCTTTTCAAAACTTTTTTGTCATCCTCAAAGTAGAAACAGATGCTCCTGATATTTGTACCGGATCATTTAAAATACTAGCAGTTGCAAAAGGGGAAAATAATCTGCATTCTCATCTGAAGAATATAAAAGTTACTACTATTATTATTATCATTATTGATAATGATAATAACAATGTCTAGCATTTTGTATCATTTCCTATGGATAGATCTGTGCTTTGCAAAAAAGTCATGTATCATTACCATTTTACGGAGGAGGTGGCAGACAAACAAAAGGCAAAGTGCTTGTCCCAATAAGTTATCAGTAAGGTACTGGCTGAACTGGGAACAGTATAGGCTTTCTGAATCTCTCATTCTAAATTTAGCCCAATACTGACTGATGGATTTGGCCATCCTTCTGAAATGTTTTTTGAAACCACTTTAGGTATGTACCATTGTACATGAAGTAATGGAAATATTTGGGGTTATTTGTGTCCTGTGAACCTTGATTCTGACTCTTCATCTTTGCCGATTCTCTCCTGCTATTAACCTGTCCTGCAACAGTAGTTAAACCTCTGTCATCTGACCTCCCAGGCTCACCCTCCTCTGATTCTTGATGATGTCCAAGTCTCTGCCTCAGCTGTCAGCATTTCAGGAGATGGATACTTTATAGTTTTTGCATTTCTGAAAATGAAAAGGGAACGCGGCATTGACAAAGAAGCTATGCTCATTTTTCCTATTCTTCTAAAAAGAGAGGGAAACATAAATAAACAGAATTTATTCATTAAAATTCCACAGATGGGAAATATTATCTGTGGTCCTTTTGATGAAACCAGCATGCTCTGTGCTATAACAAGACCTACTTGGATTATTAAATTCAGCACACATGCTCTGTCTTCTGGCACCTCACCTGTTTATTTGCCCTGTGGAACGTCCTTCCTATAACCTTCTTCGCTGGGAAATATATCTGCTAAACAGGCGCCTTTCTCAGTCAGATGGACTGGATTCAAGCCAGGTCATTGGTAGGGTTGCGGAGGGGGAGGTCGAGAAGGAGGTTTTTAACCATCTTGTTTAAGAAACCAACAACAAAAATATGCATGTGCAGAATGGAAACTGATGGCTGGTTTCAATTTTCCACTCATTTTTCAGTAAAGGGTACGCGGTAGATATTGTGCTGCATCTGTTGTGCCACCCAGATCACTCAGCAAGGGACCCTGCTATTTATGTAAGACATTTGTGAGCGCTATTGTGGGCTTCAACATGTGGTACATACAAGTTTGACTGAAACAGGACTGACAAAGCATTGGCCATTTAAAAAACTGGTTCTTCATTCCTTGTTTTTACATCTCTCTTTCTATCCTGGAACTGAAATTTTCTTTAATGAAATCCCATTGTCCTCCTACTTATCCATGGACAGTTATTTTCCCAGAGGCCAGTCACTGTTGCTGGGATATTGGCGTTGACTTCTTGTCAACCTCCTTCCAAATAAAATAGAACCACAGAGTTTTTATTTAAGACAATAAGAATAACAAACCCCACATGTTTAAAAGAGTTCTGCATGCTTTGCAAACAGACAAACCAGAAAATGATAAGTCAAATATTTTCCACATGTCTCTAAATTATAAATACCCACATTTCAATCTGCATTTATCTAACTTTAGTTCTTTTATAGGCTGAAAACACTTCAGGTAAGAGACCATCCAGCTCCCTTTGTAGCTGATGAACAAAGGGGTCTGAAGTTCTGACAATATCCATCTCTTTCTTGTTTGATTTTACAGACAGGCGAAGCCCAGGGACCTGCCTAAGTTAGAGGTCATAGAAGTAGATGCTGAAGAGTTAGGTGGACCAAATCTTGACCTATCTATGTCATTGCAGTGGAGTAACTTACTGAAATTAGTTATAAACTCCTGGGAATGGCAAAGTACTGAAATGTGAGTGATGGTCTGAATCTTCCTCAACATTTCTTCATTTGATGGGCCATACCAGAAAAGCAGCAGAATTGGACAAGTGTAAAGATCCTGAGTCTGCTTGGTGCCCTGATATCTATTTGGCTTGCCACAACTGTTCTTCTCTTGTGTTGTGGCAACATAAAAGAACTGTGATCAAAAGCCAGTGCTTTCCAGGAGCCTTTTCTTTGCTTTGGTTGTCCTGGGCTTGAACATATATCTCTTTCCATTCTTCTTCATTAATGCCACCCTTTACCCCTCCCCCCTGTAATTCATCATCAGAAAGATTTCCTTTTCTACAAAAGAGAGGATTCAAAGCTGCAGAGGAGTTGTCTAGGGCTCCCATGTATCAGTAATGTTTTCTACACAATTTCTAAATATCTGGCTAAAAACTCTTCAGTTTCTGCCTAACCTGACATAGTCATTACATTATGCATACTCTCAATATTGTGAATATTAATTTTATTTTTCTGAATCTGGTGGAAATCACATGTATATTAATGGCAATAACTTTACCCTCAGGTTGTCCCTTAACTATATATGAATATAATAGGAATATGGCTGATCTGGTGTTACAACAGTGCTGTTGCAAGGGTATCTGTTTTTGTGTCATTGATGCTTCAGTCTTAACGCTGTTGGAACATTGTTTAATATTAATTCACTAAAGGTCATTGCAATCGTGGGGAAAAAACATTGACAGAACAAACAATAAGGCTGTGGCCTGTAACTGTGAAAGCTTGGTGTAATGATCCTTTTGTGCATCAATCCCACTGGATTCAGTACAATTAGCAATTAGTTGACAGAAACCAGACCTTTGTGGAATCACATGGGTCTCAGTACTGCACTGTGTAGGAAATTTGGGAAATAAGCACCTAGTTTGGAAAAAAAAAAACAACCATAAAGCAAGAAAACACTGTATATAATTTTAATTTAAAAACAAACAAACAAACGAAAAATCCAACAAGCAAGGAGGTGAAATTTCATTCAGTGATAACAAAAATCCTGGAGAAAAATGCCGTCGCAGTAATCATATCCAGTCATTCTCCCTGTATTTAGTATCATCTTCTCTTCTTCTTTAAATTACGGCCACTGCGTAGGAGCCATAACCTGATGTTTGTTTCTGTTCGAGGTAAATTTTGTAATGGAGTCCAAGAAACCCAGAATCGAGGTTATATTTCCTGCTTTTTTCTTTTTGGTATACACGTGGCAAAGATCCCCTTTTTCAATGAGCAAACAAAATCTGAATGGTGAAGTACTGTACACCCATTCTGGCAGATATGTTGGAATAATTCTCCAGCAATAAATATCTTTCTTTAGATTTAATTTCTCCATTGTGTGAATACACACTCAAGTCAGATGTGGAAAAAGACCACCTGGAGTGTTGAAAATGAACCCTTTGAAGGTGCTTGCTTTTGAAAGGCTGACATTTTTCAAAGATGAGAATTGTGTCCCTGAAATTTATGAGCATTCTTAAGGGATTTGTAAGGAGGAGGAGGATTAGGGTTAGTGGAGTCTCCATGGGAATTGAAAACATGCAGCATGAAAAGACACCTAATTCAGTCCCCCTCTTACTTTTTTGTTTATCCTAAAAAGATTAATGTGGATGTTTGAAAACAAATATTTTAATGGTATCATCACATTTTACTAATACATTATGATACTGCAAAAGGCCTTAGCAAAAATAATGGCATTTAATACATAGATTCTGTTTTCCCTTTGGAAGTCGGAGCCAGCATTACACAAGGCAGCGTGTAGCTGGAAAGAAGGGCCCTGTTCCCTGGCAAGCATTTGATGGATGATACACACTCTGATAGAATTTAAAGGGTTTCTTGAGGAGTCGAAGCACAGGGTGTTGGTGCTTCCCTGTCCTGCTTCAAGGTCCTGTTATATTCCAGAATCACTGCCATCAACCAGCAAATGAAGAAGCACTCGCTGCTCTCCAGCTGGAGCAGTTAAATGCGGGTGTACTTTTAGTCCACTCGACAGTTGATGCTTGAAGAAGTGGGCTAAGGAATCCTCACAATGAGGATTGTCCTTGCTTTGTCAGCAGCAAGGTTCCATATTATATATATATATATTTGTAGAAAAAAACCTCAACATATTTTGGGGAATTCTGTAGAAGACAGAAGTTCCTTGTAAGAAGTCTAGACAAAATAACATGTTTTGGGGGAGAAAGAAGTTTGAGACATATGGATAAAAACTATTCCATGTTGCTTGACCTTAAAAATGGGGAACAAATCCTGGGTGTGTTTAATGTAGGGATTACATGAAGTATCTGGAGAACCAGGAGCCCCCAGTTTTGGGGAGAAGCATACCTGTAGGGACCAGCCAACACCTGGAATGGCATTTGATATTAGAGGCAGCAGCTAATCCTCAACTAGTACAATTGACGTAACTGAAATGAAAACTTTGCTTTTATGGGAGATGGGAATTTGACTTACATGTATTTATACTTTCCTTATTGTCTTAAAGTTCATGTCCTTGCCTTCTTCTGCGAGCATTGTAATTGAAAACTAAACATATTTGGGAAATGTTCTTACAGACCTTACTCATCTGAACAGTTTGTCCAGACTTCAATAGGGCTGGACTGGATGTGTGCTTTCAAACAGTTCTGTATCTCTCTAATCTTGTTCTTTTTCAAATGCTGTTTGATGAAGCTTGGAAGTTACTTTAGCAGACGTATGTGGGAAGAACACATTTTTTAGGAGAAGACTGGCTGTTTCTTTTTTGGCTTTGATTTATCAGCATACTAAAATATGCATGGTTGTGAAACTGAATCCTTTCATCTGTATCCCTCCAGTTTGCCATCTTTTGTTGCATCTGTGTATTTCCCTTCTTGATAACTCCTGTTATGAGTATTTTTGTAATCTTGTAAAAAAAAATTCTGTACTTCTAAGCCAAGAATTTACATAAAAAACAAACCTGTTGTGTAAAAAGCTATTTTAAATAGATATTAGCAAAATAATGAGTCAGGGAACAGTTACTTAATTAGCTAGAGACTTGTTAGCTAACATCTGAAGAAATTCTCAATGGGGAAGAGAATGGCTTTTGTACTCATATAACACTTCAGATATAAATTCTAAATCTCTATAATTAAAAACCCAAAACCCACACTCCTCATCACTTAGGATGCTCTTTAAACTTTTAATTACAGCAGCATATATGTTGACTTTTGCCTTTTTAGCAGTAGATTGGATGACATTTGTACCTGCATGGCCAAGGTGAGGAAATGCAGAAGCTGTATTCACGAATCTCTATCTAGAAAAAACATACAAGAATTTTCCTGTTAGAAGTCTCCCAGTTTCCACTAGCACCCACTGCATATGCTGAATCAGGATTTAAATCTCATAGTGATATCAATAGACAGAGAGGATTTCTGTGGATTATCTCACTTACCATGTAACTATGCAAAAACTTCCTGAGCCTTTAAAGTAGCAAAGTTTCTTTGATCCACGTGTCTGTATTATGGAGACAGAAACTGATCTTCTATTTCTATGCACACATATTTGCACGCTTGGCTGCCACCCCTTATTTTGCAGATTGGTAGCATACCAGCAGTGCAATATCTGTTTAGCAGAGGATACATAAAACTGGGGATAAAATAAAGATGGTTATACCCAGCATCCTGCACAGTAGTGATTCTGTCTATTAGAAGAATAACAAGCAGAGCAGTAGTCAAAAACATTCCACTGAAGGCAAAAATTTTATTTTGTTTTTTAGTTTTCCTGAACAACTTATCAAAGATAAAAACCTAACAATTCTGCAGCAGAAATAAAACAAAAACAAAACCAAAAAAGCTTATACTACAGCTTTCAATGACAGGAATATAGCTAATAATAAATATCTGTTGTAGCTGAATATTAAAATCCCAGCTGGGAGTAATAAGGCTTCCTTTCTCCATTAAACAATCTAATCACTATTTTTGCTTCATTATTTACCACCGAAGGGGCTAAAATCATTAACTGATACTTCAGCTCTGAAGCAGCAGCATGCAATAGGAAGATGGTATCTGTCCCAGGAGCCATTAGTGTGGGGTGAAGAAAATACTACAAGATATTCACTGACCTTGGGGGGTGCAGGAAACTTCTGTGACTCATTTTATATCAGCATATATTAAGTTTCAAAGCCATAGATATACTCCTCTGGGTATTAAAGCATATACATGTATGCCTTAAAATGTAAATTCCATGAGGAATAATATTTATGAGCCTATATATACATGAAACTATCTTCAGTCCTTTGTTGGACTCGAGCCTTAAGGACTACAGGGTGAAGCAGGAGAAATAAAAATGGTTAAACTGGTAAATGGATACATCTATAGATAAAAGCAGTTACTCACAAATCCAAAGAATTGCTATAGTA
Source organism: Thinocorus orbignyianus (assembly GCA_013400375.1). Lineage (NCBI taxonomy): Eukaryota > Metazoa > Chordata > Aves > Ciconiiformes > Thinocoridae > Thinocorus > Thinocorus orbignyianus. The sequence goes on from VXBW01006790.1 coordinate 665,100, forward strand.
GCCCACATGTTAAATAGCTGGTAGATTTAAGAATAGTACTTCAAATCAGTAATGAGTATGAAAATAATTTCTATGCAATTTCATGCAGAACGTTTAGGATCTTTATAAATAAGTACACTTTCAAACTTTCAAGAGGAGGACAAAGGCTTAGAAAAGGCATCTTCTAAAGAAATCATAGATTTTTTTTCATAGATTCATATTTAGGTTGGAGAAGACTTTTAAGATTATTAAGTCCAAGTGTTTCAGCTGAGAATATTTAATTTTTAAGAATAATGAGTCAAAAGAAGTGTATCTGTTATTGATTTCTTCCAGAAGCTGAAAATATTTTATGTGTCTGGACTGTGAAGCTAGAAGATGCTAAAATGTATTCTTAATTCAAGAAAATATGTTGGGCTGCGTTGACTTGCCCACACAGGGAAGTCTGACATCATCTAAGATCCATAAGAGCATGGTCTCCTGATGATCTCATGTAGTATTTCTGAGCTAAATTCACTGTGGTTTTATAGCTATTGCAGAGGATAGGGTTTCTTTTGGTTCAGATCATCTGGGATAGGATCTTTTCTGGTGCAAGGATACTACAGTTGGATTTCATTACCTGCCTATAACTCAATGCCAAATACTTGCTTTATATTTGTCACGATTTACTGGAGCTGTCCTAGTCTGCTTCATCAGCAGTATATAATGAGCCTTCATTAATGTTTGTAGACTATAAGGAATAAGTGATCTTATAAATCTCGTATTTTCTACCACGAGTTGTTTCTCCCTTTTGTCCCCTGTGATATTCTAACATTTATTGTCTTTCTTTTAGGTTGGTTGTTATCTGAAGACCCCTAAATACCCAATTTGGTTGGTATGCAGTGAAAGCCACTTCAGTGTGCTTTTTTGTTTGGAAAAGGATTTACTAGGTGACTGGAAAACAGAGAGGAGGTTTGATCTGTATTATTACGATGGCTTGGCCAACCAGGAAGAAGAAATACGGCTGACGGTTGGTATGTACAACTCAGTAACTCTGCAGTTCATCCCTGGGTGGGGCAACAGCATCACATCTGAAAGAAGAATCCAATAATACAAACAATTATGGTCTTGGACATGAGAGATTATTTGTGTGTCTGTTTCCTGATTTCTGTCATTAGTTTTGGTGATAAATTGGGAAATTAGATTTCACAAGGAAATTTTGAGGATAAACCCTTTAAAGGGTTAAAAGTGAACGTGTGGTACTTTATACAGACTGGTAAATCTTTCAGTGACACTGATTTCCAAGGAACAGATTGCAATCTGGTCTGTTCATGCTCCCAGGAGTATAAACCACATTTAACTACTCTCATTCTCCTTCACATCTTCTCACATCGTTTCTACAGGCAGAAAGTGTAATTCTCCTGTTCCCCAGCCCTACATGTCTGTAGTAAAATGAGCAGAGAGGGTGAGGAAGCATGAAATCCTTGCCTCCCAAACCAGCTACTTCAGAAGACAGCAGGAATCTGCTAACAGAGTCTAGTCTCTTACCTACTTGAAAGCATACCTAGAAACACGAGCATGCAAAAGATCTTCAGACTTGTTACACTGATTCTTTCAGGAAACCATGCCAAATTATGCAGCTGATTTACAGTAATTACATGTTTCTCCAACTGGAAGGCATTTGGAAAAGAAGTATTCTAATGCTTAGAAAGCTCCTGCTTATTGCCATATTAAGATATTCTTGACCACAAAATTCCTATTTGCTAATAATATCCCACTTACTTATCTTTTCTTTCCTTCAGTATGTTTATACAGTCTAATCAAATTCTTTCTCAGTCTTAAGGAGCCACTCTATTGTAGTCCACTCTTTAAAAATAGGTTGTCTGTATTCCTTGTTTGCACCTACATTCTGATACTTGGAGAGGATTAGTTATACACAGGCGTTGTATCTTCTCACTGAGGCCATGTGGCAAAACTGTGTGTACGGCGGGAGTGTTGGGGGCTTTAGCATCTCACAAGATTTGCTGGTGAATTCAGTTGTCTTTCTGCCTGTTATTTTTCGTCTTCTTTTAATTACACCCCCCTGTCATTCTACTGTAGTGATCACGTTATATATTTTCTCAAAAAACTCTTTAACCTTTCCAGGACTATGGTTGCCCACTGGTTTCCACATGGTCTGTTGCAGATAAAGATAATTTTTTCAATGTGTTATACCATGTAACACATGGTCCAAACCAGATGTCCTTATCATAGAATCATAGAATGGTTAGAGTTGGAAGGGACCTTAAAGATCATCCAGCTCCAACACCCCTGCCCTGGGCAGGGACACCTTCCACCAGACCAGGTTGCTCAAAGCCCCATCCAGCCTGGCCTTGAACACTTCCAGGGATGGGGCATCCACAACCCCTAGAGTAAAGAATTTCTTCCTAATATCTAATATAAATCTTCCCTCTTCCAATTTAAAACCGTTACCCCTTATCTGTCTTTTTATCCTAAATAAAGCAGAAACATTTCCAAGATCCAGAGCTACCAAGCACTCTGAGATCCCTGGATGAGAAAGTGCTCAGTTTGTAGAAATTCTTCTCTTTACTGTTCAACCTGCCACAGCATATCTGTATATTTCTCCTTTAACACTAAACTTGCATTGAGAATTAGGTATCTTCTTGTTGTGGCTATACCTTCCTTCAGGGATGTCTCCTAGTAAATCTTTCACTATCTGTGAAATTCTGCAAATGGCTGTAAAATGCAAATAATTTCATCATTCCAGGGAAATGCTTTCCTGGTTCTGGCTGTAGAGTAATCCTTTGTTAGGTCTGGAGAAAAACTGAAATTACTTTACCTCCAAAAGGTACCATTGATCATACATTTAAACCCTGCACAGAATACCAGATGGAAATATCAGAATGCTAAAAATTACTGGCATTTCTGTTGTGGAAATGTCAACAAGCTGTTACAATTATGCCACGATACCCAGAGATGCAGCATGACGTCCTGAGCACTGCACAGCCACATTTCACTGATCAGGTTAGCAAAGATGTTTGCTTTCTGCTAGCAAGAAGGTGAGCTCTTTGAAATGGGAATCTTGTTTATAATTAGGAAAATTACAATCAAGGTCACATTTCAGGAAATCCTGGAGAAAATAGACTGGGCAAGAAAGGAAAAAAAAAGAAGAAGTTAAAAAAAAAGAAAAAAAGAGTAGAATTCCTTTTCAGGGGTAATAGCAATTGACACTTTATATTGAGAATTTTTCCAGCTTCTCCTACTCATAACCATTTCCCAAAATGTAGACAAGGAATATGAAGTTCTTTCCTAAAAGCAGGCAATGCTTGTGGGTGAGTTCAACATACTGTCCTTATCCTTTCTGTTTCTTTAAGCCTTTCCATTGGGATAGAAATTTCTGACAGGCTTAGATGGGAAACAAGCTGGTGTATCTAAATTGCTAACTGCCTGCATTTTGTTCATCATCTTTTTTTCAGTTGTTTAGGGACAGAGTGGAGATTCTTGGTTTTCTACTGTATGTCACAGAGAGTGCTTGTATAACAGTCTGTTGTACAATCTATCTTAATAAATCATTCTTATATCACATTGGGGCATACCTTCAACTCAGCATCCTTTTAAAAGTGTTTTCAAAAAGCAGCTGAATAATTGCTGAGAAAATTATAACAGGGTACCCTGGAAGATTCTTCCAGAGCCACTGGAGACCTCTAATGAACCATTATAAACTCTTCAGTATTACGATGAAAGAGGCCCTTTGAAACTTAAAAGATTCCTGTGTACCTCTAAATTCCTGAGGATCTAGGAGAAAACTGCCAGTACTTTATGCTCTTTTAAATATTATCTGTATCCTACTACTCCTGCCCTTACAGGCATTCGGAGATTTTCTGCGTGCATTTATACCACAAGATCAACAGGCAAGGGAGAAGTTCATGTCCTCTCTAGGACATGAGGAAGCCAGATATATCTGAGACTGGCAGCTGGGAGTCCAAGAGCAATTGCCTCCCATCCTGTCTGCATCAGTCACAGTGAAGCAGACCCACCTACACCCTGCCTTGGCATCATCTCAGCCTGCCCATTGGCTGGATGATGGACAGAAAAGAAGAAAAAGGAAAAAAAATAAAAAAATCTGAGTCTCTACAGTTTAAAATGTTCTACTCCAAAACAGGAAACAGCTGAGCAGACTGACATCCAAGCTGGTTGCAGGATGTTTTCTCGCTGGGAAGTTCAGCAACTACTTTCACTGTTGACAGATCCAGTGTCTGAGACACTGACCTCTCTGTTTTCCCCGGAACAGTGCAATTGCCTCTCCATCCCAAAGGAATGCTCACAGCCTGTGATAGCTCTCTTATATCCAACACAACTCTGTCTTCTCCTGTCTGTGCACTGCTTTCTCCACACTCAAGGGACCATCTTCTTTCCCAAGGTGAAGGAATCTTAAACCTGGTTTGGATTGGACTTGGGATTTCCTAGTCAAGGGCAGGACTACTGCTGTCTTTAGTAACTGAGGGATGAAAATTGCTTTCTTGGTAATTACGACTGACATCAATTGTAAAATAAAAAACCTTGAGAACATTCTTTCACTTTCTAATCCATATTTGCCTTGAAATCATCTCTATATTAGTAAACTAACTGGGGTCAGGGCATGAATCTGAATACTGTCCCATGATCATCCTTACCATTAAGCAGTCAGAACAATTCTGAGCAAGTTTCTGGCCCAAAACAGCTAATACTGGACACATTCTGGGGATAATTCCAGACAGCAAGTCTGCATTCAGTCCCCCCTCTTTCATCCAATGGCCTGAACATGAACAGGCAGTAAGGGCTAAAAGGGTTCAAGAGGTGACAAAGCCATGAGTGCCACACTGTCCACTTGAAGGTCAGCTATAAAGCCCATGCTATTTGCAAAGAGCCATAGTTGAGGCAGCTACTCTGAGCATTCCTGGTCCTGTCCGTGTCACCAAGGGCATGAGATGGTATTTGAGTGCCAGAAGTGCTCACCTCCCAGGATATTTCAGTCCAAAGTGGATACTGGGGGCTGGGAGATTTACCGTGGGAGCGGTAGTCTGTCACTTCCATGGGTGGGGTTCCGAGAAGCTTCTTAGAGCCATTAATAATGTCTGATATGTCTCTGCAGACACGACTCAGATGTGTACTGAAGATAAAGAAAATGATCTTACCCCTCCACTTGAGCATTGTATTAGGACGAAGTAAGTGAAAACTACATTTCTATTACACGTATTTTCAGTTATTGATATAAAGAATATATGTAAGGCTGGAGTGCCATAAAAAAATATTGCAGCAAGTAATCTTGCAAAATTACTGCTTGAATATCACAAGGGATCTCAATAGTCCATGCTGTGATAATTTGTATTCGACATTTTATTGTTGTGGTTAATATCAAACTGGCTAAGAACTTCAATTCATTCTTAGAGGAACCTTCATCACCCCACCAAGAACTGACTGAAACAAATTCAGCTTGATTTCAATAGATCAAAAATTGGATTCCCAAAAGTGATTGGTTCCTATTGAGGAGGTCTAGTGAGAAAAGGAGAAAATTTCTTCCATCTTCATCAGTCTTTTCTGAAAAATGTGATTGCACTGGGGGACTCTATGCATTCTCAATGCATGAAGCTCCATGGTTTCAGTGTTCTCAAACTTTTTATGTGTCCATGGGCAGCACAGAGTTTGTCAAGAATACAAAACACTCTGTTTTGTGAAAGTCATTCTTGACAGTTCTTAAGTCATATTCTCTTCCTAAAAACAAGGCAGTTTCCTGTCATGTTAGGATTTCTATGGCCATTTTGAGACCTCTGTGATACTGAATGATGGAATTTTAAGAAGTTTATCCAAGATATACTGAAGTTAACGAGAACATTTTCAGTTCAGCGAAAAATTAACTGGGTAAAAAAAAACCCCAAACCAGCTTTATGTCAACTCCACAAGTACGACTTTGAAAACTGCTATCTGAATATCTTTGGAGCAAGAAGTAAAAGCCTCATTGTCAAAGACCGTAACATTTGTTAAATCAACAAGCCAAGCAGCTTCAGATTTCTCTTGTAATTTCCCTCCTCTCCTTGCCGCAATCCTTCCTGTAAAAAACACCTCCAAAAACCAAGTTCAGTGGTTGCCAAGCGGTGCGTTCACGCCGTTCTAAAGGCACAGAAAAGCAGAAGGGGCATCATGTGACATGACAGCAGTGACATTAGTCCAGGCTCCCTGCACCTATAGATTGCTTTGTTTCCTCTGTTAATGAGTACGAACTAAGATTGGGAGTACGCAGCCTCAGGAACCCACACAGTGGGTTGAATAATGCATGCAACTACTTAAAGTTGCTCTTAGAACATCTTCCATTCCTGGCATTGCATCAAAGTGATACAGTTTTGGTAGCGGTGATGTTTGTTTATTTTAAATTCCCTGCTTTAATCTCCTGGAGAAGTAAATTACCAGCAAATTCCTGTGTCAATTTATTTTGTTTGTACCATTCTCAGGACGTGTCTGATTTTCCCTGATCAGTCTGCCTCCTTGTTTTCACTATTTTCCATTTGCTTTGAGCGTATTTATTTAAGCATGGCCTTGCTGCTAAAGGTTTTTCATGTTATATTTTTCCTCCTTGTTTTAAGAGCTTTTTCTTCCAAATATGAAACAGTATATAAGGAAAGCAAAATAACAAATATTTTAACAATTTGGGAGATACAAAAGAATTGTTTTCTATCATACAACAATGGAAAATACTTTGAAACTCTTTTTTTAGTAAAGCAGCGAAGAGCTGTTACTTCTTTTAACCAAGCATCCATAATGCCTTATCAAAACTTTATCATAAAAAAAAAAAAGCAGGATAACTTCTCAGACAGATTGGAGAATTTCACAGTCTGAACAATCAGAACTGAGAAGATTAACTGCTGTTTCCATGTGTTGATTGGGGTTTTTCCTTTCATACGCATGACTCAGTTCTGGTTTAGTCCATGCAAAGACTTAGCCGTTATTTACCCCGATACCTGGACACCATCGTCCTGAGTTATATGCCCAACATCTGCCTACTGTTTGTTCTCAGATCCTGTCTCAAAGGGAAAGTTGCATATGCAATAGGCTGTTTCTGTATTTAGAGGTTGGTTTTTTATGGTTATTATTAATATCATCAGAGAAGAGTTGTTTTGCTTCTGCAGGAGGAGGAGGCTCATGTTTTTTACCCCTATTCTATAAAATGTCAGAAGAGAGAGACTCAAGGTGGAAGGAGGTCACATTTCAGATGGCTAAAACAACTGGTCACCAACAGGTATCACTGCAGGTTCCCAGCCAAGGCCTCAGAACAAGTACATGTGCTTTTATTGTGGCTTTCAGCCCTAGATATCTGTGGAAACAGTCAGATTCTGACCAAGAGATGTCTGGAATGTGCATCCCTGGGTTGTTTGGGAGATGCCGTGCAGACCTCTTATCCCATTCTTCCCTGAAAAATAGTCTTATATCACAGTCATGATCCTCGGCATCTCTCTGCACTGGCGGAAATAACATCTGTTAGCTCTGCCTGAGGGGAATCAACTTTGAGCTGATAGTATGATCTGAATTCTGTAGTATATTTTGTTAACCCTCTATCATCAGCTTTCTCCCGTGGCAGTGGGGCTGAATGATAACGTTCTTTCACCTGTTTGGCTTTGAAGTGAGACATCCAGTGGAAATTTAGTAGATAAGAGGACAGCATGGACATTTCATCCTGAATTATTGGTGTGCTCTAAAACAATACCAAATGATTAGTCCAGGAGATACTCTCTGAATGTTATTCCAGACTGAGCATTGTTCAGGTCATGACCCAGTTCCTCTTAGGTTCCCGTTAACACCATGACCCTTGGGTGAGGTTATAGTTGAACCAGATGGGTCAAATATGGTTTTTATGTTGCTAATCTGATAAATTGTAATTGAATCAGCAGGTAGAATCTATTTGAATTACATTATGACAGGGCAGTTTGGGGGAATGATCACATTGTGTTTTCTGGACATTTTTGTTTCTCTCTGTAAGGAAAAGAGCTGTTCAGCACCTGTGAGTGATGTTCCTCAAAGTTTGACACCTATTCTGGTGCAGATTCAATAGGTGAGAATTTTTTTTAATCCATCTCCATAGGAGCAAACAGCCAAAGGCTGCTTTTCAGTCTGTAAACAGCTCAGCAAAAATGGTTTGAAAATAAACACAGGGGATAAGGCTTGTTATCAAAGTTATCTTGAGTCTTGCTTCAAAGGATCTTTTTCTGTTTAAGCTCATTATTGAAACCTTATTTTAAAGAAAGGCCAGTAGTCCTACTAAGCTCTGGAATGAGGACAGACTTTCTGCAATTTTTCACTTTTCGTTTTCTCAGCAAAATCAGAAAAAAAATGAAAAGAAAAGGAAAAATTTCACAGCAGCCCTCAGGTGGTCACTTCCTTTGCACTGAATACTGCATGAATTCAGACTCTGGTTTTGTTTTACACTTAATTGACTTGCTCAGCGAAAGGACTGAGCTGCCATACCCTCGCTGACACATTCTTTCCTCAGTGACAAAAAGAATGTGGTATTCGGGCAACTCACCCCTTCACCAGTGTCTTCCTACTGCGTGCATGCACTCTGAGACAGATTTTGAAAACAGATACAAATACTTGATACTGGAAATGCAATAGTTTAGTTCTGGGAAGATGTTGACCATGAACTTGCAAACACAAGAAGTGCCACCATCAAGGGTGCAATTCATGCCATGACTGACTCAGGCTGTATGATGAGTTGACTCACTTCAACTCAGTGAGGTCACTGGGCAGCATCATCCTGGTTTCACCGAGCCTTGGTTCAGATCTTTGTCTTCTGCCATGATTTGAAGATACTTTTGGTGACAGGATCAATACCTTCTTTCCATTCAAGTGTTGGTCTTGTTCCTGGAGGGGGCAGCTGAGCAGTAGCAGCCGGTGTGCAGCCAGGAATTAAAAGCATGAATTAAAAAACGTGAGAGGTTTTTGTGCATGTGTGTGGACTCATTTGGAAGCGTTGTTCTCAATAGACATTTTTAGTGTTGTTCTGAAGAAAGAATGAGGGCAGAGCAAAAACAAAACCTCAGTGTAGGAGAAACAAAGCACTGCCATTAGAGTGAACCACTGAATACTTCGAAGGAACAAAAGTCAGGAGCAAAGAGAGCTGATAAATTAAAAGATCTAGTTTCATGATTTCAGAGCTAGAGTTCCTATTCCAAGACCTGTCTGTCTAGAAGTGTGCAAATGGTCTCGTAACAGCTGAGACTGAGCATTCTGGTTATACAGGGCTAATTCTTGTGCCCATTTTGGGGATTCCCTGCAGTCTCTGCAACACAAAAGTGCTTATTAGGAATCAGCTGCTGCTGAACTCTATTGCATAGAAGAGACTGAAGGAAGGGTACAGGGGTTGACCTCCAAACTTGGTCACCTAAAATCAGGGGGCACAAGTACCTCACTTCTGTTCCTTCCTTGAGAGGATGTGATTAGTTACCCCAGATGAGCCCATCCTAGTCTCTCAAAGGTTCTTCAGGTGGTTGAAGGGTGTTGTGTTATCTTTCCAATGACCTGATTAACTAATGGGTGTAAAATGATTGCTTTCATTTCTAGGTGGCAAGGAGCTGTTATTGACTGGAATGGCACAGAACCAATCTTGTGACTGACCTGACCTGCACTTTATTTGTAATGACAGAAAGGAAATGACTGAATTAGCACATTCCTATTCCCACCAATGCAGGAAATAGGACCAGAGTTGTGCAGTTTACGATGAGGAAGAATGACATGGTTTGGAGACTGGAAGAGTTTCACCTCAATCACCTCGTGCTTCAGATATTTTGCTTATAATATAAACAACACTTACGTAAATTCCTTGTCGTTGCCTTTAACATACAGCTTCTGAGGGCAGCCCGAGTTTCCACCACCAAATCAAGGTTACAGATGAAGCAGTGAAGTCGTCAACGTCCCCTTGAGGTCTCTTTCTGGATCCATTCTGTATCCTGCAATTGTTTCAAAGCATCTGATGAAAGATGCTAAACCCAGATTTCTGTCACTGATCATGCCTTCTCTGTACTGCCTAGTTCTCCAGTGCAAGTAGAAAATACCATCCAAGAAAAAACTATTCCCTTCTTTACCTGATGTTAGTAATTCTTGGTTTGCACTAAACAGATTGGTAACCAAATGGGCTTTTCAGATAAAGCCTGACCTATACAAAATTCTTGAGTCATAAAATTTGCTGTAAGGATTGTGGTTTGGTGTTACCAGGATAAAAATAATTCTAGTATCTTCCTTATACTGGGTGTAATTGGTGTGTAGCAGTGCCTCACACTGATATAACTCACTTTTCTTTCTGGATGAGAGAAAGCTGTATCAGTATCTTTACATTTGTAACTACCTACGCACTAGGGTTTGTTTACTCCAGAGTGATAGATAAGATCTCTGGTTTGCTTTTTCATAATTACAAGAAAACAGAAGAGCTGTAAGGTTTGAAATTTTAATGGTGCCTATCTGTGATAGGTACCTTTTTTTACCATTAAATACAGTGCATGCACTGAAATGATGTGTCATGGAGATGTATCACAAGGTACCAAACCAGCAGTTTGTACTCTGAAGTGATTTCTTTAAGTATCATATTTTAATAACGCTTTACCAAAATTGGAACAAGTTCCTGAACTGAAGATTGGAAAAAAATGCCTTGGAAAAAAAGGCAGATATATGGTGTTTCTAGAAATATTCCTCTTGAAAGTGAGTATTTCATGAGTTTAATAAAAAACTTGTACTTTCTGATATTTATCACCTTCTTCCTAGTCAGTATGCAAACTCTGCTGATTCCTGATAAACTAGTTGCTATTTCCAAAATCAATTTCCAACAAAACTTCATTGTCCTCCTGTGTTTAGTGTAGAGATACCAAACTGACTGTGCAAATACAGATCTCGGGGAATGAGTGCTTGAGCCAGATTTGGAAACCAACCTGAATGTAAGCCGTGATGGTGTACTAGGAAGGTTTAGATAGTCACTGAATGAACGTCTTTCTGCCTCTGTTTCCCAATCACATCAAGCTATCTATATGCATCTCAGAGATTCAGTCATTTTAATTTTATTTAATCCAGTGTCGTGTAATTTGTTTGCTTTAGATCAGGTAGGCAAACTTCTTTAAACGTCAGCCTCAGAGGCATCAGATCTAAGCTCATTCCTGCCTTTGCTACAGGGATCTTACATGGCCTTTGGCAAACCCTTTAATCTTTCTGTATATAGGAATTCATTTGAGGTGGACTCAATATACTGCCTTTAAGATACACTCGTCATCCATATTTCACACACTCCAGTTTCCCAAGAAAAGCTCAGTGTGAGCTTTGGTGCTTCTGGGAGTGGGAGATCCAAAAGAGCCAAAGATCCAAAGCCTTTGTTCCTCCTGAAATTTCTATGAATTATAGTCCACACTTTGTTTCATGAAGCAAATACAGTTTGATTTTCCCACCTGCCTCACACGGCATCTATAATGTAAAATAAGATTTTTCTGCAGAATGCATTTGGACAGAAAATAGCGTAGAGATGAAAAATGGGGCAAGATTTTTGGAACCAAAAGTTTAACAGAAAATTCCTTTCTGGATTTTTCAGTTGAGTAAACCTACACCATTTACTTTAAAGCACTGCTGTAAAGTATGTCAGTTTGAAGATAACCTTCTACCCCCTGATAAGAAAGCAGCAAAGCTAAGGGAGCTGCCTTGTGACAGGCCAGATTTCATCTGACTAAAACACAGATTTCTACAGAGCAGACGTGTTCAGAGGAGCTGTTCTGTGTTCAGAGGAAGGGAGAAGTCACGATGGGATGTATATTTGCTTTAGGATGAGAAGAACTGTGCTTCAGACTGTAGGATAAGAAGATGAGTATAAAGGGAGCACCAGAGGTTTTTCCCAAATGGATTTCACACATGAAGATTTTTTCAGGATATAAGAAAGAGTATAGATTGTTGAGTAGGTCTTGGAAATAGCTTGTGTTTTATGGTTCATCTTGGAGGGTAAAGGAAGATGAGGAGAGACCCCAACCTCTGATCCTTTCCCTAAATCAGGCTACAAAGAACTTTGAGGCTCCTTCATCACTGGTTATGGAGAATACTTTTTACCCATTATCTGTCATTGTCCCCACATATATTTGTTCTGCAAAGCCTACTGTCCACCTGTTTAGGGTGAACAAACTCTGCATTCACCTGTGCCCTCACTCACAGAGGCAGAAATAAAGCACTTGGACCACTTCACCAAACCACCACCCATGTAGGATAATTCCACCAACCCGGAGCACAGAGAACCTCAGCATTGCTGAGTTCCTTCCACCACCCTTGCTCCTGGAGCCTAAAAGCAGTATTTTCCTTCACCAGGAAGAACAAAATATGAAACTAGCACATTAATTTAGATTTAATTCTGCTCCAGAAAAGCGCCAGAGCGTTACCTCAGTCACTGCCTGCATCAAAAGGAGACTTATGTAATTTTATTTGATGTAAAGCATCAGAAGTTATTTCCCTTAAGACATCACAGGGCTTTTTGAGTCAATCAGAAAAGGCAATGCAACATTTTACAGAGCAGAGCAAAAGCAGAGCTGTGCAGAATCATATTCTCTTCAAGCAGCATGCATCGATTTTTTTTTTTAAATTATGTTTTCCTCTTCATTGTTTCTTTTTTTCTTTTTCATTGCCCAATGAATGTGACTTCCTGAAATGAACAAAGCCGCCACCATTCGATAATTGAGCATTAAAAGACACTGGTGGTGTTTGGCACTTGGTCTGTATGTATGTCTCAACGTCATTCTCTCTTCTTTTGTGGTATAAAAAATATACCCTGTGCTGAAAATTGACCCCTTAGCTCACAACAGACATGGTGTGTTGTGTATGTAAACGAATATCTAAGCAGAGGTTACTATTTTGGTAGGGTGTCACATATGTCACCTTTGTATAAAATGTATACTTAACCTTGCCTTGTACAGAAAGTCCCATGCAAATAAAACATTTAAAGCTATGGTCATAGTAACAGCTCAGATTTCCTCTCCTTTTTTTTTTTTTTTTTTTTTTTTTTTTTTTTTCTTTTTTAATAATTTGTTGGCTTGTGGAAATTTGTCTGGGAGATTAGATTATAAATGTCTCATGGACCTCATCAGGTCAGGGGAATAATAACGAGAAGTTAAGCCTCATCTTCTGCAAGCAGAACCGTGGTGCAGTCAGAGTGGGATGAAGTAGCCCATGCTTACTTCGGTGGTGTTACCCTCAGGCAGCTACAGGTGCTTCAACTAATGAGTCTGAAGTTGGTTTAAAGCATGAGGTCCTATCTGACTCCATGTAGATGTGTCTACCTCTTTGAAGCCTACCCAAGTGGGTTTGAAAACTGAGAAGATTCATTCCTTGTCATTGTTTGGTCTGATGTGAGTCATATCATCCTGAGCTAAACCAGGGGAGAGGCTGTCATGCTGCAGGGTTTTATTTGGAACCTGGGCACACACCAGACAGGTTTCTTATCCATCTGCAGGGCTACTCTACAGAAAAAATAAATAAATAACTGAATAAATGTTCTATTATTATAGCAGCACCAACTTGTGAAAAATTCGTCAATGTGGGTAAAATTCTATGATACTAAATCCAGTCTTTGTTTAATGGGCTTGCTGGTGTTTGTTCTTTGACTTATCTTCCCTTCTTTTGTGGGTCAAATCTGGGAGAACTTCAGGATGCTCTGACTTACTATCATGAATGCATCTCTGCTGTCACTGTGTGCTTTGTTCCCAGGGTGAGCAAAAGTGACAACTTGAGTCTCATCGTTTTCAAGTCTTCACTTTTCAGAGGCAGATGTCTGTTTGGTTTTGTTCCTAATATATCTAATGGGCTAGTGTGAAATGGCAGGAAATGGTCACTTTAGAAATCAGAGGAAAGCTGAAGAGCTTGGAAAAATGAGACAGCCCTAAGCCAAGTTTTTCAGAAGTGATAAGTGGCTTAGGAGGAACTCTAAAGCTGCAATTGCTGAAACTGAAGTACTTGAAGAAAGCAGGAGTGTCTGCTTGGGAGTTCTATTAAGCCACAAGGACCTCAAATCACTGTTTGTTTCTGAAATGCTGGTGCCAAGTTTTTGAAGGAGTAAACCAGTCGGTTCTTCAGAGCACGTATATGACTTAAGGAGTGATTACAAAACCGTAATGTGGTCCAAAATACGGATTTACCTTATTTTGGGCAACTCTGTTTCATTTTCCTGTCCCAGGGTAAGTTTACTCTGAAGGAAGCTGCCCTGAATTATTTTGTATTGACTACACCTGGTACATAGACAGTTACTGGGGAACAGGTGATAAAAAATGAACCCACACTGAAGTTTGTCTCTTCAATAATAATTTGCCTCTTCAGTTCACATTTGTAGGTACATAAAACTTAAGAATCAAGTGCCAAAGGCTTTATTACTGATATGTATTATTTTATTTATCTGTTCATCAATAAGATCATGTAGGAAACAGAGACATTTCTTCATGGAAAGAAAATGGTTGCTCCTAGATCTCTGTATGATCCAGGGCCCAGAGTGCTGTATAACCTAAGGAAAGCTCATCCCATTAAGAACACTTTGTATATGCTAGCACTCTTCTTTTATTTGTTTTCATTGGCTAAAAGATAATAAATTCAACATTTGGTCTGAAATGAGGAAGCAGTTTCTCCTTAGCAGCTTTGTTTATAAAACCAAAGAAGGAAAAAGGGCATTTTCAATCAGATTTTTTATTTGTCATTTCAGCCAGGGTGGGGAGGGATTGTTGTTAGAGTGGATAGCAACCTATTTTTATGACATCCCTCATTAACAAGAGTTGTTGACTACATTAACATGGAAACAAGCCCTGATTTTAAGGAGAAAAACCCTCTCAAGTATGCAAAGCGACTTTTTTTCTAGGTCAAATATTTATTAGTAGTACGAGATTTCAAACTTCATCAGCTGTGGGGCTTTTCATTCTCCTTTTGCTTGAAGGAATTATGCTAAACTGCAACTGCTGACACTTCATAGAAGTTATGCTAAAGGTATGGTTCTTGGTCGTTCAGAAGAATGGATGGCATTGAGACTGAGACTTTTGCTCGACCCTTAATCTAGAGCCCTGTTTCTTTGATCTCTAGCTCCTGGCATCAAGGTGAGGTTCAGCTTGTGTGTGGTTTCCATGACACACTGTACACATTGCCTGCTATTCACAGCATGATTTACATACCACCTCCTTGCTCTGCAGAGGTTAAAATGTCTTATAACAACTCACAGATCTGGGTACCTCGGTTTCTAAGGCCCATTTGAGAAAGAGAATGGTTTGGGTTGGAAAGGACCTTAGAGATCATGGAGTTCCATCCCCCCTGTCATGGGCAGGGACACCTCCCACCAGAGCAGGTTGCACAAAGCCCCATCCAGCCTGGCCTTGAACACTTCCACAGTAATACAGCTCTGAAGCTGAGCTTCTAAACCCTCATTCTTTTATGGAGGTGGGTTCAGATGTTCAGATGCAGCACATTACATTTTTGCAGCTGGTCCCTGTGTTTGCTCACTGGGAGATGTTTGTAACACAGTCTGTTTACTTGGTGCCTATAAAGGCACTGGAAAGCAGTGAGCACCCACAATCTCAAAATAGAAGTCTTTCCTGTGTTTGAAAGTGGTCATCCTAAATCAAAAACTTCCAACATTTTCAACTGGTCTCAGCAGTAGCTATTCTACTTAGGGGGTGCCATGCTGTAGGAAAGTTAATCTGTTCTGTGAACCTCAGGCAAGATCTGTGTAATCTAGTCAGAGGTATCTACAGGGTAGATGCCTCCATGTAAACCATTGACCCAGGACTATCTTTGCAGCCACGGGTGAGAATCAGACACAACATGAGCCTAAGCCACCCGGCCTGTTTTATGTGTCTACTAAGTGACTTGCATTTTTCACTCCCCTGCCTGCATCTGGCTGGATCTCCACTGATTTTGCAGACTCTTGGGAGGCTAGGATGACTGCTTCAAGTGAATCTCACTGTGTGCGAATAGTAAAAGTCAGAAAAGAAGGAGGATGTGTTTATAGACCCATATGTTTGACAAAACAAGTGAATGAGATGATGGGTTAGAGATTCCTCCTGGCTCCTGCACCATTTTTACCTCTCTCTACCTCACAACTTCTAGCTGTGAGCTAGAGAATCATCTACTTGTGAAAGAAAGCATAGGATTGAGCAGCAAGAATTTGCCAGCGCTTGAAGAAGGAGCTGCTGACAAAATTTGGCTGCTCACAGGGGCACAGAGGAGGCCTATCAGAGTCAAGACCTGGAAGGTGTCCTAGACGTGAGATTTTGTAAGCACAGATTTCTTGTATAAAAGCACTAGGACAATCTTAAATCCTGATAAAACACCCAAGATATCTGTAGCTTGGGTGGGGGTTCAGCTTATTTTCTTATCATTATCTTATCATTTGGCAAGGACTTCCACGTTAATCCAAGAAATATTCTGGGCATTTGTAAAAATTCTCTGTGCACTGGAATTCAGCAAATATTTATTAATTGACAAAACACCAGCAAAGAATGTGTGACCGTAAAAAGAATAAAACTGTTCAGCTCCTCTCTGTACAATACACAAAGAGCAAGAGGTTAAAAGTTACATTCCACAAACATACCTTTTGCTGAGATGTACTTGGGTTGGCAAATACTGTGGATACAAGCCAAGGTCTCCAGACCTGGAATTCTGGATCATTGCTGCAAGGAGCACGGAAAAATATAGCTAAGGGAAGGGAGCGGTCCATGGTCTCCACCTGTGGGTATCTGTGTGGCTCAGTTCCCTTGAGGACATCTGGGTTCCTACATGGGTTTTTCCAAAGGGAACTTAAAACTCCAGCTGAAGATCATAGCTACTGAGTGGCCACTTGGTCAGCTATGTGTATGACATGGGTCACATCAGTGAAGTTTTGGTTGGGATTAAATCCTAAACATTAAAAAAGCATCATGATAAGTGGAGGTGGAAGGTGCAACAGTAAATTAATTTTAGAAACCCAAGTAAAAAGGAAAAATCCATTTTAAACATTGAACATGGAAGACACCAAAAATCATTTTACTGTAGAGGTACAGGATATCATGAATCACTGTTTTTCTGTTACTCAGATTTTTTTCTGCTTTGTGATACAGTTTGAGGCCTACACTCCCTTTTTTTCATTGAGTCATAGAATCATTTAGGTTGGAAGGGTCCTCTAAGATTATCAAGTCCAGCCATTAACCTAACACTGCCAAAACCACTGCTAAACCATGCCCCTCAGCACCACGTCTATGTGTCTTTTAAACTCCTCTTCAGGAGAAAAACATACTAAGGGCCAAACTCATGCCAGGTTCTAAACAGCTGAACACTGTTTTCAGAGTGCTCCATATTTTTATCTCACATGGAAGAAAATTATCTTACACACTGTTACATTTTGGCTGAGAAAATGGTTGCCAGTTTGTGTCTTTATGTCTTATTGCCTATGATACATCCCTGCATTCCTGTTTTTAAGTGGCTGAAGTATATTGTTGATATGATTTCAAATCTGCTGTCATATGTTGTTTGTGTTTGGTTAATAGAGGCAAAAGGGAAGAGCATCACAATAGCAAATTGCGGCTGGTAAATGTCAGCCCTAGATAGTGTGACAAATGAGTAATGCTTTGCAGTGGCGTGTGAAGAAAGCCGGTCTTTTACGAGCATTTCAGTACAGAGCAGTTTTATTATGACTGACATCCTTCTCAGGGCAGCATTCCTCTCACGCACAATATCCTTCCTGAGTCGCTCTTGGTCAAGTCGGTCCTGTAAGAAACAATCCGGTTTTCTTCAAGTTTGCAAACCTGACAAATGCAATACACACACATGAATCTACTCTGCTTTTATTGGTATTATTTTTCAGGAGTTTTCAGTGTCAGTAGCAGATGGATATAGTAGGTGAAAATCTAAAAATCAGCCTTTTTTTTTTTGTTTTTTCCCCAGTGTGAAATGTAGCTATGGATACACAACTGTTTAGTCATCTAAGAAAGAAAATAGCTATCTCATGGCTGCATACCATATGCTTTGAGAGATACATGTGTGTATGAGTAGCAGAGGGCACAGAAAGAGGAATTAGATTGATAATAAATATATTTCTTTTAATTTTGGGGTGGAATTTGTTAGGTTTTATGCATCCTTGCTAAGGCAGCCACTAATTTTTAACAGAACAGTGAGTTAGAAATACAGGGGAGCATCCTGAAGACTGAGTGACAACCCAGCCTTGAGACCATGTTGGGAGCTGTTTGAGCCTCCTCTAATTACACCAGATTTAATTTTTTCTAACAACTTGTGCTCTCCAAACACACATTGCTCCTGTGCTTCCTCCTTTGGAGTTTTCTCAACTGCTTAGAGTTTTTCTCAACTGTTTAGAAAGGCACTGCGTAACCTCTGGTATAACGAGAGCATTAATCTTGACTCTCTCCTTGGTTGTTTTGTCTACTTTCCATATCCTTTCTCTAATGTGTAACTGAATTAAGAAGCCTCTTTGTTTTGTGGACTCTGGCAGCAAAATGTCACTATGGCCCAAGAGGAGAAAGGTGATTTATGAGCTTTCCGGGATGCAGGGAACAGGTGATTTTTGCTTAAAGGAAAGATTATGTTCCTTACTTAAAATAATAATCAAGTAAAAGTAAAGCCAAACAGAGAATACAAGTTATCTACAATCGGTCCAGAAAGAGTTTCCTACAGAACAACCATTACAAGTCATTGTAAGTCTCTTGGGAACAGCAGTCAAAAACATCAGCAGTTAATTACTAGAGCTTCCTAAATCAACCTTCTTTGGCATGACATGAAGTGAACGAAAGCAATAAAAGCAAGGAAGTGCATTGTGCTTTGTCCTGTCCAACTCCTGTTCGGACAGGCGTAGGTCACAAGCACAAATGTAACCAGGCATGAATTGTTGTGTTTTGTATTTTAATTCTTGGCCTTGGGTTAAATTAAATCAGCACGCTGGAAAGGCCAAGGTGAAACGTAGGGCTAGGTCTTCAGACTGCGTAAATCCTCTGACTTCAGTTGAGTTGTACCATGGCCACACCTTCAGAGCTTCATCCCTGCTCTGGTAAAGCATCAAAGGGTACGGAAAAAGCATGCCCTACAATGGCTGATAAAATAGAGAACCTGAACAATCTGTTCTTCTTGAGGTCTTCAAAGTATTAATTTTGGGGAATGTGTGCTGAGGTGCTGCTAAATTTAATCATACACACTGCTGGCAGGTGGAACTTTTTCTTTGCCTTGCTTCAATTGTGGTCTGCCCTGTGGGCAGCAGAAGGGTCGCAGAGTCTCTGGATGGTAGAGTGAGTCTGGAAGGAAGAGATGCTGTACCCATATGTTTAGGTTTGTTATCAGGTTTAGGAAAAGGGAAAAAGTTTCAAGTGGACCCTGCTTCAAAATCAATTTCTTCACTTTAAAACAAGTCTTAAAAATCTAGAACATCTGCTTGATAGAGCAGAGTTACTGCTGCATTTCACTGATGTCTTCATTCTTGCCCTTATGTCTCACAGCAAGGTGAAGAAGATGTTTCATCAGCTGATTTGGTGAGTCTTCCAGGGAAAAGGAGTTTTGAGCAGGGACGTGAATGGGGCAGACTTGCAGGCATCACACGTCTTTGACTCAGAGTGAATGAGAAGGAAACCCAGATGAAAGAGCAGTGTCTTAATTGAAGGGAAGGAACCAAAGGGAACGGCACACAATAACAAATGAGATGGAAGTTGTATATCAAGAAGAGTTTTATAGCATCTCAGAATCTTCACAGATGTGGGTGAGGAGAAACTGGTGATTGATATAGGGCAGCTGAAAGGAAGAGAGCACAGTGAGGCTGCCCGGGGTTCTCCAGACCTTGGGAACTTAGTGCAGCCTGGGCAATGGGAAACAGTAGAGCACGATATTTTTGGATTAGCGGATGGGTAAATCATGTTAGGTGGCATGCCAGGGCTGGCCAGAAGAGCAATAAACTAGCAGCAGGGAGGATACTTCCCTAACCATTAGCATATGTAATTAAGAGGTAATCACCATCAAAACAAAGCCTCATCAAGGAGCTGAGAAACCACAATAGGTGGAGGAACCCCAATAAAGCAATTAGTGCCAGTGGAGTACTTCGAACCTTTGCTCCTGGGGCTACCCAAGGAAGGTGATCAGCCCGTGGCCAGGGTTGAGACCATCTGGGATGGCTTAGTTTGGTTTGGTTTCAGCAAAGAAATGCTTCCCAGGTGGCCTTGAAAGCTATACAGGGTTTACTGCCTTCACAGGAACAGGACTCATGCAGACATGCAAGGGAGGAGCGTTTGAGGATTG
Organism: Thinocorus orbignyianus; assembly: GCA_013400375.1. Classification (NCBI taxonomy): domain Eukaryota; kingdom Metazoa; phylum Chordata; class Aves; order Ciconiiformes; family Thinocoridae; genus Thinocorus; species Thinocorus orbignyianus. The sequence goes on from VXBW01006790.1 coordinate 685,329, forward strand.
TGTAAAACTTATTGTGGGATGTTTTCACAGGAATTATGGGAGTGTGTGGAATGTTTAGGGGAAGGACCAATCAATGTGGCTTGGGGAGGAGCAAAGTGTGGGAAAACAGAGGGTTAGGGGGATAAAAGCAGTCAAACATGTATAAACCAGAGCTGTCCATGCTTTGTGCTTGCCCAGCTCGATCTGTCCTGTCCTCTTATATCTCTCCATTGCCCAATATTTTCCTGGATGAGAGGCTCCCAATGCTGTGCGCACGTGTGTGTATGGGACCTGAGTGGCAGCAGCCAGAGAAGGGGCTGTGGCTCACAGGGTTCATGTGTCTGTGGGCCCAGGAACCAGAGGCACCAGGGATTGGAAACATTTCCTTAGGAACCTCAGTCCTCTGAGCTCGTGCTTGTGCATACACCTAATTCATCAGCAGACTTCAAACCAGCCTGGGTGATGAGAAGAGTAAGAGGTCCAGGAGCCAGGCATGGGGATAAACTTGGCCCTGGGGCCAAATACTGGAGGGATCCGAGGGTTGTCAAGTTGGCTACTGAATGGTCTGAATGTCTGGAGCAGCTGCTGGAGAGACTGTGAGTGTGTCTGTACAGCTGTGGGGAATGTATGCTGAACCATACAGGTGGCTGAGCCCAGGGACATGGAACTGTAGTAGTGTCACATCAACCAGGTCCTTGGGTCCAACTGCCCGTAACATCCACCATCCTGACCTGTGGTCCCCTCAGTCATTGTCCATCTGATCCTCACTGAACATTGGTGTCAATGGTAATTAGGTTTTAATCACATAATATGATGCAAGACACTAAGGGGGAAATGAAATCTGTTTGGATACAGATTTTAAGCTATTAAATAAAGGAAATAGTTTTGATGTTAAGACTCTGGGGGCTTTTGACAGCACTGCTGGGCACCTGCAACCCCTCGAGACTTTTCTGTGCCCTGAATTCGTGGGATGGGAACTTGTTGTAGGACATAGTGTATTGAGTTCAGCAACTAGGAGAAATTTCAGAGATTTCAAATTTCCTCCTCCATGAGAACATCTCTCTGACTTCTTGCTTGCTAAACAATTCAGATTATTTTTTTTCTCCATGTCTCTACAGATCTGACTTCTGTGCAAGGGACCAATGGGTTTCTGATTTAGTATTTCCTAGCATTTTTTCTATAATAAAGGTGAACAGATATGAAATACCATAGCAGTATGTTGCGCCTCACATCCAATATTAATCACAAATCCAAAATTAAATGTCAGGTGCCCAAACTAGTATTTTATTATTGATTCTTTACTCCGTAGCACCCCAGTGAAACTCTGACTAATACCGGGTTCTGCTTTGCTGGGCTCTTCAATGGCATGTACTACAAAAAGATTCTCCTCACCAAAAAAAGATTCAGCATCGAGACAGATTCAATTTATAGCTTGAATAACTTTAGTCTGTGATCAAAATCTGAAGTGAAGCCACTGCCCATGGTCTTACAGTAAATGCACATCTCTCTTTTCTTCTTCATGTTCAGGAGTGTTTTATGCTTAGATGTGCTTACCTGCTGTTTACTCATCTGTTGTTTGTGCTTTTCAGTTTATTACTAAGGATTTTAGATTTGCTTTTTCATCTCCTCGTGAACGATATATAGTCATCTTTGGCTGTGAATGTGTGTGTAAAGTGATGGCCTGATCTGGAACACCCCCAAAGCAGGCTGATACCTGAATGACATAATCTTGTTAAATGCCATTTTCCTCCTGAACTCAGGTGGAAGCTATCAATTTTAATTTTAATCTTGAAATGTTATGCCTGAACTCATCACCCTGCACATCTTTTAGGGTCAGATGAACAGGGGTCTCCCTCCTGACCTGCTTTTCACAGCTACTGTAGGAAAGCACAAATTGGAAGGGGAGCGCAGTACACAAGATGAATCGTGACTTCAGAGAATGCTTCAAGAGACCCTCTGCTTGCAGCTGTAATTGTACAGACTTTTTCTTTTAATCTTCCCCCTTTCTGAACACGGGTCATATACAGTGCCATCTGTGTGCACACCACAGGCTGGTGGAAACAAAATAAGAAAAAATTATAAAACCAAATGCAATTTTCTGAGCTTTTTCTCCATGCTTTTTCTGACCTTGCAGAAGATTTGACTACTTGTTCCAGCGTCAGGATCGGTATCGTTTACGCACGAGAAGCCCTTTATGATCTCAGTCCTCAGCAAGCTGTTTTCCAGCTGAGATTTTTGAGCAATTCCAGCGCAGTGTGTAGGAAACGGCCCCTGGTGACATTATCCTGCTTTCAAGTGCCAGTGCCAGCATGTGCCAAAATGATTGCTAACATAACAAATAAACTCAGCCCTGCTGCAGTTGCCCTTTGTATAAATTAGGAGTGAGAACTATGAATGCCCCTAACAACCTCCAGAGCTGAGGTATAAACCTGCTGCTATATCCAAAATTAACAGCATGCGGCCTCCCTGGTTAAGAAGATGCATGTCTTCAGAATGCACCCATGTTGTAAGCGACACCACAATTTATAATTAACTTGTTGATATTTGAGGAGAAGGCTCAGTTTATTAAGCTTGGGGAAGCCAGATGGAGAAAAGGCACCTGAAACTAATGGAGTCTCAATATGAAGAAATACATAAGGTAACAGCAGGAAGTTGTGCCAGGAGAGAGTCACAGAGCAAAAAATTAATCATTTTCTCCATCAAGCCCTTTGTACCTGAAAAGTTCAAGGAAGGACAAGCTCTTTTAATGATCCCTGAGCACAGCAAGTCGCAACGGAGAACAGCTCCAAGCAAACTGCATTTCCTTAGGGCACTGGAGCACTAAGCTGATGGTGGGAAAAAGATCAAATCTCACAAATTTTTAAGCAGTTCCATACTACTGCTTCAGAATCCCATTTAAAATAAACAGACGAGCAAAATGTGATGTTCTGATTGTTTCCACTCGGAAATTCACTGCAAATATGCAAAAGGAGAGCTACATCCATGCTGAATATTTAGGGAAAAAAAAAATAATAAAAGCAGTGAAATTGAAAGAGAATAACTGAAAATTCCTGGTTGCACTTCTGTAATTTGAAATGAAAGAAGAAAATACAATGACAATAACAATGCATATCATTACAGTAAGGTGAAAGGAAATTGATAGAAAAAAGAATGTAACTTCAAATCAAGGACATGCAGTCTTATATTTACTTGTGTTCTGGTATACTTAAGGATATTTGGGAAAATCTTTGTTGATGGAGTTTTGTTTTTCCTCTGTTCCTTCTTAACTCCATGGAATTTGAGAATAAAACTGACGTCTTCATACTTTAACATGAAAGATCTCATTGCAAAATCCAAAAGAAGAAAATCCCATGTGAATTTGAGTGGATATCACAAAATTAGAAATGGAATATTTCTATGAGAATTATTCAGAGAACTTCTGAATTTCCTTTAAATAATTCTCAGTCAGCATCATGATGTTTTAAATGCCTCCTGTCAATATTGGCATAAGATGTTCAGAGTAATTAATGGCAGAGCCTTATAGACCTACGCATTTCTAATAACCCACTTAATGAGGCTGATGCATCTCCAGCCATATGTTTCCTTGAGAAAAAACCCCCACAATTATACCAAGAAATGAAGGAAATTAATTCCATTTGAAAGCTCAATATCCCATTAAAAGGCTATAAAAGTGAAATTCCGTTCCAGCTGAAATCAATATGATTTGATTTTAAAATGAATAAGATTTCACTTAAAAGACCACCAAAACAGCTTTGGGGTATAGGGAATCAAATAAAACTCCATAATAGAGAATGAATACTTAATTTGGTAGTTCCCAAAATATAAAATAAATTAAAATAATGTGTAAACCAACTGAAGTCACAGATCGGTGTGCTGTTCCTAGCCTCGTTCAGCTGCATTCAGTGTCGAGCCATGGTGCACTGTCAGTGCTAAGCTGAGGACTGTGATCAATAATGTAGGGTTCCCCACACAAGTGATCATACAGCCACTTTGAGATGGATTAATTGGGTGAACAGTTACAGATTCCTAGGCAAAAATATACCCTTAATTTAAATATTCTCTTCATTTGATGTAAAGAACTATGGCCGTTGGGCTAAAGAATAAGCTGCACCAAGATATTCTTTTTATCAGAGTGAAAAATTTTGCAACAGGGAATAATTTGCTACATCTTTATAGCAACCTTCCGGTATCTGAAAGGAGCTGGAGAGGGACTCTTTGTCAGGGAGTGTAGTGACAGGACAAGGGGTAACAGTTTTAAACCGGAAGAGGGGAGATTTAGATTAGATATTAGGAAGACATTCTTTGGTGTGAGAGTGATGAGACCCTGGGACAGGTTGCCCAGAGAAATTGTGGCTGCCCCATCCCTGGAAGTGTTCAAGGCCAGGCTGGATGGGGCTTTGAGCAACCTGGTCTGATGGGAGGTGTCCCTGCCCAGGGCCGGGGGTTGGGACTTGATGATCTTTAAGGTCCCTTCCAACTCTAACCGTTCTATGATTCTGTGATCTTTTCAGTTTTTACCAAAGAAGGAAAGATGCAGAGGCAGGTGAAAATAAGCAGTCAGGACCTGACAAATGAAAGACTGTTTGCCAAGGTCTGTAAGGAAAAAAGAAAAGAAAACATTAAGAGAACTTGGAACTAAAACAACCAAATCACTTATTCAACAGAAAATAGCCATATGAAAAAAGCAGTGCTGCTACCAAGGCAAATGTGCTGAAAAATCTGTCTGGGCCAGAGCAAATGGGACCTTTCCCTGCCCAAAGAGACACGAGAGAGTCATTACTGCCCAACTGCTCACTTAACATTCCCTGGGAAGCAATTTATAGAGCACACTGCACGCTCTCCTCCTCTCCTTTTAGGGAAGCTGCGAGAAGTGGATAATCCTGGAGCCTTCTCATGCCAAGGAGTAAAAAGAATCATTAATCTGTATCTGCTGCATTTAGTCAGGCTCTGTCTAGGCTTATTCTGGAAGAGTAAGAATAGAAGAGCATAGAAATCCGTCACACACAGTTCACTTTAATACCAGAATCCCTAAGACATTCCAGCTTCCCCCTTTTCAAAGACATTTCTGAAAAAATAATGACATTTAAAAGGGTTTTCACAATTTTAGGGCTGCAAAGATAATGAGAGCTGTAGGGTCTGTTGTTATAATGACAGGACTCCCTCACTTTCTGTATTCATGCTTGGAAACAACGGATCAGACTGATTCTATTTCCATTTAAACATCTGATTGAGATGTCTAAGTCATGGAATAGTTGCCTTATGCTTTCAGTAATATCCAGAGAGATATAATTTCTGAAAATGATTTAGATTTCATGTTCTCCTCTAATGATTGGGTCATATAAGCCATAAGGCTTGTTGCTGGGCAATGGAGTCCAAGTGATTGGTGTTCATCTTATGAATCTCAACGTCCCAGGTTTTCCTCTACTAACAACCAAGGTGAGCAAAATGTTTCACAGAATTCACTTATTTCTGCCACCTACAGCAAATTGTACCAGGGCTGTGTGAACAATTTTCTTAAAGCACACTAATAGCTGAGGAAATCCTGCAACTTAAATTGTAAACATTCAGTTGGAGGCTGTGAAGGAAAACATGTTTCTGCTGCATGACAAATAGCAGAGAATACTCCCTGACAGTGTTAAATCACCAGTAAGTCAAAAAGACAAAACCCACCACCATCAAAATTGGGCTTCTTGAGTTGGACGCTTTATTCCAAACTAAAGCATCTCAAGAAAAGCGATCTGATTTTTAGAAGTCTTTTTCTTCCTGAACATTTACCTACTCATAAATATATATAAGCATTTCATTTGAGATATATGATAATGAAAATATGGAATCCTACTTTGTAATTTTGAAGCATTAAGGGTTAGTAGGTAAGTGATGATTATATTCCTTACGGTTACAAAAAAATCTTCTGGAAACTCAGGGTACAGCAAGCCCAAAATATGCCCTGTAATTATTCCTTTTCCATGTCTTTCTGCTGCTATTAGATAATAACCAATGTTCAGTAACCACAGTCTAAAATGTACATCAGAATATCTGGCACAAATCATTCTTGTCCCTTACTGGCTCACAACAGTTTGGAAATGAAATAAAACCAATATTCTCCCTTGTCTTTTCATAAATCTATCGTAACTTCTCATTAGGTTTTATTTTATGTCAGAAACAAAAACATAGATGGGACTCTAGAGTGCCCACAGTCCTAGGCAACAGATTCATTTTATTAAAATTATTCACATCTGCTAAGATACATATGAAGCTTACTACATTTTTTTTTTTTCTTTCCAAAATTCCTGGCACTGCACCAAAGTGATGGAATTTAGAGTTCTGATCCTTAAGACTCCTGTCAGCAAACGGAGGATGTAATTTGCTTTGGGGCTATTATAGCTCTGAAAAGGCCAAGTTAGATTTAACCTGATATTGTTTGAATGAGTTTACAATTCAATAGAAAAACAAAGACAGAGTAATGGCTCCTATTTTTTAATGTAAGCATCCGAGGGCTTTTTGCATTAGAATAGATCATCACTGTTGGAACTTTGGAGGGCTTTTGAGATTATTTTATTTTCCATTTGCCTAGCAAGCTTGGTCACAGTAGAAGTTTTTTGCTTTATTTTTCTCTAGAGAGTCTAGATACCACTAAAAATATTAATTTTGTAGTGACAGAAGATCTTACAGGGAGGCCTGAAGCTAAACAGAACTCTGTGTGCAGAGAACAGATGTCTATTCTCAATAGGTAAGTCTTGTCAAAGACCTGGACGTTCAGCTCAGATGATTCCTCAGAAGTTCCTATTTGGGTTTGAAACATAAATGTTCTGGAAATCAGCCTGGAACTACCACAATTTAAGAACAAAACAAAACAAAATAAACAAAACTTTCTGGAAGTTACTTGTGAGGTGATGGACATGTTCTCTGAATTTAAAATAGAACAAAGCTTGCTTAATTGTGTTGACTGGGTCTGAAATACCACGAATCCTACGCCTTCCGCATAGTTCTGGCAGATTGATATCCTGTCCTAGCCAAATCTCAGTTGTACCAAAGAAAGAAAACATGTAAGAGAAAACTTTATTTCATGGAGTTTGTCAATTTTTCACTTGTCCAGAAAGGTACAGATGAAAACTTCAGTGGTTTTCCATTTGTCCAAAAGCAGTTTATCATCAAAAGGATAGAGCAGAAACGAAAGTCTGTTTTTCTCTGGGGCTGCCTCTCTACCTTGTGAATTAACTTTTGACATCTCAGTTTATGTTAAAGTCATTCAATTTCTATGCTCAAATCCTATGCAATATTTGGCTTCTAGAAAGAGGGAGAGAGCAACAGTGGGATACAGGTTGACAGAAAAACAACAGACTGCACCTGGAAGTGTGGAGGGTTTCTTGTTGTGGTTTCTGTCAGAAGAGTTGATGTAATTTCCTGTTATCAAGACCATGCTACCTATGAGTAATTACAAGAATCTGCTGCAGAATTACTAAATTAAGAATTTTGAAATTTTGGTCTACGTTTGGGAAAAGGTGCTTTTTTAGACAGATTAAGAATACTAATAAAAGAAAACAGAACAGAAAAGCAGAGCAGATTGTACATGAGAAATGTAGCCCAACAGAATTCTAGCAAACAGTGTTTTCAGCAAGCCTTCAGCCAGACTGTCTCTGACAAAACACTCTCCCAACTGTTCCACAACTATGTGCTTTTCTGCCAAGGCACATGAAAAAGTTCGTTATAAATAAATGCCTTTATCTATTGGCAAAGCTATAGAAAGCGTAGGAGGGGTTACAACACTACATCCCAGAAGTCAGAAGGGTCCAAGCCCCCACTGGAGGTGAGGCTGAGGTTGTATGGATGCCCCTTCTTGCTCCTTACTGAGCCTGCCATTTTGAAACCTACCACCTTGACCTCTCTTGGCCTTTCTCCCGTTGGAGTTAACTCCAGCTTTATCTCCCCTGTAACCTAATCTGCTTTTCTGGTTACACACCTCACACTACATAGCAACATTTCATCAAAACACATTTCTAATTGATATGTTCTGGATCCGATCCCACCGTAGAGAAAAAGCCCAACTGATTTAAGTGGGAGGAGGATCAATCTTTGTTGTGTTCTTTTCCGTTAAGAATGTACCAAGATCTTGTGAAGCTTAATCAAATACAGTGGTTTGTCTCTGACAGGCTCTCCATCTCTCATGAGCCTTTAAGAGGCTGTTCAGTTCATTAAAAGCACCTTGGAACATTCTGCTCTTGGAGACAACGAAAGGCGCAAACATGATTAGCTGCAGATGAGCATTTTCTTTTTAAATATCAGGAAATCAGAATCAAGCTTTGGAAATCTTTGGGTTTTTGGCTCTATGGCACCAGCAGTTCCTTCTCCCTACACTTGGGAAGGATTATCAGGGATGCTGCTTTTGCAGTTGTGTGTTTCAGAGACGCAAACAAAGTGCACCATAGCCAAGCCAATCAATACACACCTCCACCTCCCTGTCAAGAGAGTCATGTTCTTTAATGGCATTTTCCTCTCACGCACTGGTGTAACATACTGTGCTGATTTTCCAGAGCCAAAAAACCAGCAGAAAACGGTTGGGAATGCACAAAAACCTCTGCTGGAGGATTGATTGTGTAGACATTACATGCTGCCACCTCGTCAGTATTTTCCTTCAGGGAGGTGCTCATGACTGATGATGTGAATGAATAGCAGTCAAATCAAAAACAAATTGGAAAATTACAGAGTTCTTTTGGTTTATGGTAACACCTACAGAACCTAATCAACCTTGTGGCTTTTTGTCTTGGGCACTGCCCATTTAAATTGGGTCAGTGCTGTTTAAGTAGAGAGGACCTGCTGCCTTCCATGGTGATCAACTGTCGGCACTCTCCCTCAAACAGTTTTGTTCCATGTAATTTTTCTCTTTCCCAATGCTCAGTGATGGTTCAAGTAACACCACAGGTCACACCACAGGTCGGAGGCTGTTCCCTGTAGGCAGTATGGGTGAGGCCATGTTTTTTTTTTTTTTTTTTGCATGGAAGAAAGTTTAGCCATAAGGCCATGAGATGAATCACACCACTTGCCTTCAGGGCCAATGAATGGGTGCTGACCTGTTTGTCATACTTGTGTTCATGTAGCCTTGTGTAATAAGAGAAAGGAGTTGCCGTTAATACTTGTAATCTCAACAGAAAAGAAATCAAAAGGCAAAAATCAGAGAAATATTATAATTTTCCAGATGGTACAGAGAGATTAAACACATGTTTACTTAGTGTAATACAGTATTATACAGACATCCTCCAGCTAGTGCTGACCTGTGTTTGATACAAGTTCACTACAAGAATGGACAGAATATCTTTGTTAGCCTTTCAAACTTTAGAAGTCGGCACAAAATCCTTATGACCCAAAGACCACTGAGAAAACAGTCAGAAGAATATCAAAAAACAGTTGACAAAGAAACATAAAAAGAGAGGACTTTACTATAATCCTTGTATTACATCTGGAGTGTGGCTATATGATGCTTTGTTCCATGCAAAACCTCTATTTCTGCTTAGTATTTACAAATGTCCTTTTCTCATAGCATGTCCCTGCCTCAGATCTACAAGTCCCTTCAATTTTTGACAGAAAGACTATCCGACTGTAGTAGTACATCACCTTTGGGTTTTATCTCCTTGAACTGTAAATTTCCTCTTTTAAAGATTTGAAAAAGTTTAAGTCTTGATAGTATTGGAACATGAAATTTTTCACATGATAGAAGACATCTCCTCTTAGGCTTCCTGAAGATGACACAATTATGCTCATCATGTGCACACCCCTTCTACACTAGGACTTCAACTACATGCATACACCTTCCACACTACATTCTACAGGACACCTCCAATCAAAGTATATCAAGGCATCCCAATTCAGCTTCCCTTTCCCTTGGGTAGGTGGGCTGGCTTCTGGCTCTCCAGGAGACACACAATGAAAGTATGCTGTTGGCTTCATATGCTCAGGAAACAAATCTCAGCACCAGTTTGCCGGGCTCACATGTCTTACTCTTTATCTATTAGTGAGAAACTCAGACCATGAATTGGAAAGTCACAGGAGTGTCTGAGCTCCCTGGTGAAAGTCTCCAGCCTTGGGGGTTTTTTTGCAGAGTACAACAGGTGTCTTAAGAATTGAGTGCAATTTCTCGTTAATAGAACTTTGACTTCAGCAAATCTCATAGCCTTTATATATGTTGGTCCTAGCCATCTTCATGTTACTATGGTTATGAGGGGAGAATTAAGACACAGAAAAGCTGCAGTGACTCTGTCAAAGTTAGAGAGGAAGCCTGGATTGGATCAGGAGACCCAGGTGGAATGCAGAAACTAAAGTTCATTGTGTTATCTACTGGGCTATCTTTCCTCTAGAGAGGTTTATGACCTGGTCCTATGGTGGTTTTAATACCAACACTATTTCCTTGGGGTTTACCCCTTTCCCTTGACCACTGGTAGTTTTTCCTAAAAATCTTCTGGCTGAAGACTTGTTCTATACCTCGATTGTCCAGCCTGTGGAATGCTTGTGACTAAATTTATCTGCCTTTTAAGTTGTTTTTAAACTGCCTTTAGATGTGATGTTTCCTTATCTTGGACAAGAGAAAGGAAAAAGGAAGGAGGCTATTTCTGCCATCTCTTTCCTCCTGCAAGAAATCCCCCTCCCCCTTCCCTTCTCCCTGCCTTCCAAAGCTTTTGTTAATTTAAAATTAGCCCTTTGAGATGTTGGGAAAATCAGGTTCCACACAGTGAACAAGTCCCTGTGGAGAGGGCTGTTGCAGTAAACACAGGGCAGAATCTCAGTGAGTCACCTGGCTGGCGTTCCCCCACTGCGTGAGGGAGAACAACGTAGGAAGCCCATAAAGAAACATGCCACCTCCACCAGGGAATCCAAGTGGGATACTTCAGCAAAATCATTTCCCATCCTATCCGGGCCTCTTACCAGCTATTCATTGCGAACGTCACTCCAGATAGTAATTAGCGGGCACTAGATGCCTGGCTCTGATCTCATTGCCATTGTTTGACCAAAGGAAGGATTCAAAACAAGGCTTGGGGCCAAAAATAAGTTCTGAAATGCTTTTTTAATATTCAGGTTCTCTTGCCTTCATGCTTTTTTCTTGGCCTTCTTTTTTTTTTTTTGATTAATTTCCCTTGCAGCTAATTTTTAGTGACACCCACTGGCCAAGGCTCAATTGTAATAAATCCCTGGTAGCTGTAGTTGGCTTGTGGAGAATGTATTGGCTTGCAGTGCACCAGAACAATCTGATATATCCACCTGCACACACATGCTGTTCAGGCCAGCCACCCAGAAATGTTTGGGAACACTGCTCCTTCAAAAATGCCTCTGTCTCAGCCTGGCCCAGTAAAGACATTGCAAGAAGGATGTGAGAGAGAAGACCTTTTTCATCAGCCATTGGATGGGAAAAAAGAAAAGCACATAGGATGCTTTATTCAAACCACCTGTCATGATTTTTCACAGAAGCTGCGTGAAAGCAGAAGAAAAAAACCACAGAGAATAACCTTCCTTGGCAGCTTTATTATCGGTTTCGTTTATGTACAGTGGAACACATGGATGGAGGGTTTGTTTTGCAGAGGAGGAGGATGACAAATGATAGCAGCCTGATTCAGGGGCTTTGCAGGGTGGAAGGTTTGTAGGAGCTTCCCACATCTCCTTGAGGACAAAGGGAAAAAACTGCACACCCATGAACAGGGAACAAAATGCATTTAAGTCAAGAGGTGATATGTGGGCAGCTTGGAAGATGAACTTGTTTCCCTTTCCATTTCTTTTCCACTTTCCACTATTCATAGATCAGTCTTCAGATTTTAGGAATTCAAACATCACCTTTCTAATGTTGCCATCATAGATCTTCAAGGCCTGCTAGGAAATGCTGATTGCTTAAACTTTCTTCCAAATTAACAGCTTCCTTACATTGGTGAACCTCTGTTTGCAATCGGTAAATGGAAATTTAACTTGAAAGTCTTGCCACGCACTGCAAATGAGCCACACCTGGTGTAATGGCATGTATTTATACCCTATACACCCTGTGTAGCTCTTACCTTCAACCAAATCAGCTCTCATTCTGGAGGTCAAGCAGCCATGGTACCACAGATCTCAGCGCAGGGTAATTATTCTGCCAGAGTATGTTTTGGTCTGGCATTTGCTGCTCTCAGCATCCAAGGGATGGGAGCAGGACATTGTTCTTACAGGCTGTAATAAATACGTGGACTGTTTCTGAGCAAGTGGTGGGAATAGATACATGTTTTCTGCTCCCCCCCATCAAAGACTAAAATTCTCCTCAACAAATGCTGTATATTTTCTTAATATTTTATAATTGTGTGTTTTTATGGCCTGCACACAGTTATCATGAAGCAAAAGAAACACAGAATCAATGGTAGGTCTGATGTTTCAGCCAGAATAGGATAATGATGCAGAACCAGAACATTTCATATTACATTTTCATCTTAGGTTATCATAGACATCTTTTACATTTACTTTTTTAAAGCATCTGTCAGTTCATTTTCAAAAAAATATCCCAAACCAAACCAAACAAAAAAGGCAGATGTCATCTGTCAGCACTATAATTATAAACAGCCTTTTCAAATCAAAGATTTTATCAAAATGAATAAATAACAGTCATCAGAAGTGGAGCATATGTGCGCCACCAGGATAGTATTTTCTGATAATTTTTAATTCTTTCATTTCTAAACAATTTTACATTGAAAATAAAGTTTGCAACTTTAACATTTCAGACTATCAGTCAAATATGAAGACAAGAAATGAATAGAGAACTGTGCCAGAAATGAAGAAAAAAGAAAAAAAGAAGAAATAAAGGACAAAACAAGTGAATGAACATAAAGAAGAAAACTAAAAGGCTTCATAGACTGAGACCTTACCTTGATGAGAATATACTAATGGTTCACCCTTCCTTGCTTTTGAATAACTTTTATAGACTTCCATATTTATGTGAATATCAAAAGACTCAAATTCAGGCAGAGCAAAGAAAAGCAGAACTCAGCTGACTGTGAATCATTTATGCTGTATTCACAGAATCATGGAATTGTCAGAGTTGGAAGGGACCTCTAGAGGTCATCTAGTCCAACTCCCCTGCTAAAGCAGGGTTGCCCAGAGCACATCACTCAGGACTGCATCCAGGTGGGTCTTGAAGGTCTCTAGAGAAGGGGACTCCACACCCTCCCTGGGCAGCCCATTCCAGGGCTCTGGCACCCTCACTGCAAAGAAGTTTTTCTTCATGTTTGAATGGAACCCCCTGTGTTCCAGCTTGTGCTCATTGCCCCTTGTCCTGTCACTGGGAATCACTGAAAACAGTTCAGCTCCATCCTTCTTCAACCCACCCTTCAGATACTTATAAGCATTAATAAGGTCTCCCCATAGCTTTCTCTTCTCCAGGCTAAAAAGTCCCACCTCTCTCAGCCTTTCCTCATCAGGGAGATGCTCCAATCCCCTAATCACCTTTGTTGCCCTACTACAGTCTCTGGGGAGCCCAGAACTGGATGCAGTATTCCAGTTGTGGCCTCACCAGTGCAGAGCAGAGGGAGAGAATGACCTCCCTCCATCTACTGGCCACATTCTTCCTTATGCAGCCCAGGATTCCATTGGTCCTCTTGGCCACAAGGGCACATTGCTGGCTCATGGGTAGTTTATCATCTACCAGGATCCTCGGATCCTTCTCTGCAGAAGTGCTTTCCAGCAGGTCCGCCCTGAACCTATACTGGTGCTCAGAATTCTTCCTCCCCAGGTGCAGGACCCTACACTTGCTCTTGTTGAACCTCATTAGGTTCTTCTCTGCCCAGCTCTCTGGCCAGTCCAGGTCATGCTGGATGGTGGCACAGCCTTCTGGAGTGCCAGACAATATTTTCATTGTGATAACTAATACATATGCAGTTCGTGCTATACATGAAGGAAGGGATAGAGAGAAAAAAAAGTAGAAAAAAGACCAGAGCATTCCCAGAATCATCTTGAGGACTGTCAGGAAAAATAATACCGGACATGAAATCAAACCCTCTAGCTACAAACAATATTTATTGCTTTCTTTTTGGAAAATCATTACAGATGTTCAACCAAATTGAAGAAACCTCAGCGCTAGCTCGTGGAATAAAATCATGTATTCCATTAGTGAAGCTTGTTTGCTTTCTTTAAACCCCAGAGACCATTTTAAAATGCTTCAAATTGTTTACCTTGACTTAGGATTATGCTTTAAATTGTTTACCTTGACTTAAGATTAATTAAGTTTTCTTGGCTACAAGTGGGCATGTCCAGAAACTATGAGATGAGCATGAGATAGAAGAGTATATGGTCGGTAAGTAAGCTAACTTTGTAGAAGTCTAGAGGCAGATCCCTCCAGATTGTGATATAGACTTGAAAATTATTAAAGGAAAAAGGAATCTTTTGTTCTCTTGATGCTTTTAAGCTTTTTTTATGCAAATACTTTTCTGAAAAGATGGTTATTGTGGCATGAATTCCAGAGAAGGAGTTAGCAAGTTCAAGAGCTGCAAGGATGTGTGGATTTTAAGCTAAAAGAGACTGTGGCTTGAATGCTTCCTGACACAGCCCAGCATATCTAAGCCAGTAATTCCTGTGGCGAGTTTAATAACATCTGTTTGAGATAACCCAAGTGTTTCTTAACTGGGTTTCATAAGAGACCTCTTCATCTCAGCCTTCATGTCTTATCAGTGTATGTTATTATATGAAATATTCCCGTTTTATCAATAGAATAATGGAAGGAATTTTCAGGGATGGCTTAGAGAGGTAAGTCCCTAAATTTCAGCAGAGAGATTGATCTCAGACTTAAGCAACATGAAGAGCTTTAATGTATGTTTATCAAAGGGTGTCTCCACAATCATAGAGATGAGGAGGTGGAAAACGAAGATGTTCTCCTCTCAAGCCTTTCAAACTTGCCCAGGGTGCTTATTTTCTATCCCTTGGAAAACTTAATGGATGGTGAGAATATCAGCCTGGCTTGCAAAGCAGGAACGGTTTGTTCCGAGCTGTTCAACACGCTGCTCCCTGTTTGCTTCACGTTATCAGCACACTGGCTTTGGTTCCGAGACGCTCAAAATTAATCACTTTGCAGGCAAACAGGCTGGCCGTAGAGGTTTGCAGTGTTTTCTTCAGAGGGTGGGTTTACTTTGGAAGCCAAGTAAAGAGTTGCCAAGCAGCTGCCAGAGCTGATGGATAGAAGGTAATTGCAGGAATGTCCAGAAATGTCTCAGTGTTCTTTAGTCATTTAAACTAATGGATACAGGGTGAACTCCAGGTTGTGCTGGGCGTGGTCATTGGCCAAAATCAAGGGGGGGGGATTGCAAATGTATTTTCTTTTTTTTTTTTTTTTAAGGCAATTTTGTTATTATTCCTGTGTTTCTGCATTTCTGATTGTTGGAGAATCTCAAGAATATGATAACTTTTGGTGGTGGTGTTGAAAGAACTGATTCAAATTCAGAAACGAGTTTGAGAAAGGATTTGTATGAAATTGAGACCTACTGGGCATAAATTGCTTCACTCTGCTATAGTGGTTTTTGAAAGTGCTGCTAATACCACACACAAAAAGAGACCACTTCTATCACAAAAGAGTAACTACACCTGTAGTCATGCCTTTTAAATTTGAAGATTAAATGGGCCAACACGTATGGACATGACGTGAGCACTTCGCATAGGTACCGGTAGCTTCCATTCACAGCCTATGGACTAAGTAGGTTTTATACCGGACTGGTTTCTGGAACAAATGCCCCTTTCAGTAGGTTGGTTGAACTCGAAAACAAGTGGAAGGAAAAGTTGTAAACCTAGAGTTTTTCCCTTACATAAACTGTGTGTGAAACACAAGCAGATCCTCCTTTCATTGTGCCCTGGAAATTAATTATTTCATGAAAATTCATTTACAGAACAAAGAAAAATAATGATGACAAAGGGATCATTGGAATGCCAGTTATTCAGACATTACAGATATTACCAAAAAATGTTGTCAGCTCAGAAATTAAGCTTCTAAATCTGTTTAGAAACCAGCTAGCTGGCTTTGCTGTTGAAATGAATGGTGTTTGCACATCTGGAAAATCAGTGTTCAAGTGCCTAAAAATGGCAATTGAGTTATGTTTTAGCTCTAAATAAATCGTGAAACGTTCCTTTACCCCACCGAGGCAGCACCAGGCCTTTAAACAGATTAATTAAATGTTGTCAGTGGTACTTCCAGATTAGGGGATAACTTGCCTATGTAGTATTTGTTACTAGTAGTAATAACTGGTATCAGATAGTAAAATTTTAGCTAGACAGAGTATTAGCTAAACAGACAGTGAGGTCCTATGTAAGGCAAATCATTCCCTAATGTCTTAAATGGTATTTGCAAACTTTCTCATGTGGTTCTGGTGTTGTTGAAAAGGAATGCAATGGCTCCACAACTTACTGTATGAAATATTATTCTTCATTCTAACCTCTTGAGGAGGTTCTGGGTTAGAGGATTTGTGGTGTTTTTTGGACTAGTTTATTCTTTAGGAAAAAAAAAGAAAAAAAAAAAAAGAAAAGAGTTATTAAAAGCAAAAGAAGGGAACAGTGAGTATGAAAAATTAGGGTCTCTGAAATATTTGCTGTGTTAGAGACAAGAGTCCCTTCTTCACGTTACATTTTGTGATTCTGGGCCAGCTTGTTTTCTTGCACTGTTTTGTTCTAAAAATATTTCAGTCAAATAAAGCAGCTATGCAAAAAATCATCCAGATAAGGCAGACTCAAATCTTGCTACGGAGATCCTTGTGGTTGATACACAAGGGCTGACTATTCAGGTCGTGGTGCTGTGACTGGATTGTGTGTGCTGTGAAACCTGGATATTTGGTTGTACAGAGAGAAAGAAGTTTCAGAGAGCAAAAGCTTTCCTTTCTCTGGCCTATGTCTAATGCAGCTGATCCTACACCATTGATGGTGTCCTAAGAATCCCAAACTTTCCCTTCTTTCTGTTTCCTCTGGCAAAAATATTTTCTCTCTTAAGTAACTCCTCTCTTTGTTTATGCAGTAGGAGTGGCTTCCTTTGAGATTTATTCCCCTCCGCATCTGCCTCAGTGACCATTGCAGTCCCACCTGGCCAGGAGACTTGTCTAACTTTCAGTGAAGCCAGCAGGATCCATTTCTTGGCCTTCAGAGGCCAAATTTTATTAGCCTCCAAAGGCCAAAAGACAAACATGAATAAAAATGCAAAGCTACCACCCCATTAGCAACAGTGAGAGA
This sequence comes from Thinocorus orbignyianus, assembly GCA_013400375.1. Taxonomy (NCBI): domain Eukaryota; kingdom Metazoa; phylum Chordata; class Aves; order Ciconiiformes; family Thinocoridae; genus Thinocorus; species Thinocorus orbignyianus. Next base: position 702,504 of record VXBW01006790.1, read on the forward strand.
AACATCAGGAAGGCATTTATTTCAAATTAAGGGTAAAAGTGTCAGAGAAGCCAGAATCATTAAATCTGACAGGACATTAACAGCTAGAAATGATTTGGAGGAGGCTGTCAGGGAAATCCCAAGACTGAAATATAAATTATGTTGAAACAGTGCCTATTCAGTGATAAGTTAGTGCTTAGAAATACAACATCTGTGCTGCTTCCTCAGACTGATAAGTCCTGAGGCAATTCCATATGAAATTACAGCTTCTTCGACTGAGCCATCTTTCGTCTGATGTCCATCCCACTCTTGGAATGGTTTTTAATAAATGCACAGAAAAGAACTGGAACAACATCAGAAGGTGATTCATAGGCAAAACCCACATGCGGTGGGTACACAAGCTTGTTTGTTGAGCGAAGCAACTGCCTTTGGCTATCTGGTTGCAGACCAGGGCTTGGAGATATGTGGGTCAACAGGGGTGTGCTGGAAAGAAAGTTTGGAAAAATAAGAAAAGTGTTGTTCCCCTGCTTCATCAGTTTTGATTGCCTTCATTCTTGTTTTTCTGAATTTTCCTCATTAACTTAATAAGGAGATAATGAACGACATCTTTGTTAATGACAGGGCATAGGTCTTCATAGCAGACCACTACAGGCAACATAGTCAGAGGTTATATGATATTAATAATTTCCACTCTTGGATCTGTCATGTACCAAGGTGACAGGTTGCTTAGTTTGACCTGGTTTGGGAAATTGCATGAACTGCTCAGCTGTTTTCTCACTTGTGACTGATAAGAAACTACTGGAAAGCAAGGTCAGAATCTCTGAGGCTCATTTATCCCTGAGAGTTCTTCACAGAATCACAAACTACAGGGGCAGGAAAGGAGTATTAAATGGTCTAATTCCTTGGCAGTAGAAGTTTTCTCTCCAGTGCCTCACATTTGCTGGTTTTGAAAAAGCTCATGTTCAGGATTTCAAGAAATCACGTGTTCATCACTTCCCCAGGCAGTCAGGTATAAAATAGGTCTTGTTAGGAAGGTTTCACCCTCTATCCTAGATTTTCTCTTCCTAAGCATGTATATTTATTTATTCACATGTGTATATATAAATTTTCCTAGTTATGTTGCTGTAATTGTCAGTTTTCTTTAAGTACAGGTCTACATTTCAGCAACACTATTAATAGAAAATGCCCAAGAGGAACAAATGAAATTCAGTTTTCCAATTTCTAAGTATGAATAGTAGAAAGCTGTTGTTAAATTACAAATAAAGTCTATAAAATTATGGCGATAGCAGAAAATGAGGTCTAAACCACCCTGAATGTTAATGAAACAATTTATTCCTCTTAAATAATAGTTAACAATTGGCTTCATATTCCTCACAGATTTCGCTTCAATTTAAATGTCAGAAACTGTGTCATGGCTGGGATTCTTAGATTAATACACTTTCCTGTAGGATGATGTGCATGAAATACCAAAGAGGTAAAGATGAAATAAGACATAAATTTAAAGCAAAACAGCATAGTTTTTCTATGAGCAGAGGAATAGATGAAGACTGTTTTGCACTGGTCATGCTTGTATATATTTTCCCTCTCTTACTTATTTTCCCCAATTTCCCCCAGGTTTTGTGATGTCTAGAAGGGTAGTTAAAGTTCCCTAAGGGGACTTTTCTACTCAGCTGCCTATTTTAATAAGTGTTTTAGAGATTTATTTTCTCTGAGTTTTCTACCCTTTTCTTAAATTTGATTGAAATCAGTCAAGGTCTTTTTACATGAACAAGGACACACTTACGGAAATTTATACACGCTTTCATATGCCATCAAAACTTCCCAAAGAAGAAACGAGTGAAATGGATGTAAAGGCTCTCTTTTCTCCACCTTGCAGCACAGCAGAGCGCACAGAGCTACAAAGCTAGATTAACTGAAAACACAATTTCAAAGAATAATCCTATACAGCTTGTAATTAATCTTGTCTCATAGCGGCAGTGAAGACCATAAAAAAATACCACAAAATTTTTAAGGGACTCACAGGTAAAAGACAAGTTGTGCTCAGCTTTTACATCCTCCAACATCCTCTATCCACTTAATGTGCTCCTCATAACTTGGCTGTTCAGCAAAAGACATGCCCAGCTACTGCTACTTACGATACCTTACTGAAGTGTCCCATTTATTCATGTAGATGATGTTGCTCTTCAGTTTGACACAGCTGGATGTGTACCCCATAAGTTACACCTACACCATTAAGGTGCAGAGGGAGAGAGAGAGGGAGTCAGTAACCTGTTCAGTTGTCCACACTGTAATTTGCCAGCACGATCCCTAATTGTTTTTTGATCTGGGATGAGCAGCACCTTCTCCATCTGGATATGCTTTGAATGGGTAACACAGACCATAGGTTCAGGATGGGTTGTATGGATAAGGCCAGCCAGGGAGCAGGAGAAAGATGAAGGTTTTAGCTGGATGGCTTTATAATTTGACCATATCTGAGTATGGTGTCTAACCTCTCTCTTGTTCACTAGCATGGATGTGGCCAACAAAGACCTGAGGAGTGCTGTGATCCAAACTGAGTCCATGTTTGCAGGTTAGAGAGGGCCATACTGAGAAAGGTTTAAAATAATGTGAATGATTCAAATAAGTTCCTAAATGTGTTTTTCAACACATTGTTAAGTGATATGACATCCCAAAGCCCTCCATAGCCGACAGCTTGGATAAATAATTGACTCTTATTAGTATTCATTAATTCCTCCATCTTGCTTCTAGTAAGTCACCACAGCCCCATGGCTACAGTAATAACCAAGTCTGGGAAGACCTAAACTCAGCTTCTTGCTCTGCCATACTCTTTCCATCAGACTCTGACTAATCATCTTTAGTTTTCTTTGCTCCTTGTCAGTTGAAATGTTTTGGATGCTTTGCTTTTCCCTAGCCATCTCAGCTTTATCAAGACTGAATCTCACTGTGTTATTTTCCTGTCTCTTTTCTTGTCCTTGTTTAGAGTTGTTGCTTCTTGAATTTACTTTTTTTTTGTGTTGGCAACCTTTCCCAGATTGCCCTCCCCAATACCAACAACTGCACTTAAAGGCTCCCATTTACTTTTGACTCTCTGACTTTCTGGACTGAAGTTTTTGCTCAGTAAACATTGACACACCTGGCCAACAAGTGCTCCTCTTTAGAGGGGAGCAAAACTTTCTTGTCTGTATTTGTAGCTTGTTTTTGGTACAGGAAACACCCCACTCCTTTGCTCCTGATCTGATTCATCCAGTGGTTTCAAAGAAAATAACAGCAGATGATTTGAAAGGAATGATGGCAATTTCTGCCTGGTGCAGCTGAGAAATTTTGCAGTACCTTTCCTTTACTTTTGATGAAAACTCTGAAGGTTTCTGTGTGGGGAGAGATTGGCAGGTTGTTTTTGTTGTTAAGTTGAGATAGCAATGTGTGGGTGGAAGCAGGTTTTATTTGATTCAGAAATGGGAGACTTAATCTTGACTCCAATATCCTGCTTCTCTGTTGAGTGGAAAACACATGCTCCAAGTGAACAGCTAAAAGTCTGTGAGAGCAGCAAAGTGCTTGGCAGTCTTGGTTACCATCCAAGGGCAATGCCCAGAGCGTATCTAAAAATTATATTCTGTGTCTGAAAGCCAAGAGAAAAAAGATCTGAAAGCTATAACTGCAGAAGTAAGTTTTGCATTTCCATTATTAAGCTACCTAAACCACATGTAAACGGAGATATTTTAACTAGGGAAACATTAATGGGTCATCGCCTTCCACTTTATCCTGCCCATTTTGGCTCTACTGATTAGGTCCCAAACCTAACAGCTGGCTCAGACCAGCCAGGGAGAATCTATTCCTGCATCCCCCTGTTTAATTCATATTAGATATAGGGAGGTAAATTGAATTATTCATCTCAATATGCTGTACAAAGTTAGACCTGATATAGACTGCCTAAGTTTCTTAGTTTGGGACCAGAAAAGACATTGGAGATAACTTAGTTCAATTGCTTAAAAAATCAAGAGAAATAAATACTTCTTTTATCCCCAGCAAAGAGGAATTTGGCTGGACACCGTGACCTGCTAAAATAACCATTAAAATGGACAGTGGAAGGTAAAAAGGAAGAAGGTACTTCCTGGAAACTGTATTAACTGAGGGACTCTCCATTATATTTGGGAAGTCATGGCAGTCAGGTGAAGTCCTCAGTGACTGGAAAAAAGGAAAATTTACACTCATTTTTAAATAGGGTAGAATGTTTGGCAACAGCATTCTAATGGGAGAACCAGAGGAAGCAGAGACTGAGCTAATGGCTTGTAAGATGGAGCTTTATGTGTTTACTGAAGCAATAATATGGTATGGATTGTTTTTAATAGTAGTGAATGGAATTGGTGGTGGAAGAGGTCATGCAGCTCACTCCACTTTCCAAGAAACAGTTGCTGACAAAGCCACACATCCTCTTTGCATATGGTCCAGCTAAGATCCTGTGAATGCTGTTCACATCCAAGCAGAGGAAGCACATGGAATGAAAATGCATCTCCCTGTTAGTCTCTAATATTTGTGCTGCAGGGTTGCAATGGTTTAGGAGATTAAGGAGAGGATATGGAAGATTTCAGCAGAGGAGACCTTTGCAAATCAGGCTGTGGTTCTCAGAAAATGAAGAGGTTGGTTTATGTTCAACAAACTTACGTCATTATCTCAGTCTAATTTATGGAGATGCATATCTAAGATGATTCCTTCGTGGCCCAATTTTCAATCAGTGCCCTTTTTTCAATCAGCTTATGAATTCGAAATAGCGTAGTCGAAACTGGAAACGCGTTATAATTTATCACATTAAGAAATAACACAACTCATCTCTGTACTAGAGACTTCTGGCCAATGCCCAGAATGGTGGCTTTGAAGTCCAACTTAAAGTAGTTGTTCCTCCTAGGGTCTTTCTTTGGTGTGCTGGAGGGATTTCAAGCAGCCTTAGACTTCGTTGGCTTTCAAGACCAGAAAATACTCTAAGACCATTTATTCCTATCTTCTGTACTGCACAAACCCTTTGCTGTCCTCATGAAAATATTTCTAGTGCTTGCTCATTATATTTCTACTGTTTAACACTAGACTACTACTATCATACTGATAGTATGCTACTACTACTGTATTAATCCAGTATTTGAGAAAAGTCAAAATTGGAGAAGTTTTGTCTGCATTTTACAGTGTGAAGAGACTCTGCTATTTGTTACTTCTGAACTTTGAACAATATAGGAAGATAAAGAAATAGGAAATAATATCTCATGCCCATCCCATGCCCTCTCTCATCATCTCCCTCTCATGCTCCACATTGACTATCTTAATAAACCGAAGTGATGAATCAACCAGGCATCAAGCCATTTGGTCTTACTACCTGATATTTTTTGTTACATAAGAGTAAGCAAAAAAATGTAGAAGCCCCGTGGCCAAGCCAGCTAAAGGAAATGGAAAAACACAGCAGCCTCCTAGGAAACATGAGAGATTATTACAATGCACTACAGCATAGCTTCTTTCCTGAAGTAGTTAGGAGCAAGCCTTTGGGGCAGGAACTATATAATCTACCCTCAACTGCAGAAGTAACAGGAATCTTCCAAACCAAATGTCTGCCCTAAAAATGTTCATTCATTGTTTCATTTGTGCCTGATGATATCTTGGTCTTCTTGCTGTGGTGTAAATGCTAGAGTGGGGAATATTTCATGTCATTTCATAATGGCTGCCAGAGTGAACTCAAACAAGTCCTGCAGAAAGACCACAAGGAACTTCCAGTAACAGATCACATCACCTCGTCTTCAGCCATACCTTGTGGATTCAGGTGGATGAAATTACCTGTGTTTTTATTAGCAAACCGAATGGGTCCAGAGCCCAGGCCATGTCTCCAGCAGACAAGCATCATCTCTCGTATGGTGTGGCTGGCTACCCAGACTTTTTGCTGGGAGAGGTGGGCTAATAACTCTTCAGAAATACCAGAGAAGGATTTCAGCCCCCCAAACCTCTTGGCTTAGAATATCATTGTTGTAATGTTGGACTATCCATAGCTGTGAGAATGGGCTACTGCAGTTCACTGATTTCTCGCCTGTGTTGGTGGAAGGCATCTAGCTGAATCTTGAATAACATCTTGGTCTTGGTTCACCTGCTGAATTTGGAGAGAAGCTGATCTTATGTGGTTGTGCTTCTCTTATTCTCTTGGGAAGCACATGCTGTTCAAGTGCTGTAGACCCTTGTATAGACACTTGATTTTAGTATGGCCCTATAGTCTCAGAGTATGGAGAAAACTGCAGAAAATTATGGAGCAGAAAGTTAAAAATATGCCTTCTGTCATCACATGGGGTCCATGCTCAGTTGAACGCTCACTGACTATGATGTACAGCCCCAGTAATATGTTTTCCAGCAGCACTGAATGAAAATAATAAAAAAATAACAATAGGTTATCTATTATGTTTTTAATTTTTTGTTGACAATTATTGTATTAAAGCTGATCTGTATGATTATTAACATGCATCAGTGCATGCCATCTGTCCCTTGACACTGATAACTCAACCAAGACCAATATCATCTACTTTTGTGCCTTTTTTTTTCAATACGAATTTCAGTTATTTTCTTTTATTTTCAGGTTTTTTTTTTTCTTTTTTTTTTTCTATATGTTGAATAAATGCATTCATAGATTGGAGAAAACAGCCTTTGAATTCTTCTTCATTTAAACACATCTGTCTTGTGCATTTGTTACTTAGCATGCTCAAAATGTAAACAGAATTTCTGAATACTTTTACAGAGAAAGTGGGAGTGCAGAGCAGCACTATGGGATCACCCAGGAAGTGCTCTGAGAGCTCTGTGCCCCCTGTGGCCTTTACAACCCCAGACTTGCTTTCAAAAAAAAATTCCTTAACACAAGGCAGAGACTGGTGCACTTTAACATCCCATTTAGATGAGAGTTAGGAATGTGCCTCTGCCTTTCTGCCCCTTTCTTTTCCTTGGCTACACAAATTCCCAGTGGTTTGTGAAGCCATTTGTATCTCATTTTAAAGCATAAGGCTCAATCAGTCAGTGACCACTGGAAATCTTCCAAATACCAGTTAAACCCCAGTCTGAAACATGCTATTTTTTTCCTTCTTTGAAACCCTCAAAACAATGCAAGAAATCTGCTTTCACTCTGTATCCTCAATAAAGCCATGTATTGCTGATTAATTTCTGGTTTTCATTTTCTACAATGCTTTTTTGCCTCTTTTCTCATACTTATTTCCATGCACTGTCATCATAGAAATTGCTATTGAGACTGCTTTGCTCTAACTCAACTTTTTATGGTCTTTTCTTAAGAAGTGCAGCAAAATCCCAGGGTCCTCTCAGACCTGTGTCAGTTGTCATAGTAATAGCTTTTAAAAATGCCGTGGCCCCTGAGAATCAAAGGCTGGATTGCTAAGCCCATTTTCTCATGCCCCCACACCAGGCGAGTTCTTCTAAGCTAGGAGACCTAATGCAGAGGGTGGGCTTGCCACATAGCAAGGAAAGCCTTAGTATATTATTTTCATGCTGTGGTGTTGCCTTAAAGAAAGCTTATAGGTTGTTTAATCTTGCTGAATATAGGCTTCGCTGTAGACCACGGCCTGCTGCGGTTAGTGGCAGAAAAACTAACCGTGAATCTGCAACGTGTAGGCTACATGAGAACCATACCAGGAAGGAGCATCTTTGAGGAGCATTTTTAGGCTTGAATCAAAGGCCCAGGGCCAACATGTTCACGCTGCAGGCGAGGCGAAGCTGACAATCACTTGGAAAAGAACCAGGCCTTGGAGTAAGTTGCCGGATAATAGCCCATTCATTAACGCTTTGGTTTTTAGAGAATTGATTGCTGCATCACAAACACATTGCAAGGGGGGGTAACCTTACAAACCAGCTGTTTTCTCCAACAACAATGCTTTTTCTCCTTTATTCTTTCATTGCACACCACCATAGATAGCTTCATTGTTTTCTTCTCTTGGATCATTTCCATTTATTGTACTGGAAAAATCTATGCTGGCAATTAATATCACTCAGGCGTCCCAACTTACTATTGTTATATTCTATACGTTCTCAGTTTTAACGTAGTTATTGCTTATTTATATCTGGGTAAAGAGGTTCAAAATGGGACCAAGAGCAGCTAGCTTCATATTTTCAGGTGGTAAAGGAAAAAATGCAGCTGGAAACTGTAAGTTCACCAAGTTTATATCTAGCCGATTATTTTATTCTAATTTTAACCTGTGGTAAGAAAAAAAAAAAAAAAGACTGGATATTTTGAGTTCACTGTGTTTTCATCCTTATGAATAACTGGCATATTACTTTGCCAAACGGCACTGTAAATCCATGATGGAAAACGTTACGCAGAACCCCTCATTTCTCTTCAGAATAGATGCAGTTCCTTACAGAGGAGAACACTTGATTTAAAACTTATGCAACCAGAACTTAGACACTTTGACTTACCGTGTTTGTCAAACAATGGAAGATGTTAAGTGTGCAGGAAACAGCAACATCATAATTCTAAAACACAAACAGACGATCTACAAAAAGTTTTTTTCCTTAATACTTACATATGAAATATCATGGCTGGAAAAACTGTTGTGAACAACAGTATTCTAAAAGTAAAACATCTAGATGGAGGTAGACTGGAATTAATTCAGAGAAACAGCAAAGGCTATGAAAGGACCAAGACTTATGAAAAAATAAGGAGTTTTATACCTAACCTAATCCAACAGTGGTTGAGGGGCCTGAGAGGGATTCTGCAGTAGAATATTACCAGGAAGATGGAACAAAATGGAAGAAAAAAGTAATTTAAACTTAATCAAATGAAAAACTGTATAATAGTGAGATCTGTAAAGTCCTGGAGCAGTTTTCCAGGGGTAGTAAATAACTTCAGTTTTGACAGAAGGGTATAAAAATACTCCTGTAACCAAGTATAAAATTGATATATAAACATTACAATTAAAAGAGGCTCATAACAGTCCAAAATGAATATATTTACTTTCTTAATGTTTGCATCCAGGTATTATTTCTGAGAAGTGTTTTTGGAACAAGAAATAAATTGACCCTTTCAATATAGTTCTTTCAGTTTCTATAAAATTGGAATAATCCGTGACATTTGGCTGCTAAACAAAACCTAATATATACTGATTACACTTTCTTTGGAAGGCCTCCAAACCTAAAAAAAAAAAAGAAAGGAGTTAAGAGAGTGATCAGAGGAGAAAGATGGAATACCAATAACTCCCAGTTAAGGATAGATGGAGGAAAATTTGGGACGAATAGTAGCAAGTTAAGGTTGTTATGGTTAATATCTGAGACAAAAGATCCAAGGTGGTGAGGGCCCAAATGTTACCTGCCCTTCTGTGGGTGTACAGAGAAAGTAATTTCCAATAATATACTAACTGGACTAAGGTGGGATGGCTAATGGCGTCAGAGTCTTTCCCAGTAACATGGAAATGCATGGATTCTCTATGAAACTTTGCAGTTTAACTCCAGTTCCTCGAAGGGAGATGAAGAGAAGAAGGCACTGAGCAGGATGAGAACTCAGGGTGGACAGGTCTGTCTGCCACCTGCACAAGGGGTGGCAGCTGGAAAATTAGACTATGCAGAGTTAAGATGTAGAAGGGGAAACATGAGGTAAGTGGTGATGTGAGTCATTCTGACACACCATTAATTATGTTTCCAACCCTGGAATGAGATTCTGTCAGTCCTGTATGGTTGTCAAGGTGGAAAGTGCTAGCACAGGCCTCTGTGTGTGTGTCAGAGAGGCTTCCAAAGGGAATTAGGTGAGGCTGAAGTGATTCCTTATGGCTGAGTTACATTTCATCCTCTCCTAGTAGGAGAAACAGTATTGGAAAATTGTTCTTTGAGTATGATGTAAAGCTTGGGATTCACCTCACCTTTAGTCATCTGAAAAGTAGGGAGCAGGTTTCTCTCTAGGAAGAAGATGATGCTTCCATGGAATGCCTTGTGTCACTTCTTTAGGGCACTATACTGGGATAGGGTGCATTACCTTCTGACCTTGTCAATCTTTATCTGTTGTCAATAAAGAGGACCCACATAACATTTGTACATCTGGGCACTGATTTTAAATTCTCGCAACTTAGTAGCAAGCCATTCAAGCTAGGAAGCTCTTTACCATTGGGTAGCTGAGACATCCACACAAGGCTGGCAGATATGACAGAGAAAGCACAAGGAGACCGCATATTTCTGGCATAGCTACTGGAGTCCAGGCAAGAGACTGCAATGAATAAAATGGTGCCAGATAACTTATGTTTAGGTGAAGAATTGCACCAGGTACTGGTCTGTTGATTGAGTCTCCAGACTCCACTGACTGGGCTGTCTAAAATCGTTGGGTAATATGAAGTTTCCACACAGTATGTTCCTGATATAAGCCTGCTAATCCAGCAGCACTTTTCTACCCGCATTGTCCACTTAAATTGGGATTACCTGACACTGACTGATGTAGAGGGGTTCTGGGGTTTATTTTAGAATTATATTGCAATGATAATTTTCTTCAATATTTTACTTCACTCCTAACCCACAGAACTATCTAATTCTTAAAGATCACAAGTGTGGCAAGGGGTCCTAAAGCATCAAAAGTCTTGCACAGGCTTCATGCCCTTTGAGATACACGCAACTGTAAAGAAGCATAAGGCAGGTCAGAAGGTTTTCAAATCAGAAGCAAAGACAATTTGAGAAATCTTTCTGTTTTCTCTTTTTCACCTCTATAAACTGGATATGCAAGTGCTCTCGGGCAAGACTTCCCCGTCTGCTACTGATGGGAAACACATGTGCAGAAAATACACTGGAGAAACAGTTCAAGAACATGTTATTCTGGGAGAAACATTATTTATACGATCCTGCCAAAGATATCAAGACTTTAGGTAATTGGCAGTGTGGGCTCTCTCTGGGCAATTCAGTACCCACCACTGAGCAAGCAAAAGTTCCTGTAAATATGAAAGATCTTTATCATTTAGGACTCTCCATTATGTGTTTTTTCTCCCCTTCTTTCATGGATTTTATGGTTAAAGTGAGCCACTCTGAGTCGATGCCAACGAACATTTAGAAGATTAACAGCTTCATTTTGTGAGATCCTGAGCCCACATCTCCCTAGTGCCCTGACTCCTGTCCTTATCATGAGTGAAAATTGTTACGCTGGAGTTGCTGGAGGGTTTTGGAGTATTGCTGAGCACATAGAAGGAGAGAGGGGTGAGTTGTGAACCCCAGCCATTCCTCACCCACTCTCCAGACCATGTGGACACAGTGCAGTGAGCCTGAGAAGTAATTTCACCCGTTGTTTGCTCTGCAAGTCTGATTTGTAACTGTAGCTTTTGGCACAAAGATTCATAAAGAAAATTTTGGAAACTTCTGTGTGAGTCAAAGGGTTTCTCTTCATGTTGACAATCCTGAAGGAATCAAAGTGTCCAGGTGTCCACGAATTGCTGGCCACCTTGCAAAGAGTATGAAGGGATGGGATGATATGGAGCTTTTTGGATTTTCCCAATACTGCTGGAGATTACTTGGGTGTAAAAGAGTCAAGACAGAAGGGCAGACTGTGGAATTTACAAACATTAAGAACTTGAGAACTGGAAAAACCAAAGCGTATCTTCAAAATCAAAAGTGATAAAGAAGATATTTGAAGAGAACAGTCTGCAAGAACCTGCCACAGGAAAAGTTACAGACATGGATACAGAGGAGAGAATGGAAAAATTATTTAGCTTCAATTTAGTAGACGTCAGACAGAACTAAAAAGGCCTCCAGAACCAGGTAGGAAGACAAATTATCCTTGTACTAAAATAATAAAGATTATATATTAAAAAATTGAGAGACCAGACAGAACGTTGTTCAACAAGCCAACAGCAGTGCAGTTATCTGTTCTCCTGATAGGAAAATGAAGGAACCTGAATCAAGAATAAACAAGATCATAAAGTCAGAAGAAAAGGCCCTTTTGGAAGTGATTTATCATGTCAACCAATATACTTTACATCATCCAGTTTTTCAGAGATCTTTCAAGCTCTTGGGGCTTCAAGAAAGCATCTAAGAGAGAAAAAGCTAAAGGTAATCTTGGTCTAATGCTATATGAGGCTTAGGAACAACCCCATGGGAATATCATATCTTCGTGCAGTCAGTTTTCTGGTATCACAACAAAGGTAGATAGGTAAATAATCAATAGGACAGGAATGACTAAGTATTCAGAGTCCAATCAAATTCTATTTTAATAAAGTCAAACTGAGCATGCCTTGTCTGTGAGAGAAGACTGCGGGTTCTGTGTTTGGCAGGGGAGAAATTTATCTGGCAAGTGACAAATGAGGCATTGATAACTGTCTCAGTGTGAACTATTGGAAAAAAAGAAAAAAAGACCAACTTTTGGATGTACATGGAGAACATTCAGTAGAAGAAGGGAAGCGACCTTGCTCTATAAACTACACCACTTAAAACATTTGTTAAATAATGTATCCAACTCTGTAGTACACATTTCAGAAAAGACTTCTAAACAATGGAGAGTCTTCAAAGAAGAACTGCAAATACAATCCAGGGCAGGAAAACAAATCTTTCACTATGAAGCTTAAGAAGTTTAATTTCTTCAGCTTGTTACAAAGAAGGCTAAGGCACAATGTCATCTGATGAAAACAGCTCCTGATTCACAGTCTTAAGCTGTCCCAGTGGCTCTGCCTGGAACTATTATTCTCATCTCTTGAAAACTTATCTGAAATATTATTAAATAACATGCATTTAATTGGTGTAAATTCTTCAATTTGCATATTTACTTGTCTGGATCTGTAGTGATGGATAATTAAAATCACACCCTAACCTAGATCTGCAGATGCTTTGCTAATAGAAATGTCACTGCTCTGCGGCAATGCAACCGCCCCTCACTTTTTAGGAGTCCAGCTGTGCCTTAAGAAGCTTGGGAGGGGTTTGAATTTGGGAACAGTCAATATAAGAAGCCATCAGATCTGCTATTTACATTCAGGCTGTTGACCCACTTGTCCAAACTATGTACTTTCTGCCAAATTCCAATATTTGTGTCATCTTTCAGAACACAGAAAATCTTCCAGTCTCACTCTTCTTACCACCATTGATCCAGACATTATGAAAAAGTGAATTAATTGCTGGGGAAGAAAATTTATGGAACACCGTTTATCTGCTCTTTTTTGCCTGTGTTGCAAATGACCAGCTCAGCAGAGACTCATCCATCCATGGACGACACGTCTTTCTCAGTGCAAAATCTAAGACATATTTCCCTCCCAGAAGACCCCTTATTCCACAGGTTGGAGCATATTAGGGGGCACATGGCTAAATGTTTGCTTTGCAAATCCCCTGGAAGCTGAGAGTCAAACCCTGAGCAGTTCTGCTGGATGCCTCCAGACTAGATAACTTCTCCCCTTTCTCTCAGGCCAACCAAAGACACTTGGTAGGAGATTCCCGTCTCCCCTCTTACCCAGCAAAGGCAAAGGAGATACAGAGCCACTAGATGTGAAGAAAGTCAACCTCCATCCAGCTCCATGATGGTCTGATCCAACTCTCACGCAAGTCAACTGTTCTTCTCTTACATCGATGGGAGATGAATGTTGACACAACTTTGTACTGGAGCTAGCGGATACCCACACCATGGCAGAAATCCTGTTGGAGTGAGACTTGTTGAGTGATGGAAAGGACTACTATTTGAAATGAAACAGACAGATGCCTGATTTTTCCTTTTTCTACTTTATTTAGAAAGTCTTTTTAATTGAGTGTCATCCTTCCTCCCATTTTTCCACTCTCCCTGAATGCACACAGGTCTTCCTGCTGTGTAATCCATGTGACAAAGTGTGAATGCAGAGCAGGGATGAATCTCTAAAGCCTACAAACTCCTGCAATTCACTCAAAACCAATTCATTTAAGACACTCTCCCTACCAACAGGTATATAGATTTAAATTTTATATTACTACTGTTGATTTGATATTACTTAGGTTTTCCCTTACAAACCTTTTATGTCAGAATCTCTTTCCTTTAAAGCAATCTGATGCAATATGGCAATGTTTTTGTTTTTATTTTTATTCACTTTCTGAATTTAACAGATCAATGCAGTACCTCTGTGACTATATGATTTAATTGGATAACCAGTAATGAGCACATAGATTGTATTTGAACCACTCATGGGTATTCTGATAGTCCCACTGGGAGAAAAAGCTTGAAAAACTGTGTGATAGAAACACACACGCTTTCAGAGCGGAGTATAAATACTTAGTCTGGAATTACTGAGAGCTCTGAAAACCCTGATGGGGGATATAATTATCTCAGCCTTCATTGAAAAAAAGGGAATGGATGCCCAAATTAAGGGTGTGGCCCAGCTCTCTTTATGCCACATTAGCCATAGTGGGTCTGTCTTTTACCATCCACTAAAGGAAAGTTTCTGCCCAGCTTGCTGACACACACCACCACACAATGCGCACATTCGTCATCTATTTCTGTCCAGGCCAACAGGGTTATTTTAAGTCGCTGCTCCCTGAGCACGTTTGAGTCTCCTCTGAGTATAGCCCCTGATCTCAGTTTACCTGTACAATGGGGATTGTTCAGTGCGGGGATGGCACTAGACACAACCATGTGTAAAACCACTACGGCGAACTGGAAAAAGCTAATTCTATGCTCAGGGATCACTGTTTTATGCAGCATCAATGAATCCGTGTGGATGCACTTAGTGTAAAATAGCGAGGTGCTAGCATGCCTTTATAGAGTGTAAATCCATGTGCATTTAATACTTGAGCCTCATTTCCTTTTGACATTGGGGAGAGATGGAAAAATAGGAGGGAATCTGATAGGGACCATTCTCTACTGATGAGGTGACAAATGAATTATGTAACCACAAAACTGATAGATGACTTTGGGAAAGACCCAAACTTTTAGTGCTTCCCAGATCTCAGCTTTGCTTCTCTGAAAGAAAACTGGGACTTAATATAATTCATAGACTACTTGTGGGAATTTTTTCAGCCGTACATCTCAGACTGCTTCTGCCGCACCTTAGCTCATTTGTTCTTTGGCAAACTTTCTAGACAGACTCCATACATACATTGATGCTGTTCTGTAAGGAAGGAAAATGCTGATCCCTATAGATACTCATGTATCATGAGCGTGTACTTACCTAGTATTTTTGCTGCAAAGAATAACTAATCTCTACCCATCTGTTTTTATTTAATTTTATTTATTTTACATTCAGGTGGGATCCCAGGCTGTAATAATGCTAAGATATTTGCAATGATTGTTGTCACACATCCAAAGTAGATGTATTAACAGACTCAATGAGTCAAATATCAAAGGTTCTTATTTCTTTCAACTGACTATAAGGGAAATAAGTGCAACTAACATAATGTGGTTCTCTGGAGTCAGATGAGATGAATGTCACTATTGCCAAGGGTTTTCTTCCGTTTTAAGACTGCATAGGTGAGTTGCAATAGGTATGTTATTTCTTGACCTTAGTCAAACTTTGAGTTCAACTCAAGGTTTGAACAAGAT
Organism: Thinocorus orbignyianus; assembly: GCA_013400375.1. Taxonomy (NCBI): domain Eukaryota; kingdom Metazoa; phylum Chordata; class Aves; order Ciconiiformes; family Thinocoridae; genus Thinocorus; species Thinocorus orbignyianus. The sequence goes on from VXBW01006790.1 coordinate 717,949, forward strand.
AGAACGATATCAATCAGGATTATGAAACTACAGTAAGTACATGACTGTTGGAAAACTACCCCTGAGAGATAGTTAGCAATGATTTGTTTTGAAAATTGAGGATGATGTTGAGATAGTGGCTCTGCTAGGATCTTCTAGTGTGTTATTTTCAATTGGTTTATGTTTTGAGTGATGGAGTGGTGATCAGATATTAAAGTGGCAAACATCACTGAGTTAGAAGGAGTGGTTTACTGGTTAGAAGGGGCACCGCCTTGCCGGAGGAGCAAGATTAGAGTTTAGGATGAACTATGTGAATTGTAAAACTGGTCTGAACCACAAAGAAGGTTATTTTATAGAGAAAATTCACAGTGTTATAATCATACAAGCATCAGTTAAAGAACTACAGGTGCAGAAATCAAGAAGATCAGAAGAGGAAAGTTTGTAAGAAAACAAGTTGATTAGTCTAGAAAAAATAAGACTAATAATCTTTTAAAATCTTGCACATTTTTGGGAGAAAGGGAATAACATTTTCCAAGTCGCATGTTGTGGGGCTTTAATTGCAACAAAGGAGAATTGAGAAGTTTGGATGCTAGGAAACATTTCTAGTGGTGAGGACTGGAACTGGTCATCTAAAGGGGGACAAAAATCAGCAGCCTTGAGGAAGTTCTAGATAAACTGCTGTCAGGAGGATTGCAAGTGTAATTGGAGGTGTAGAAAGGACTAAGTAATGTCCCAAAATGCTCCATTTACTATGAAGTTCTGGCACAGTATTCTGCAAGACATGCAAGAACTAGGTCTATGGTTACTTTGTTTTATTGCATTATTTCTGCAGTCTGTATTAAGAGGGCAAGTTGCTCTGCTGCTGCAATGCGATCTCACAGATTTGGCAAGTCCAGCTGACACTTCGCAGGCTGTTGTTCTGTGATAAACTTGACAAAGTTCACCTCAGGGTTTTTTCCTGCTTGGGAAATAGGTCACAAGTTTCCCCTCAAGGTCTCCCTTTTATTTTCATATCAGTTCAACATCCAGTGACCTATAACACTTGGCAGTTAAAAGAAATTCACTGTTATAAAGAAGTGTCTGATGTTGAATCAGCACCTCGGACTGTGCCAAAGACAAGCTGTGAGCCTGAGCGGTTGAGCCATGGTGAAACAAAGCACACAGCAATGGTGAAATCTGTGTAACAAAACTAATGAAAATTATATAAAAATGCCTCCCTCAAAACAAAAGTCCAAACAACCAAATAATCAGCATCACTCAGTGCAACTTTGCAGCTTCTGGCTGCAAAGGTTGAACCTAATTTCTCCTGGACATAAAAAACTGAGCTAAGTGTGATCCATACTGAAATCACTCCTATAGCAATAACAACGGTTTATTCACCTCTTGGATTTGTAATGAGCTACCAAGGCTTTCATTAGCACAGTCACTGATGTGTCATGCCCCATATTCCTGGCAGACTTCTTATTTTATGTAACACAATGTGCAGGGGGAAAAAAAAAGAAAAAAGAAAAAAAGAAAAAAAATTGGTCAACCTCCCAATGATGAACTGGGCACAGGAAACTCAAAAGGACAATTGTTGCTAAATATATCTGCTTTGGGAAAAAAAATAAAAAATTGGAATTTAACCCTCAGTGTGGTGAAATTTTCTAGGATTGCTGGAGAAACCAACCATTTCACAAGATAACTGTGATTAAATAACACATATATGAGAAATTTTGTTTGGAGAAAGGTCTAATATTTTCTCCCACTCATACTTCCTTTCTCACAAAAATTACTTGCTCCAAAAGGGTGTTGAGATTTGTTTGATTCACATCCATTGCTACTCTCTGAGGGACATTGGTTGGTGTATTAATGCTGCTGCAAGTCACCTGCTGCTAAGCAGCAGAGCGTGCGGTTTCTCTTTCCAGCATAAGCTTGAGGAGAAGAAATGCCAATTTTGGAAGACACTTCAGACAAAAGATGCTCCTGATGAGAGCCAACTTTTCTGTACCCTTGCTCTAGCACTACATGTGATGTTTCAGAAGAGGAAACAGGGGTAAAGACCTCATGGTTCATAATGTCACCTCATTTGGAGAGAGGCTGATGTCAACTTAGTGGTACAAGTGTAAGGCAAATCTGGTTCCTGATGCAGACTGGTTTAGCAGCAGTCTGGGAAATCCCCTTTTGTGTCCCAATTGGAAGGCAGTCATCTTTATTATTTCATGTCCCACAAGTGTCAAAAAAAGGATAATAACAGTTCTTTCACTGACATATTTGGCAGCTGTACAGCTCTCATGGCCATAGAATTGAGATTTCCAGAGAAAGGTAAGTGCTGACTCTGAAGCTAGGCAGCCCAGGCAGCCTAAATTGTGTAAATGGAGTCGATGGAGTGTAGATTTCTTTAATCAAGGACTGTGATCACATCCTGAAAACGCCAGTGTTATGCATTCACTAAGGGGCAGACAAAGGACACCAGCTCAGTTGGAGAAATTTTCATGGTACATACCTACAATTAGGGGAGACAAATGCCACCCACGTGGCTTTGTTGTTCTTGTAGTGAAGAATCATGCTGTACTAACACATTCACAACTCCATTGTATGTATTTTCAGGAAGTGCAGTAGGGTCTTCTACTCTCAGAAGAAAGAACAACTTGAAATTTGAAGTAAACTGTCCAAGGACATTTGCCTCTATCTATCTGGACTAAGTTGGTCATTGGTGTAAGTAGGTTTGCCTCTGCTGATACAGAATTTCATTCATTTGTTTGTACAGTCACAGGGTTTGTCACGTTGTATATTCACTGATAAACTTTTCTCTTTTGTTGCCTTGCAGTGGCCTGGAGGGAAACAAGAAAAGAAGAAGGAAAATGAAGAGCAGAAATCAGGAAGTGCTGTGGAAAGGAGGCTCACATATCCTCCCTTCTGTAGGAAATGTAGTGAAAATTAAAAAAAAAGAAAAAAAAGAAAGAAAAGAAAAGAATCCCTATTCCATCAAAGATAATTATGATAGCTAGGTGAACACAGAGGAATGTACAGATTGAGTTTCCCTATGAAAAGGAAAAAATGGATCAGTCTTTAGAATTTGCTTTGATTTCACTGAATCATGAAATGCACAAATGAAAATTAATCATGTGAAATTTATGCCTTTGAAATTTTCTTGTCACAGGGTGACACACCATCTTGGCTCCTGGCACAGCAGGTGATTCATGTGCTTGATAAACAACTACTGATCCTCCTCGGTGAATTTCTGAGAATATAGGTCCAATTTTACAAAGGGATTTAAGCATCCAACTCTGTAAGAGGACATTGCAGGGTCTGAGTTTACTTACCGGGAACAGAGTCAGCCGAGTAGCTAAGGAGGGAATTTTCAGCAGTTGGCATAGGGAGCAAGTGGGTGCTTGGATCAGCTGGTAACAAATTTTGATGGCTGAAATGTGCCTGAAATCTTCCATCTTTCCTGGATTTAGGAGTGTTAAGTCAGGGATTTGGTCTAAAACCCCTCCCACCACTTCTGCCAGGTATCGGTTGTGCTCAGGCACATCTCTTGCAGAGAAGGTGTTTTTACTCCAAGGCTAATTTCTACTTTTTACATTAGCAAAATGGAACTGGTTCTCCTTCTGGCAAGAAAGTGAACAGAGCCCATGAAGCAGTTCCTGAATATTGGTGTAAATCTGTTTAAGTCAGTGATATTACTCTTCTAGGAAACCCAGCCTTTGAACTCTAACTTTCTGTATAGACAGCCCTGAACAGAATACATAGGGAAACATTTTCATTCCTGACAGCAGGGTTGGGCTCCTTCCTGTTTCTGAGATGCTGGGACATGAATGTATAGGTCCTCTAGTTCTTCCCTGCTGCATGGCTTTACTCTTCCATGGTGGTGAGAGTCAGTGATGCCTCAGAGGGGTCAAAGTCTACGGGCAGAAAGTAAGAATTGCTGTTACCTCTGAAACTGAATAATATAATTTTCCTAGCAATTGCTGCTTGCCTGCTAAAAGACTTGACTGACAGGGTCACAAGATAACTAGTTCTTCTCAAGACAAGAGCAATTATAGTTTGCTGAAGTTCTCCTGGTCCTTCCAATCATTTGGCTTCTGGACTGACATACATTCCCTCTGCCCTTTGACTTTGACTGTTCCTTTACCTAAGTGGAAAATTCCCAGAGAAGTCATGTTCTCCAATACCAAATTTGCAGTCACTGACATTTGTTTCTTGTTCAAATAGTAGAGAGATCCTGAGCAATTTGACATGTGGGAGCACAGAACAAAGCCTACTGCTCAACCAACAAGTACATTTGTTTTCTGACTGAAAAGTTAAGTGGGGATTGTGCTACAGCCCTTCAAAACCTGATCTGTTTCAAACAAAAAATGTGTTGGCCCTGGGATCTTGGCAATTAAATATCCAGTACTGTGAGTTTGATTTTTCACTCTACTGTCTCTAGTTTTACTAAATTAGAGAGCTGTTGAGAGTACAAGGGTTTAAATCATCTGTGAAGAATCACCCCTCAGCTTGAAAGCTACTTTCTCCCTCTTGTTCCCATCAGATATGTTCTGCATTGCCTTTCCTAAACACTTACATAAGGTTGGCAGTCATCTCTCTCTATTTCTAAATACATAATTCCAGAAAAAACAAAACCCCATCTTTGAGTGTGGTTTGGCACATGAACTAAAACCATGCCTAGAAGAGGTGTCTGCTCAAAACCCAGTTCATCCGATATGCAGGACACTGGATTTTGCCCTTTTTTGGTTCATGGTGGTTTATGGGGATGGAGCATACAGGCTTCCAAGCACTTGACCAAGTGCTGGGGTGTTTGCCATCAGTGGGAGTAAGGTGGGATGGAGCTTATTTTGTGGAAGAGCGGCACAATGAGTTGGTCACCAGCTAGATCTGCATTTTGGAGGACATTTCTGAGGAGGTCCAGCTGATGTGTTGCTGCCCGACAAATGAAGAGTCTCAGGATGCAAACCTGAGACCTAAGGGTATTAGCAAACTCCCAAGAAGGGTGACCAATCTCCTGCTCTCAAGACACATTGAATTTGTGGATTGTTCACATATTCAAAGGCAATTCCAATGAGCAGACTAAAGGTCTTGCTTGCCTGGTGCCCTGTCTCTGGCACAGGACAGTCAGGGATACCTGGAGGAGACTGTCATACTCCAGGAAGCATTTTGCAATACTTCCCCAACCTATTTTCCTGGGTTCTAGAAATTTTCCTTTGAGGGATTCCTTCTCACCTTATCACTACTGGTACAGAGGCTGTTTGGTCATCTAGATCCTAATTGTAGGAAGAAGTGAGTAAAGAGGGAACTTCCTGTGGACACAGCTGAACATTTAGGCAACTCCATTCCAGAGGTGCCAATTTGGGATATATGGAAACTCTTGTAAACTATTCATAGAGCTGTGCATTCCCTGAGGTGTGTGATGTATGCTTTGTGTTTTGGGCATCTGCTTGGTAGGACCAGAGAAAATGGTCCGTTATGGTCTTCAAGTCATGGAGATTGTTTGCAGTAAATCAAAAGTTTCACTGATTAGATACAGCTAGCATCAACAGTATCTTATAATAAAATTCCACCATGGACTGGGTCTGGTTAAATTTCAATTTGATTTTTTATTTGTCTGTCATGTGGTTCCTTACTGAAGTCACTCTGTAATTAGAAGGGTAAAACCAATAATTAATTTGTTCCCATCTATTTGCTTTTTCCTTTTTACACTGGTACAGTTCTGTTGTGTAAGTGCATTGTAAAACAGAAGGAAATAAAATTGGTTATGTGGAAAATCAAAAACATCTGATGTCTAGAAAGAATAAAAACTTACGGGACAACACGCTGCAGACATCTGGATTTTTATTTAAACAGTCTTCGGCTTTGTATCCGAAACCATCTTTTGAAAAGTGAACATATTTTAAAAACCCTTCTTGATCGTCTAATGCTACCCAGGTGTGTATTTGATTTTATCTTCATAGTGACATATTGCCCAAGTGAAAAAATCTTGAATTAATTTAAGAGTAATTTAAAAGTTGTCACCAGTGCATTAAAGTAAAAAGAAGGAGGAGAAAAAAAAAAAAGGAAAAAAAAAAGAAAAAAGAGGAGGCAGGGAAGTAGGCTGATTTTAAATACCTGTCTTTCAAAACTTGTGCCTGGGGAGTTAGTTTCTGACTTGGGATCAGACTTTGAAGTCAGAGCAAAACCCCTGATTTAAAGATGAAGGTACCACCAGCCGTTAAAGCAGGCAGAGATCTGATAACACAAGGGTTAATGTCAGGCGTGTGTACAAGCCCTGCTGTGATAAAACCAGACACAGGCAGACCTTTTGCTCCGAAAGATACTCTGGCACTGCCAGGAGATTCATTTTGCCTGCAAAATCAAGTGTATAATTTCCCTTCTCCCTCGCTCTCCCCTTGTCCCTGTCTCCGGCCAGTTCTGTGGCTCAGCAGCAGCTGCCAGTCTCCCTGGTGACAGCCAGGACAGCCGACCTTCAGCAGAGCACTGTGAGATATGCTGTCACGGTAGGATGTGGGCTAGGAAGCCCCCAAACTCTTATTTTTTTCCTGCCGGTTAGGAGAAGTACAGGAGAGCAAGCTTGGGGAAACCCTGAGACAGCTCTGTGATTGAAAGAAAAAAAGTGAAGAATTAAAAAAAAACCAAACACACCCAAACGCAAACAACCCCAAGTCACCTGCCCCTCAGTATCTAAATTTTATCAATATAAAGCTTCCCGTTTACTTGCAGGGTTATGTTAGATTTACACGGTGACCACAGAGACCAGTAATCACCGGTGTGTGTGAGCCGCTGTAAATATGTGTGCTTGTCCGTACAGCCGTCAGGCTTGGCATCAGAAACACATCCAGAGCCAGCAGAAGAGAACATTCTACCTGCTTTCAAATGAAACGGAGGGATTTAAGTTTCTAGAGGGTGGTTTTAGTTGTCAGTATTATTTACCGCTTTCGGATGTCATTTGCTGCCGGTGGAGCTGAGTGTGAATAACTCACCAGCCTGTACAGATAACTTTTCTTCTTGTTTCGGTCCGGCTCGAGACAGAAATCCCATAAAAGCTTTCACTCCGATCCATGTGCAGGATGATGATGCAGGAGTTAAGGAAGTGAGGGTAAAACTCCTGAGGCGTTCATAAAGACTTTTCCAAGGATTTTGAAAAGCCTCTTGAAAACGGCAGTGGAGAACGAACGCTGTTAAGGGAGGGGAAAAAAAAAAAAAAAAAAGGAAGAAAAAACTTTGGCAGGCATACAGTTTCTTACATCAGTCTAGCAGTCAGCATCTATGTAGATGTTCTTTCCTCCTTTTGTGCAACACCCCTTCCCTCCTACAGACCACCCAAAGCCCTATAAATAATCCAAGGACTGTATTTTTTCTCCAGATTTCTCTACAGACCTCAAAGGAAAAATATCAGGCGAAGGAAGGGAGAGAGGGAGAAGGGAAAGTGAGGAGGGGATTGAGAGAGAGAGAGAGAGAAAGAGAGGAAAGATGGCTAGTGAATTCAAAAAGAAAATATTCTGGAGGGCTGTGGTGGCTGAGTTCCTTGCAATGAGTCTTTTTATTTTTATCAGCATTGGCTCGGCTCTGGGTTTTAGCTTCCCAGTGGTGGGCAACAAAACATCAACAAGGTCTCAGGACAACGTGAAGGTTTCGCTGGCTTTTGGGTTATCCATTGCTACCATGGCACAGAGCGTGGGCCACATCAGCGGTGCACACCTGAACCCGGCTGTGACCCTGGGCCTCCTGCTGAGCTGCCAGATCAGCATCTTCAAGGCACTCATGTACATCATCGCCCAGTGCCTGGGGGCAGTGGTGGCCACAGCTATTCTGTCAGGAGTCACCTCCTCTCTCCCAAACAACCTCCTGGGGCTCAACTCGGTAAGTAGAAACTTTTAATTCCTCCTTCTTTTGTTTTATTTATTTATTTACTTTCCCCAGGTAGAAACACAATACCTGTAACTTACTAAAGATGAGTATGTGTGTGGTAGGGAGGATGATGGTGGTGATGGCAACCTCAGGTAAACAATTGCTTATTGTAGCAGGGGACCTATTTCTGACCTATGCCAGGATGGATCTATGCCATAGGGATGGTCCTTCCCCCCAACCCCCCTCCCATTTCAGAGCTTTAGAACATTATGGTTGGAATCAGTTTTGCTTATGTTTGATTTTGTATGTCTAAGTGGATGAAAGGTGCTTTTTGACACCAATTTAACACTGGGGTCACCAAGAGTTGCATGACTGAGTGTCTTTCATGGTTCAGAAGGTCTCAGGTAGCACGCTGATTAATGTGCATGTACCAAAGTTGGTTTTGCTTCTGTGAATGTGGTTCTTTTTTGATACCTAATTAATATTTTGTGTAACCTGATGGTGACTGCAGTGAAAACTTTTGGAAACAGGGAGGGAGATGTGCAGCAAGAGAAACCTTATCACCAAAGGTGTGAGCATCACCTGTTGCATTAGGCAGATCCTGCCTGACAGAATCCCAGCTGTAATTTCTGCGTGTTTCTCCTTAAAAATGGAAAACCCCCTGAATTCTCGGGTGTGGGACTGGAGGAAGATGTGAGGCAGCTACCTCAAACAGGGGTGCAGGTTTCAGCCCTCTCCCAGCCAAGTGCTCACAGCTACTGACCTTCATGCTGCGTAAAAGCTGCCTGGCCACAACTCCTCCTCCTCCTCAAAATGTTGTCATTTTACTGTTGTCATACTACAAGGGGAGAAAGAAACACTTTTAAACTTGAAATCACCCCACTGTCTGAGGCAGGGCTACAGTCACAGCAGTACACAGTACTGTAAATGGAAATTGCCTCCTGGTCACTTATTTCACCTGATTCTGTTAAGAACAAGTATTTCATATCTTTTCTATGGACCCTTTTGCGTAGAATATTCCTGACTGCAGTTTGAAACTTGAGCTAATTTGAAATCCTATGCCCATTTGAAGTCCACAGGGTTGTTTGGGAAATAAATCTGCAACTACAATATATCTTCAGAAACCACTCAGACAAAAAGGGGAAGAAAGAATCAAAGATTTTAAACTAAGAAATAATATGGTTTTGCATGCTATGGCATTACAGTTAATTCAGAAAATGAGGCAGTTTTTGAAAACACCATAAAATTTGATATTAAGAAGGTGTTTCCTGAGCTGCTCAGTATCATTCACCTTTGTTTTGCTCTGGGTTGGCTGCTTACCTCTCTTGAGCCTTGTGCCCACAGGTCTTTCATCCTGCCACTGTTTCAGAAATGTTGATAGGTTGATCCAAAACATTTTGGGGAAGAAGCGCGAATCATTTTATTAACTCCAGAAGGCTCTGGCTGTGTGTGTGATACGTGATCTTTTCCTCTGAAACCACTGGCAGAGGGAGCTGCTCAACTGCATGGGACCGGGTATCCGCCCAAGTGGTTTCCTCGAGAGGTCCAACTGCCATTAAACACGGGAGGTCTGGTTTCAGTAGCAATAGCTTTTGGTCTTCCTCTTCTGCTCGCCACAAAATGCTGACAGCTGGCTCCTTCCTCTGTCCAAAAACCCTGGGAGGGGGGTAGTAGATGGTAAACCCAAACTCTTCATGCTCTTCAGTCAGTTACCTTCCGAGCTATGAAGGTATCATGAAGAGCTGTGCAAAAGGACACCTCAGAGATGAAGAGTTTGAGGAGACAGATGGAAAGATCAGGAAATATCAGGGCAGTAGCTGATTTTTATAAACTTAGGAGACTAATGAATTTCAAAAATTGCATGTTAGGGTGGAAGCTCTCCAGAGGAACACCTGCAGAATACAATCAAATATGTAGTTTTCAAGGGCAGAAAATACACTGTAGGCAAAACCAGGTAGTGTGTGTCTCCACTGCACCATTGTTACAAATCTTGCTGTGGTTTCTATGCATGAATTAATGGATAAAATCATCCTTTGAAGCCCTGGTCTCAGTGCTTGTCGTTGTCAAATACTCAGATGTTGTTTTTATTTTCTTCCTCGCATCCAGTTATAATTGTTCTGGCCAGAGGAGCAGAGGGGAGACCTCTCAGGGGACAGGGAGGACAGCAGCTGTTCTCCTCCTTCACAAGAAAGAAGTAGAGAGGAAAGCCAATCCATTCATTTCCCACTGACAAGCTTGGACTGTCTGGGGAGGGGAGGGTTGAGGAGGGAGCTGGGTCTGAGCCCAGCGCAGGGGAAAATGGAATAACTTCTGTCCTCGTGCAGAGCTGATCACAGCGGGACATATATATATATTTCCTGAAACCACAACCCGCAACCAAGAGCACGCTGCCTCCTTCAGCAAAATAGAGGATAAGGAGAAACCACAGAGATTTGCTTTTATGTCATGCTTTTCAACCTGAGGACAAGGAGGGGAGGGACGGGGCCAGCATCCCTGCCAGCTGCTTTGTCTTCCTGCTCCTCCTGTGTAAAATGAGGTGTAGATTCACTACTGAGAAAAAAGAATAGAGAGAAAGGGAGTGCTGTTTGTTTGACCAGATTGGGAAGAGTGCTTAGATGTATATGACTGTTCTGACCCTGCCTTGCTCTTGGAGGGGTGTTGCTTACAGGAGAAACATGTTGGGAGCAGTTTAATGCAGTCAGTGTTTACCCAGTGTCCCTAGTGGATATCGGGTTGGATTGTACGCCTCAATTTAGAGTTATCCTGCCCATCTGTAGGTCCTGCACTGGGGTTCTGCTTATTTCTGTAGGCTTCTTTCTAGTTCGTAGAGAAATAGAGACAAAGAGTGGTATTGCAGCCTTTAGAATCATTGAGTTTTCCTCCAGAGACATTCAGCTTTTCTTGGGTATTGTGTGGCTCCAGCCTTGGGACCCTCTGCTAAATATCTAAAATGAAGTGGGATGAATCTATGTCTTTCTCATTGTCCGGAGAGAAGGAGGGAAAAATAAGCAAATGAAGCACAAAAAACCAACCATAGAAGGTGCAAGGCTAAAGAGAAGGAAAGGAGAAGGAAAAAGCAGGGTGCTCCTTTAACATGTTTAATATTCAGGTCTGGTTTATACTATGACAAGCAAAACAGGCACCTATGAAAAGTTTGATCCAAACTTAACTGAAGTCAATGAAAATATTTTTAGCTACTTTGGCTGGTTCCAAATAAGACATTCTGGACAATATTCAGAGGGATATTTAGATTACTGAATCCTTTTAAGACACTTAACTTCCCATATATTTCAGGAGTCGTGTGGGTGCCGAAGTAAAAACTTCGAGAACTGGAAAAACTGAAAGAGGAGTTTGCAGTGTGCTTGTTGTTCTAGAAATTTAAATATTTATCCTTACATCATCTTGTATCTTTCTTTGGCAATTGGATTACTACGTTACAAATTTCCATTTGGTATAACTGTAAGAATAGAGAATACCTAATCCAAAATGCACTCATCTGCCAGCAGAGCTGGCTATTGTCTAGTGAGGACAGATCTGGAGTTTGGATAATGGAAGAAACTATTCATCACGGGCAGTTAATGACCAACAAAGGGCTCAAGCAGGAAAGGCGGGTGAGAGGAGTCTTCTGCACTGTAAGGTAACACAATATTTGCGGTTCAGCAATGATTATCTTGAGACCTTTTATCAAACTTTTAAAAACATGATGAGGAAATTTCTTTAGCTTAGTTTTCTTTTTTCTTTATTTTTTTTTTCTTTAGGTGAAAATCCTCACTTTGTGTAAAAATGCAGAAACTGCTTTACAATTTCATAATTTCTGTATTTTGGCGTACAGATGAGTGTGCCAGGAAATGTGGCCCCTAAGTCTCGGGGCAACAATTTGGAAACTATTTGAAAACTCTGCCTTGAAGTTTATGTTAGAAGTTTTTATTTTAAAAGTTATAAGTGGATCGAAAATTGTAGGCAATGAAAACAGACCTGACGGTAGTGTTGCTCAGGCTAGATAAAGTGAAAAGAAAAGCGACCAAGAATAACAAATAGAAGGACTTGGTTTTAAAAAACACTCAGTGGACCGATAAATGCTGTTTGTGCAACTGAAGAACTTTCTGGAAAAGTCAGTAGAGATCTATGCTCAGCTGTGTCTCTGCCACTACCACTCAGCAGAGTGTCCCCAAAGCTGGGTCAGCTGTGGCAGAAGAATTGGTGCACATAAGGGTGCAATGGTGATAAACACACAGTGGCCGGTTCCAGGTCCTTTCTCAAAGACAGGGAGAAAGGAGCTCTTAGCTCTCCTTGATTCTTCTTTATCAGAACAGTATCTGTTACTTTGAGACACCTTCCACTTTCACTAAAGTCACACGGCAGAATGATGAGTCCCCTTTCCATAAGGTATCCCATTTACCAGCAGCTTTTAACCTCTATGCTTGAGATGGCTTTTTTTCTCTTCTGTCTCTGTGTCCCCCCAGCTCTAGCCTTATTCTGTTACTTGGGAAAGCTGAAGGCCAGGCAATCTCTCACCTCCAGGAGACTGGACCATAGGATGGGGCACGCAATATGCTTCTGCAGATGTATCAACTTATCTCTAGGACAAAATACTGATTTCTCTCCCAACAAATTTCCAAGTCACAGAGATCTCTACTGCAAACATAAAACTGTCCCCGCACTGAGACTTCCATTTTTAAAGTCGAGATCTGCCACACAGTGCTGTGTGTCAGCACTGATGGTTTCATTCTGCTGTTCCTCACTAAATATCTTGCACCCTTTAGAAAGTTTTCTCAGAGGAGAGCACACAGAGGAAACACCAGACTCCCCACATTTGGCCAAAACCAGTGTACCAGTGGTGGCCGTATGACCATGGGGAGCAGGACTTGGATGGTTTGCCTTCATGACTCAGTGTTTACCTTGTGATTTCCCTCTCTTTCTGCCCGCGCCCTGTGAGTCTGTTCTCCTCCAACCTCAAATTAAATAAAGTCGGGTTGAGTTGGAAGAACTTCCAAAATAAACTGAGAGCTTGACAGTGTGAGTGGACAATTGAGTAAGTGATGCTGCTTTTCCTCTGAGTCAGTATGGAAAACTGCAGTTCCAGAGGTGCCGCTGGATGGACAAGACATGCGGCTGAGTTCCTGACCTCTAGCGCTTATTAAAAATCCTTGGATGCCTTTTCTCAGTGCAGATTGTAGACTGCGCCTTTCTCGAATTTCAACACACTGAGCTTCGCTCTCCTTGTCACTGCCCTCTGCCCTCCTTGTTTTCGATCCAATATAGGCTTCTCCTGCCAACCCAGCCTGTGCTGGGACATCTGCACGCTTAAGCACCCCGGCTTCCACAAGGGACCAGAAGTCACCGCATTTTTAGAGTGAGCAAAATGGTTCCTGTACATGAGATTAGCGCTGAGACTTTTAGTTCTTAACAATGAGTGCCACAACAATAGCTCATTATTCAATTTCAATTTTGCTGCAGCGGTCTTTCATGACATGCCAGCATTGTATTGAATCACACCAGGCCAGGGAGGTGGAACACAGGAAAGGCACCTGTTCAAAACTGGCCATAGTCTTGGCTGCTTTCTAGTGTGTTCATGCGGTGACAGCAGAAACATCTGGGCTGAGATGTAAACCTGATAGTTATCGCCCATCCTCCAGAACATTTGGGGATAACAGGGCTTATAGCTCTAGTCCTTATCTCAGGTCTCAGAAGTTGTTTCTTATTTCCATTTCTACCAAGACTTGCTTAGTGCTTCTCTAATAATGTAGGCATATCCCAAGCTTTTGGCAGTGAGCACACAGGGATGCAGCAGCATGGCAATTTCTGGCACAAGAGAAGGACCTCAGTGATCACGACAGACTTTTGGTGCTAGAACAGAGTGGTTCAAGTGAGCTTTATACTATGAACTGTGCCCACATCCAGGGGATCCAAGGGTGAGTGGCACATTGCCTGAAAAATGCTCTTCGGCCCTCAGGTCAAAGGTCCTCTTTGAATAGAAATGATTGAAATTGATGAATGGGGTGTACAGACGGTCATAATATAATGAGTTGCAATAGACCTAAAATGTTTATTAATTTTGGTAGGTTGGTTAATATGTAGATGGAATGGAGTTGTGCTGGGGTTTTTTGGAGAACAGATTTTTTTTTCTGTGTTTAACCAGCTGTCAAACTAAGTAAGATTCAGTATGAAATATAAGGAAATTAATTTTGCCACCACCCATCCTGACTGGTGAATAAACAGTTAAAATTGTTTTTCTTTCCTGAGTGTTCTATGTGTCATGCCATATGGATTTGTGTATTTTGTGCAAACACCTCCACACATGCTCATACACCAGAGACAGATAGATCGATGGAAAGATTCTTCACAGGAGGTAAACCCAAATTTCATTTCTTAATTAAAATCAACTAGAAATAAATAAATAAATAAATCTATTAGAGGATGTGAATTCTAAATTGCCACTTTAAGATCCACTGCCTGAGAACGAATGGAAATTTCTGTGGCAAACATGCAAATGAATATTCTAGATCTCTTCTGGTTAGATGGATGCAATGGTAAAAACAACATATAAGTCATTGCAGCAGGGCTCATGTACTTCAACAGATAATTTCAACCTTCAGAGGAGTTGAGAACAGCATTTTTTTAATTGGAGAATCTTATAAAATATAGCTATCTGGACTGTATATAGCTACCTTTAGGAAAAGCAGGGATATTAAACCACATCACAAATATTAAAGGAAGAAAAAATAACCCTTGAAAAATTTCCTGTTTGTCTCAAGAGGAAATAGCCTGTTTTCTTTAGAGCTGTATTACATTTTTTCTTATTTGTCCATTCTCTAGCTTAATTGAGAGAATTCAATTACAGAGATATCTTTACCTGGTATCACAACTGAAAATGTCAAAGAAATCTTCATTATTTGAAAAAAAATACCCATTCCAGAGTTAGGAAAGCCAGTCCAAGCTATTGTGCTTGTGCTCAACTTCTTAGATAGCAAACTATGTGTATGTCATGTGTCTGCATTTCTCAGCTTCTGTATTTCCTCGTTTTTAAACTGTTTTCTTTCTATTACAAATATGCAAAGGCAGAGGCACCCTTTTCATTGTAGGCTGGTGCGATACCTGAACCAGTGGGATACCGTGGTCTGTGGCTGTGCTCCTCAGTGCCTCCAGATTAGTATTAATACCAATGTCATGGAACAAGTGAATGCCTCCTGAAAGTTTTTCTGGCCTGGCTGGGAGCAGCATGTAACCCTGTGTATTTATTCATGTGCAACTTAATGGGGAAGTACTGCTCTCTCTGGCATCCAGAGGCAAAGCTAGTGCTGGTGTTTAACTGCTGCGACTCTGCTGAAGTCAATGAGATCTGAGGCTAAAGCACAACATGAACCTGTTAAATTTTTCCTGGAGGAAACTATAAACAGCAGGAGGGCAAAAATATGTCTTGAAATCTCTGCAATCTGTCCTCTGTCATTTGTGCACCATAAAGGAGCAAAGGAATCTTCTGTGTACTTTCCTGGTAGACCCTCGTGCATCCCCTCTCTAGGAACAACAGAGGGGTTCCACAGAAAGTCAAACATTTCCAGGTTTTTGACACTGATTCTGTGCCAAGTGAAGTCAACGAATGCTTTCAAAGCAGAACTGTGGCACGTGTCCTTACACATATACACAAAACTTCTCATGGAGTTAATGACAACTTTATTGGACTGAGGAGTTAATAAAGTCAAGTTTACCTTCCTTTGAGAAGACTTTTTGCTTGACAAATAAGGCAGAGAAATGAAGGAGCTGGAAATGTTCCCCAGATTCCTGAAATCCATTGCACGTATTCAGAGCTGTTTTTTAACTCCATGGAAATGCCAAATCTTCAATGTTCTGCACAGGACTGAAAGTATGAACTGCGTCAGACTTGGAAAGTGTGAAAACTTTACAAGTTTGCTGAGGTGTTTGTCTAGAGGTATAAAACAAATAATACTTTGGTGCAATTGCCAAGAACCATACTGTGAGGTTTCTGCAAATCCAGCTAGTTATTCCAGTAAAATCATAGAAAGGAAGATTTTATTAGGCTCAAAATTCAGATATGTCCAAAATTCCCCATTGAAAGGCCATCTCCTTCTGGGCTGATGATAGAGGAGATCATAAATAGCTCCCTTGTATAAATGAGTGCTTCAAAAGCGTTGCTGAAAATGAACTATTTACTTGAGTTTTGCTGGGTAAAGAACAGAAAAAATCAACGCATCATTCCTCTTCCTCTGAAGAGAAGTTGTTTATTTCTCAGCAGCAGCAGCATTTAAAAACCCCCAACATTTTCCCAAAGCAACTTTCCCAGAGGCACATAAAAAAATAAGAATGTAAATGAGTCAAATGATCTACGTCTAATAAGCGGTGCTAAAGGAAAGTCCTATAGAGGAATGGACTTTTACTGCCTGTCACTGGCCTTACGTGTAAACTTTATGTGCTCTGGTTTAATATAAATGAAACCATCGTTCTTCTCTTTATGGCATACCAGGCTGCTGCAACACAAAGCCCTGGCTGGTTTCTCATCAGTCTGAAGATAGGGTGGGAGGAGAGAGTTTAGTCTTGTTCCTGGAGGGTGTCTGCTGTCCAAAGAATGGAAAATATGATTTGTGTTTTGGGAATTGAATGAGTCCCCTTTAGAGCTCTTAAGGCTGTATTTATAGGAAGGATAATCTAGCAAAGGACAATATGTTTTGTCCTTAGGTTCTGCTGAATGCTTCTATTGTTGATCTAGGATGCAATCCAGAGCTAATTCTTTGCCTCATAAGCAGCTTCTTCTGAGTGCTCCAGTTGTAAAATTTTAAGTGAAGCTCTTTAGATCTTTGTCTGATTCTACTTACTAAAGAAGTGAGACTTTCTTACTCTCTGAATCCAGAACACTGAAATAATGGGTACAGAAACATCCATTTCAGAGTGTTACTGTGAAATAGCAAGCAGAGAAAAGAATAACTGTAGTTAAATAGCTGGGGATAAAGTCTCTGAATACATCTTGTCTGTGAGTTAAAGAAAATTTTTATAGCTGTGGAGATCTGGGACAGACTTCTAGCAGAAGAAAAGTATGTTATCAAGATGGAAGTTAACGAGTTATTTTTATGACAAAGCTGGGGCTGAAAGAATGAAAAAAATCAGGCAAAATGAGAGGAAGTGGAAGAGGGTTTTGAGGGAATTACGGAGATTAATTTCTGAGATTACATTTGAAGAATATTGCATGAAAGAAATTTGCCCAGCTAAATGCTTAAATGATAGTGAGTTGGCATAAAATTGCATAATTAATATTTACAGTGTGGAGATGAAGAAAAGAGCATGAACCATTCAAACGAATGTGAAGAATTTTCTGTATTAAGGAAAATATGGGAAGTCAAAGAAGGGAAAGTTTAAGCTATAGGAAGAAAATACAGAAAGATAGCAAGAATTTGCTTGAAAGAAATGCTGAAAGTCTTCTTTCAAGAAAAAAGTCTGCCATGACAGAGATAAGCTAGCAATTTGGAATGTTTATTATATACCAGCCATGTTATTGCTGTGGTTCTGCAAAAGCTGCTTTGCTTACAGGATAGCTGGAGTATGCAAAGGAGAAAGGTGATGTTATATGTGTCACTAAATTGCTGTGGCTTAACTTTCCTCTGTCTAAAAACACAGCAGGCAGCATGGCTTGCAGTGAAGTATTTCATAGGAATGGAGAAAATTGACATTCCCTTACTGAAAAATAGACTTCTACATTTCCAGAGGCCTGTTCTTTTTCAGGAACAATGAGAAACTAATCCCTGTTATATGAAAGTACACTGGATCCTAGAAGACACAACAGCTAGGGGTTTGTTGGATGAGATGGAGCATAACACCACGTGATGAAACCACCTTGCATAACAAACTGTCTTATCCGAGTAACGGGAAACAGGTTTGAATCTGATATACTTTTACTCCTAATGAGAAAAATATGAAGCCACTAGAGAAATACACAGTTGGGTTTACCTTGGGCCAGTTTAATTTCCTGTCCCCATTTCTCTTCTGAAGGCAGACAACTAATAAATATCCTGCTCTAAAAAAAAAAAAAAAAAAGAAAGAAAAAGAAACAAAAGGAAAGAAAACATACCATTAATTTGCCCACATTATTTCTTGAAGCTGTGGAAGTCAGTCAGTTAAACATGGCCGTTAAGGGCACTTCTGAGCTCCCATAGTTCCCAGCTGCTCTCTGAAGTGGAGGAATGGAAGCAATACGACTGCTTCTCATGACCTAAGACCAAAAAAGTAGGTGTTTGTCTCCACAAGTTACTTTCACAGTCATGACTAGGTAATGATTTTCCATTAATTTTGCCCTTCCTGCAGGAAGAACCTTTCCAAAGAGCCAAGGTGTCTTGCAAGATAATTCAGGTTGGAAGGGACTTCAGTAGGTCTCTAGTTCAACCTCTTGCTCAAAGCAGAATCAGCACTGAATTCAAACCCGCTTGCTCAGGAGCAGCAGTAGCATTACCAGATAAAGTTAATCTTTGGATGAGGAATGGGCATTGTACCTCATGCCTATGGCCACTAATGAAAAGTAGAGGGGTTCAGCATACCTCAAGTGCTTTCTTAGCTTCTGACCAGTTGCAGTGTTCTGAATGGGATACAATTTCTATAAATCTACGGAATTCCAGTGGACTTTCCTTCCATAAACTTGTTCAGATTCACAGTGAACTCAGGTAAGAGTATTAAGGGTGGAATTCAGCTCATGGAAAGATATACCTCACTTGGGGTGTCTACACCTAGACTTCTGCTTGTCCTCTGGGTGCTATTACACTCGAGGGAGAATTATTCACTGCAAGCTAATGCAGTGATTCAGCTGATCAGATATATGTGTCTACATATAACTCTCAGCTCTTGCCAATGATGTAACCCATTTCTTGGGTATGATTCTGGTATTTTCTGTCAAAGCAGTGAATTAAAATGAAGTTAAGTGGAACAATTTTTTTTGTGTGAATAAAAGAGATTTGGATTGACTCGTATGGTATGGGAAACTGTATTGGTGATGAACGTGGGCTGATGTGTTTCTTTTTAATCCCATAGAGTGTATTTGACTCCTTAAAGCACTGAATCCACTCTACAAACCGCACAAATGTGAAGTATGTAAAGGTCAGGGACTTGCTGTGCCGTTCCCTGCCCTCTGACATTTTTTTCAGTTTCCTTACTGGATATCACCTAAATCGCAGAAGATGTGAGTTAATTGGGCTGAGATGAGGTCAGGGATTTCCCCACAGATACATCAAGGTAGTAAGGTCTCTGCAAAGTATAGTACTACTTGCTACTAGATTTGGATTAAGCTTTAGATAGTACTCACCTTATCAGAGGTTCAGGCTTCTGGAGTCAGGTACTGTGCAAAAATTCAAGCTTTCCTCAAAACCCCTGAGCATAGTCTAGAAAATACAATGAAAGTATAGCCAACTCATGTTGATTATGCCCTCCTGGTTCTGTCAAGAGCTTACAAGAGCAAATTCAAAAGGTGCACGATGTTCTATATTGCATTGACAGCTGTATAACTCCTGCAAATCGACAGAGGCCAAGGATTATATAAACATAAACACACACACATATATAATAGAATATATGAAGTTGAAAGGGACCTACAAGAATAGATAGAGAAAGAGATAGAGATAGATGGTATAGGTGTCGATGATATAGATAGATACAGATATAGATATAGATATAGATATAGATAGACATAGATATATCTGAGTACATTTTAATGTGATACTAGGAAATGCACCTTCCTACTCCCCATGCTATGCTTTGGCTGGATGTGATTAGGGTCTTGAAGACTCACGTCGTTTCATGTGTTGCTGTATTCTCAAGGGCCCAGACTGCTGCTGTAGTCACACTATAGCTCTGTCAAGTAGGTAAATAACAAATGAGTGATACTGTGCCTATATACTGTGGATCACAGCAGAGAACATCCAAGATTTGCCTCTGTTTTCCTTGTTTTGGAACATGGCCCAGAGTCCTTGCTCTCACAGTGGAATTGTACGGTCCTGGCAGGCTGCGTAAAATTACATGCTAGAGGAAAGCAAAAGGTTTCCTATGACATTTCCAGGTTTTCTTTGATTCCACACAGCCCATCAATAAGTGTTGATTAGCAGGGAGAATGACCTCAAGTCACGTCAGCTGTAGGATGTGTTTTCCTGGAGTGAAAGGAAGAATATGATTTCCGCCTCTTAAAGATAAGAATTATCACAGGTTTTAAAGGCATAATTTTTCTCTTATTGTCTTTTTTCTTTTGTGGAAGCCCTTCAAATGAAGGGAAAGACTAATGGTAGGTCAGTGTTTAATTGTTTGAAATACCAAGGCATTTTCAAATGTTAACATCTACGCGTCAGACCTCATATCTCTGGGGTGTAACAGTTGCATTATGATAGAAGAGAATTTAGCTTCTTATCCACCTTCAGGCAACTGCATACCACTCATTTATTTACTGATAAACTTGCTTTTTAATTTTGATTATTTAGCCTTCCAAATATGAGATAGGATTTTCCAAAGAGTATGTAGTCCGGGTTTGTAAAGTGATACTATTACTTTTTATATCAATGAGGTGCATTTGAAGACTAACTTGTTGAGAGCCATAAATCCCACTGCCTTTGTGGCCAAAAAAAAAGTGATTTTTTTCTAAAAGAGAATTATAAAAGTAATAAAATATTAATTTAGTGATATATCAGGCATTCAGTATAAATTTCTGGATCATATAATTTTCAGTGCTAGCAAATCTGTGTACATATATATACATATATATGCTAGACTTGAATTTCTCACATACAAGTCCTATTAATGCTGAAGGTTTTATTGACTGCTTTCAGGTATTACTGAATGGGTGCTGAAGGAAACAAAATGCCCATCATTTCAAGTGGACTTCCATTCTATCTGGGGATAAATTGTTTCTATCTCAAGGGATATCAGTCCTGCACATTAAAGAATAAGCATAGGAAATGGATAATTATGTTGCTCTGTTACAGAGAAGGAACAAGAAAAATGAATAGCAAAGGTTTAAAGTGAAAGAGTGCAGCTAGACATCTTTAAGTTCTAAGGTTACTGAAGAACTGCTTTGGGGAAAATTAGGGCATAAAACCACAAAACCAAATTTAAAGCATGATTTCTCGTATTTTCATTGTTCTGGACAGGTCACAATAACATTTAATTATGTTGTTGTCCTTTATGACCTAGCAATTTTTAATGCAGAGGCTATGACAGATGGGAGAACTTATTAGTGATAGCACTATTCCTGAGTATAAGTTTTGCAGAGT
Source organism: Thinocorus orbignyianus (assembly GCA_013400375.1). Lineage (NCBI taxonomy): Eukaryota > Metazoa > Chordata > Aves > Ciconiiformes > Thinocoridae > Thinocorus > Thinocorus orbignyianus. The sequence goes on from VXBW01006790.1 coordinate 739,002, forward strand.
TTGCTTCCTGCTCTGAGTCACTTAAATTCTTGGTTTCTCTGGCCCGTGTCCAAGCGCCTGTTTCATCCTTTCCAGGCAGTGTAGATAATTCTACTTAAAAACCAAGCTATTCAGCTCAGTCGTAGGCTTGTCTCATCTTAACTGAGATATCATTGAATAAACCAGTTAGAAGCAGAATTCAAAACTTGTTATAACATTGAATGTTTCAGAGCCACAGTTTCTTGTTAAGCAGAAGGTTCTAAGAGTTCTCCTGAAATATGGTATTTCTATTATATAAGATTCTTTTATGAAAATTACAGTGGTTTTGCTACATTCTACAGTATTCACATTAAGAAGAAACTCTACTGATTTCATGTTTAATAATGTAATTGGAATAGTTACATCTACCAGCATGAGTTTTTTCTAGAGAACATGCTTTACTAGTGGTTGAGTGTTCACTTTGGCAGGATGCAACAGCCATGCAACCATCTTGAATCATGAAGAGAAGTTGGTTACACTGAGGCTTGAGTTACAGCCATGTCTGTTTCAAAATTTTTGTTCACTTTTTAAATTTTATTTTATTTTTCCCTCCCATTGAGCAAAAGCAACCTGAGGAGATAAAATTCTGCGCAGGTTTGCCTTTTCCTATTGTGAAACCAGATCCTGTGAAACTTTATTGTATTGGTAGAAATCATGTGGGAATATCAAGTGAAATTTTCCTTCTTGTCTCCATGTAGCTTTCAGAGGGAATCAATGCAGGACAAGGACTGGGTATCGAAATCATTGCTACCTTCCAGCTGGTGTTGTGTGTCCTCGCTACCACAGACCGGAGAAGGAATGATGTCTCAGGATCAGCACCTTTGGCCATTGGTCTCTCTGTTGCCTTGGGACACCTTCTTGCTGTAAGTTTTACCTCTCATATTTGATATATACAGTGTCCCACTTCAGGATGGGTCAGTGAAGATGATGGCCAGATGATAGTTTATTCCTTTTTCTTCAGCATGTTTGCTCCTTCTTTCTTGGGCCATGTGATTGTGGCATAAACCATGAGGTTGCACATCTGGGAGGAGTTGCTGCAGTAGGACCTGTTTCCCTGTTGGGAAAGGAGAAGGACATGGTAAACAGTCTTTTCCTCTGTGGGTGGGATGAATGAAGCTGCTGTGAGCATCTGAACCATGTTGCAGGCAGCCGTTTACCCTCCTGGGTAATGAAGATGCCACATGTGCATCAATATCTCACCACTGGTTCTCTTTCCACTTCCTAGATCGATTATACCGGTTGTGGAATTAACCCAGCCAGATCTTTTGGCTCAGCACTGATTGCCAACAACTTTGAAAATCACTGGGTAAGTTGAATAAATTTGTTTAGTTTACAAGATGCTCACATATACATAATTTACAAGATGAGAAACATTTACTCACGCATCATTAGCACCATGTCAGTGACTTGCCATTTCTATTTCATTTTATAAAGAGTAATCTCCTTCTCCTGACCATCCTCAGGAGATTGCAAAGTCCTCATGCTCATTTTGTGTATTCAAAGTAATACAGAAGATTTTCTTTGGTTATTTCCATTTATGTTTATTTATTTCAAATATTTTAAAAGTTAAATGGCCATCTGCACAGAGTCTGGTATTGGGTATTTATTGTTTAAAATGTATTTGTAAAGTGCTACTGCTTAATCTGGTAAAACCAAATTTAGAAAGGTTCTTAAGCAATTTTATAAACTGAAATGGGTCACCCAATATTTGGAAGCTAATAAAATGTTCATCTTCTTAAAGTTAAAGGTTTCCGTATGTGCTTTCATGGGTATCCGCTCTGGAAACCCTATAAATTTTAGATTATTCCCTGTGGTTAAATATGGTTAAAATGAGGAACTTTGTGAAAATTTATTTCACTAAAAGTGAGTAAAGAAGGCTAATAAACCCCCCCTAAATTAATATTGAATATTTAAAATGTAGGTTGTTCCAACTCTCCTCATGATTTTGGCCTCCAGTTGCACAGGTATTCATGGAAAATTAGTGATAGCAAAATGTGTTGTGAAAACTTTGGATATAGATGCCATTTTAATTTAAGGAGTAAAGCTCAAAAGAGCAACACTGGGAAAATTTTGCCATTATCTCCCACTTAAACAATTCTATTGGGATACTAAGCTAGCAACTGGTATTTTCAGAATTTCATAGAAAATTTGCTTTCCTTTGTACAGACAGAAGGAGATAGAGGTAATTTGTATTCAACCACTGAATAAAAGAAAAGAGATTTCAGGCTCAGGAACTCTTTGGCCATGCGAAACCCTCAACATCATCTGTTATTTACTAATACACTTTTATTACATCTTCTTCCAAACTTTACTTGTCTGAAGTGAATAGACCAGTACAATTACAGCAATAACCCGAGCTAAATAGCACCTAGTAGCAAATTAAGTCCCTAATCAGGTCCTCAGTAAGCATTACTTCCTACTTAACCTATTTAACATCTGGAGTAACAGAGATGTTTTACCCATAGATACCAAACTTTAAATATCAGAACTTGACCACATGGTCACAGTTATCAATCTCTGGGTCTAATGTCAGCTGACGGTGAGAAAACCTTGGTTTCTTGACATGCAGTTAAGTAAATATTGAGGTCATAGACTGCCATTTTAATGTTTCCACTTTAAACACGGTGAAAATCCTCAGAGGTTTTCAGAACAGCTTTAAAAGCAGTAATACCTGATGTATTAACTGGGCTTGGAACTGTGTTTCAGATCTTCTGGGTTGGCCCAATCATTGGAGGAGCAAGTGCTGCCCTGATTTATGACTTCATCCTGGCTCCTAGAAGCAGCGACCTGACTGACCGCATGAAGGTGTGGACCAGTGGCCAAGTAGAAGAGTATGATCTGGAAGGAGATGATATGAACTCCCGAGTTGAAATGAAGCCAAAATAAAGAAGGACAAAGGGAAAAAAATAAAGCACATTGGTTTCCGAAGATTTTACCAGTGTTATAGACTCTTTGTAAACCATCAGGCAGTACTTTGTTTTTTAATTCAATATGGTTTTTCATTTGTACCCCCAATCTTGATAGCATTTTTATATCTGGGGTTTTTCAATTACAAAGCCTTCAGGCCAAGAAGTCATTAGACGCTTTTGACCTAAATAAATCAGGTTGAAATTTAACCTCTCCCTCGCCACCACCAAAATTTCTGGTGTATTTAGCGTGGGTGGTTCTCCCAGCACATCACTCAGTAATGATAAGTAGTTCAAATGACCAGTCTGTTTGCTGAAAGAATAGATACCGAAGACAGAAAACCACCTGTACCAATAATGGGGGCCTTACACCGGAAAAAGTATTGATACAAATATTCAAGGCTGGTATCTAATGCCAACAGCGCATGCGAAAAACTATCTCAAAACACTGCCCCAAAACATCTTTCGGAAGAAAAGGCCACTGAAAATTACTTGTTATGTAGAATTAACCATAATTTGCTAAATGATTGATAATCTCTGAGAAAGAGGGCCAGAAAAGTTAAGCAGGCCAAGAATCTCCAAAGTCCCAAGATCTATTTAGATTTGCTAATGCTTCATTATCCCTGAACCTGCATCCAGGTCATTGTAAGGGGATAGAATATATGACAAAAATGTGTAGATATATTAATTCCTGGGAAGTAGCAACTAGAAGTCAAATTGAAGAGTGGTAATAACAATGGCAATCAGAACAACACGATGCCATTATGTAAACAGGATCTTATTTTTCCTGTGACTACTCTGCTTTTGTTCATCTTACCTAATTTGACTGTGTGTTTTAAAACAAATCAGGAAAAAAAAAGGCCCTTTTCTTCCTGAATCCCTTCTAATAGCCAGTGCTGTGACCTTCAGGGACAATGAATAGATACACACAGAGTCTATTTTCTAATGAGGGACAATTACATACCTGTGTGTAAGTCCATTTTGGGGGTCGTTGCTTTGTTTTTATATATATATATATATAAATGTTTATATATATGTTTTATACAGAAAACCTAGTATACTGTTTTGTAAGAAAATAAGAGCGTAAGAAAATAAGAGCATAAGAAAAGTGGACAGAATTGCAGCAGTGCTTAGCAAAATAAGTGACACTGGAAACGTAAAGAAAATTAAGAGTCTAAACGACATGGAAGACTATTTTCTGTTTTCGTTTTTGTGTGTGCTACTTTGACTTCCTCAGTAACCCAAAGCATTAGCTGGTCTTACCTACTAACTATAGAATATAGTTAAAGCAGATACATGCTGATATACTTGTTCTGCACTAAACAGTTCTACATAAGAAATGCGGCCCAGAGGAACCTACATAAAAAGCTGCACACTTTACCATTAAGACAAATGCCTTAGAGATTGTATGATGGATACATCCTGTTAGGGAGATATTGTGAACAAGGGAATTGAGAGAGGGTTGACATGGGAATCCATACAGGTTGGATTGTTTCATCAAGTTGAGCAGATGTACAGTAGGGAAAATAAATAAATAATTAATTCACCAGCAAATTAAAACTGAATACGTTTTATCTTTCTTGTCTACATTTGATGTGTTATCCCGTGTATTGTCTATGTACATATAGCATGATTGGATTTTGGGGTGGTTTAAAAATAAACAAAATCAGTTGTGCTAACACACAAAATGTTCATGATTCATGATTTTTAATTTGCCTCGCCACATAACGCAATTTCATTTTCTACACCGTTAATCAAGTGCCTTCCTGTAAGACTGAGAAAATTTCTGCTTTTCCACACTTGACTGCTTTTTTTATTTGATTTCTTTCTCTGGGGAAAGGAAGCTTCTGTCTTTGTAAGGCATGCAAAGCAGGCCCTCACCTGGAAGTAAGCTCTACCCAAATTATGTTTAGAAATAAAGCAGGATACCAGGACGTTGTGCCCACTTTCTAGAATCTTTTTTCAACTTTATTTGCTCATATCATAGTGCATGCATTCACCCAAAATTAACCCCCTTTTTTTTACCTTGTAGAATGTATGAGCCAAAGCAGTTGCGGAAGTCACCCACAGTAAATAGTTTGTTCTGACAAACTTGGGGTAACTTAACATGTACAGCGATGGAGAAATTGTGAGATTCTCACCCTGCAAAGAGCAATACCTTGACCCATTTTCTATGCTTTAAGGTCCAAAACTTTGAAGATGAGCAAAGTCTTTCCATTTAGTGTGTAACAGTCATATTCAGTGCTCTAACAATAATCACCACAGTAAGAAATAAAAGAGATGAAAGATGTACAATAATTGTTTCACTAGTAAAGAAACAAAAAACCCACAGTTCACAGTAAAAGAAGTGTGATTTGTTAATGTATTTATTCACAGTGATAATCTTTAAACAATTTACAGTAAAGCCCTTGGAAATTAAGGGGAAAACACATTTCAACAGAATTCCAGAATTAACCCTCTCCTGTCTTCTTAAAGAAGGAAAATCATCATAATAGTAGATTTAAAGTGCTTTTCTAGTGCTTAGATCCTGAACTAAACCCAGCAGTATCTGAACAATGAAAGGCCAGAGCTGCTAATGGTCTCCCCACTCCTGGCACAAATGGTTTTGCTTTGTGCTAGACAAGCACACTTAGAAGATATCAGCATCTCATTAAAATATTTGGAAGATACTCAGCAAAAGAATTAAAAGTATGAAGCAGCAAGTATCCAAACCCACTAACAAATGCCAAGTGGGAAAATGTACTTGGAAAATGTACTTACATGCAGTTGCCCAGAAACTGGACAAAATCTCCCTGACATCAAGATGAAGTCTGGAACACAGTTTAAAACAGCTCCCACGATGCATGCACTAATAGTTCCTGACTTGTGGACAAATAGACCATGTTGGCGCCCTGGGGATTCCTGGGGACAAACCTCTGTACTTATTACACATTCTAACAGGGAAAGATGGCAGAGTATAGATGTTTTCATCGATTAGCTAGAAACCACCTGCTATGGTCCCACTAGAGACCCTATTGGGTAGCCCACAGCATTTAAAAAATGTGCAGTGGCTGCACAGATGCTAGTAAATGAAAAAGCAGAAGTACAGGAACACAGTTCCCAGTGCCTGTATGGGCCATCCCAACTAACGTTCTCTAAAATACCCATTGTAAATATGATCCACTCTGTTTTGTCTGAGGGCCAGTTGTCACTCCAGGGACAGACAGCAGCATCAGCGCAGATGTTCTCACTCTGTGGCTTAGACAGATGACAGAGGAACATCTGTTTTTTGCATGCATCAGCACAAGACACTAGAAGAGGTCGAAGCAAGGTGTTCTTTTCCAATTTGTCCCTGGAGAAACCCCTACCACTCCATTGATTCTATAGGTGGTCTAGGGAGATATGGGTCCTAACTTTCGTCATCTCTCTTTAGAAGTAAATACATGCTCTGCTTTCCCATTGTAAGCGTGGCAATCTAATTTTAGACTTCACGTTGCTCAACTCTGCATAGACTTTTAACACATGCAAGGAAAGAAAGGCGATTGAAACATAACATAATGACAGCCAATAAACCAGGAAGCTTCCATTGTCTTTCCATATCCACCAGCTGCACCACTCACAATTCATAGCTCAATGTTTTTAAAAATTAAAATAACACAATAATACTAATAATACTAAGAATTTCTCATAGTATTTCAATGTTTTCCCTCCTTTTACCCAGCTGAATTTTGGACGTGCCAAGAGTCACACAATAAAATTATATTAAGAATGTGGCTGTTATGACTCAGTTGAAGCCTGGGCTCTAGTAAACGTGAGTGGCAAGAATAGTTCTGGTTCTCATTTTACTCAAGCCTGGTGTCTGTGAAAGGACCATATTTTTTCTGTATAAGTTTTCTGATATTACAGAAATTACTTAGCCCAGAATTCCTTTTGAGGAAAAATACATCATTTTATAGACTTTCCAAAGCTGAACTGTAAAAGCAAGCCTTTGTATAAATAAGTTTATTAATAATTAGACATTAGCAATCGATGAGATCACATTGCTTTGGGTTCTTGAAACCATATGACATACAGGGTTATGAATGATGTTCCTGAGAAGGCACAGTGCCTGTTGACTTCAAGATTTCCTTTTATTATATCAGACAAAGTGAATTTGTCCAGATCTACAAAGGGAGTTTAGACACAAAGTTTTGATTTGGCAATAGTGGGACTTTGTTTAAACCCTTTCAGTGAAATCTTATTCTTGTTGCAGCCGCAGTCATTGTCTGTTACTTGTTTTGGGAAAGCAGAATTTGACTCCAAGTATTTATGACCAGATCAAACCCCAATTTACCACCAGATCACTTATTTGTTGTTGTGTGCCCTTGCTTCTGAGTAAAACTTCCTAGAGACCTGCACTCCTGACCACCTCCATGTAACCCTGGATGCCTGTTCATGACCTTTTATATTCTACACCCTGTCTTATCCAGCAGGGAGAGATGGGCACAGTTGCAACTGGCAGAACCAGTTAGCTATCTGGGATGTAATGGTCTTCAGATGGAAATCAGCTTTACTGCCTGTAATACTGTGATAACTTACTATATACCTCAGACTTTGGTAAAGAACACAAAATAAACACAGGAACAAAGATTTGATGGAGAGAAGAGACACACCACATAAAAGGCAACTGATTTGTAGTTTCTATTAGCATTCAAAAGGATTCACTCCCTTCTCACCTCTTTGAACTATATACCTTACTGCCCTTGAGCCATGCCTGTTTGAATGAAAAGCCTTCAGCTTTTTCAATCATTGTGTTTTGAGAATATATAAATCTTGATAAAAAAGAACCCCAGAAACTCACTACACTCCCCTTTTCGTGGGTCTCCTGAATTTCCTAATCTGCCATGCTCTAAAACTTGCCATGAACTGCCCTCATTGTGCCATTTCCTGTTTTGTTTCTATTCTTGTCGTAGGTTCTGAATTAAGAAGCTTGTGGCAACTGATTCACATAATGATACTACTTCTCCAATTTTTATAACATTTCTAGAAATTTCTTTCCCTTTTCTGTTCTTTTCCTTTGCACTTTGATTTCGAGGTCCTGCGAAGGACTACTAAACTTTAAAGGTGACCCTTTCATTTAATCTCTTCTCCCTTTAACTTGTGGTCAGTTCGTTTTTCTGAAGGGTGTGTCCTTACTCCTAGATGAAAACCTGGAGGGACCGTCTATTAATTAATTATTTTTTTTCCCCTTGCAAAACAAAACAATGTTCCCTGGAAGCATGGGAGCCAAACAGCAACTCTTGGCAAAAAAGTGTCTGTTAAGTGCAATTGCTGGAAACAGTTATAGTTTTTTCCTTTTTTTTTTTTTTTTTTTCCTGAAAAGTTAGTGGAGCACTTGCAGGTAGCAATCCATCCAAAAGACGGATATGACTAAAATAGGACAACCTGCAGCACACACTCGGATTCCCTTGAGGACCTCCAACTTTTTTTTGTTTCACCATTTCACATTTTTACTGAAGGAAGAAGAACCTGGCATGAATTAAAGTGGAGAGGGGGAAATGACGGGTCTCCCCAGTTTTGTACCCTTTCAGTGCTGTGTGCTAAGAGAGGTCACTTGTGCTGTCGCTGTCTTTTCTGTCTTGGAGTCAAATCTGATTGACTCCAAAGCATTTTAGCATTGTTCAAGGTGTTGTCATGGTAGTGTTAAATGTTTTTTGTGTGTGTGTGAATACTAAGGAGTGGATACAAGCACTTTCATGTCTGCTGCATGAGATCTGGTCTCAGTTCTGGCTAGTGATTTGCCAGGCATGGGAGTGAATCTCAAACACGCATTTCAATCTGTGAGAGTCGGAAAGACCTACGAGCTGCCAATTTGACACACTACCTTTGAGTCCAAGCAGCACAAAGCCGCCTGTCTCTGATGGAGAAGCCTGGAATGTCCTACCAGGAGTGTGCATTACACAGTAAGACTCTGGATTTTTCAGATCTTATTCCTTGCTAATCCACGTTAGTACAATTCTCTTAATCTTCAAAGTGTGCTTCAACAAGTCCTTCTTTGTATAGGCAATTGATGAAGGAGACATGAACTGGACAATTTTATTCATTAATGCAAACATATCCTGAAAGAAGTGAGTATGTCTTGGTGGCATTTTAAGGACAGAATTACTTGTCTTTGCTGACATCTGACTCTGTCCTGTGGGTACATGGAAATGAAAATCAAACTAAAATCAAACTAAGACTAAACAAGGTGCATGACAACTTTGGTAAAAGTCTTGGCCCTCTTGGTATGGATCAAGTGCAATCTGGAAATGCCTATTTTCAGAGAATTGAAAGAAATTACTGATTTATGACTCCTGGTTGAGCTTTGGTAGGACTGACATTGAGGATGTGTTCAGAATTTGAACTTTAAGCCTTGAAGGACCTTAAAGACGGACCAGAGACTGTGTAGACATTTAATCCTTGTAGGTAATCAAAAGACATATCGATATGGTGCTTAGAGTTATGGTTTAATGCTGGTTTTGGCAGTGCAACAGTTGAACTTGATGATCTTAAAGTTCTCTTCCAAGATAAATGGTTCCATGATTCTATTTTATGATTCTAAGTGATTTAGGCACTTCAGATTTACTTTTTTTTGAGTTCTAATTATGTCCTCTTCCAAGTACTTTGGCTTGTCACATGAAGACTTTTCACATGACTTTTCAAGCACTTTGCGCTTCTCTTGCATCTGAGCTTTTGTCAAAACATTCAGAGTGGTTAATTATTATGCTAAGGTTTTCACTGTATGAACAATAACCTCTTTCTTTCCCTAAAGGATTGTTTGTCCAATTAGTCAGTTTTGTCCAATATTGTTAAGAAGCCTTGACTTTGGCTTCTTGAGAAATAATAACTGTTTCCTGAACCCATTCAAACATTATAATCATTGTTAAATTTTAATAATAGACTCAGAAAAAAAAACTGTAGGGCTTCACCAGTACACATTTATTCTAAATATAAATGCGCATAAGTTGTGCCCAGTCCTATGAGCTTAGCTTGGTAAATTCACTTGAATGTTTTGCATGCATAAAGAAAGTAAAATACAATCAGAAGAGCTGCAAGGTCTGTAGGTTTAATTAATTGGCAATGTATGGGAATTAGTGATAGCTGAGGTACAGAACACAGTGGGTTCGCACACTCTGTTGTGGTAGGCGCACTGTGCAAGCGAGATTCTCAGACTAGCATATGACTTTCATGTGACTCAGTAAAAAGTATGTATGTGTAGGTGTATAAACCTTTATGCATGTGGTTTTACATATGGAAAAGCACATATGTAGGTCAGAGTTATATAAAATTACTAATGAGCCTGTATGGAACACACTTTTCCAATCCCTGTTATCTCAGTGAAGATATAACACAGTTCTTGAGGGAGTTTTGATGAAGACTTAGATTGCAGTTGATATTATATCCATAGGCCTGATTTAGGTAGACGTGTTTTACAGTTTTGGTTTAGTTTGGTTTTTTAACTTCTTTTTTGTTTTGATGGGAAAAAGAAAAGAGATCTTTTCATACTGTATTCTGCAAATGTTTTGAATCAACTTATTGTTTTTAATAATATTGAAATGCAATGTAATTCTGATACTCCAGACAAGATGTGGCAAGCCATGCCATCTAAATTTAAGTCTTGGCAAGGCAGAAGTCCTTGTGTGAGGTGGATGTGGTGTTTAGGGACAAGGTTTAGTAGTGGACTTGATAGTATTAGGTTTACAGTTGGATTAAGTGATCTTAAAGATCTTAAAGATTCTGTGATTCTATTTGAAAAAAATGTTTCTAACAGGAGGGCAAGTAAACTTTCTGAATTAATACCTTTCTCTGTTCATATCTATGGTCTTCAACACTCACCTCAAGCCAAGAAATCTTTCTCTGAATGTGACACAAGAGTTCTGTTTTTTCTGCATCTTCCTTACCCCAGTTCAGCTGGTAGTTCACTCAGTCTAACTGCTGCCTGGTAGCTCCGAGTTGAAGCATGAAGTCTCCCAGACACGTAGAGCTGAAATTTCATAGGAATGGATCTTCTGTTAAATATCCTCATTTGCACAAGATCAGTTCTTCCTCCTTTTCTGCTGCACTTTGATCCCTCAGGATCCCAGGGATGCTAACAGGGGGCCTTGCTGCTATGGGCAGTTCTGTTTAAGGCGATCCCCAGAGGAGTGGTAGCTAAAGAAAACTGTTTGAAACCTGGGGTTTTAAAAATAGAAGCAGATGGCTGGAACGCTGCAGCCAGCTGGGCTGCAGTTAGCAAAAGCTCGTGAAAGATTTTAAGGTCAGCCCTGCACTGTGGGAACAAACAGGCCGTGGTGTGTTTGAACTGGAGACTGAAAAAATGAGCCACAGCGGGAGCTGTTCTCTGATTCTGTTCAGACACTTTTAGAAAAGTTGTTCTGCTTTGTTCTCTTCAGCCAAGCAGACTGCAGGTGGGACTGGGTTTGCTGCACTATGAGGAACATCCCTTGTCAAAATGCTGCATCCCTTTTGTATCTCTTCTTTTTCCCACACCTCATAATATTTCCATCCTTTTTCATTCCAGATCTTCTTTGCTAACATTTATCCCATTATGATTTGTCTCTCTTCTGCTTCATACTGGAATATGTCATTGGAACGGTCTCCTTCCTACATAGTATCTGGCCCTGATGATGATGTATTTCACGCCTCTGTCACTGCATTAATAGGAATTTGTAATCCCAGCTCTGAAGCATCTTTCCTCTTCAACATGCAGAGCAGATGCTCTTCATCCACCAGCACACCATATAAACAGGAACTGGTTTGCTTGGCTCCCACCCTTCTCACAGGGCTTTTGGCACCTCCAGTATTCCAGGACACAGTACCTCCCCTGCACACTTTGTATGTTCTGGACTTACTTCGCCCTGGAGCAAGAGCCTCGCTGAAATTGAAGTCCTTTCTCTCTCTTGCTTCTCTTTTTTGACTCCAATCAAAATCAGACCCCAGATCTCAGATCATCACTAAAATTTGTAATTCCGGCATATTCCTGCTTGGCAAAGGTCTTGAGCACAGAGTTGGAGTTAAATTCAGACTGTTGGAAGGAGACATTTGGCAGTAGAGAAAATTAGGAGTCAGACATTGAAGGAGAAACCAAAAAGAGGGATAAGGACTATTAGCACTTCAAGTGCAGGGGAGATGGGAGAAAGAGATGACTAAGAGGAGGAAAGAGGATGGACAACCCAATTCAGAAGCAGGAGGCACATGACCAAAAACTTAAATTTATGAAGTTCATCTGTTAGTTCCCAAAGTGTTCCAGAGAACATGTGAATATATGTATCTGCTGTCTGGGTTCTGCTTTGCTGCAGACATTTTTTGATGGTGCTATGCATTTATTTATCCTGCATCAGTGTTTGTTCTCATTTTCCCTGCTGAAAAAAATCCAGTAGCATTCCCAGATGTACTACTTTGACTGGGACCATAAATGATGCAGTGTTTCTTTTGTTTCTATAATGCTCTTTATCTTGATTTTCTTTATACTCTGTTTTGCCACAGAAGAAAACAATTTTCCTTAAGTATATCAGGTTTGTCAAAGATGACCTAAAGCATTTCATATACATGGTTTTCCTCTTTAATTTTTACCTAGGGCATTTCCATAGCACACTATAGCATTTACTAGCTGCCTCACGGCTGTCTGAAAGTATCTGGATATCACGTTTCATTCCTTTCTTTTACTCTCCATCTCACTAGAGATTGAAGGACCCATGAAAATTAGACTGATAAACAAATGAGGACACAGGACAAGCCGAATTACCTGAAGGCAAAGCTCACATCTTGACAAGTGAGTGAACAAAAATTCAATGAATTCGCAGTGGTGAAGGACACTCAAGGGATCCTTCTGATGATGGAGATCAGTAGAACATTTGTGTTGAACGAGCACAAAGAGAAAATCACATCCTTGATCTGTCAGGGCAGGACTCAAAGCTTGTGAGCCTTTTACACGTTGTTACTGGTGCAATCTGTGAGCAGCAGAAAGGCACATCGTACGATGGACACATTACTCAATCTGTTGATTCCTGGCATATGTCACTGAGGAACACACCTCCCTGTTGGAGCTAAAAGAAGGGCAGGAAATCTAAAGCCAACAAATGTAATCTGAAATAATTTTTTCCTTTTTTTCCCTTGGATTAAGTCATTTCAAAGCCTTGTGAACCCGGTACAACTTCATCGGATAGCTTGAAAACAGTCTTTGTCTGAAATGGGGCCAAAAGAAATGACGACTGCTAGACTAGGCTGCAGTTGTGACTGAAAGGCTGACAATGGTGGAGGCTGGAGAGGGAGGCTGGAAGAATGAGAGCAACGGGGAGGTATTGCTGCCCACGCAGATAAGTCATTTGGTAGAAAAGCTTTTCCAGGCAAAGGCTTACTGTAGTGGAAAGTGTATTGTATTCAGGCTTCACAGCTGCTGTGTGTCAGAGCCCTGTGAGACAACAGCTCTCCTGCATCACTGGGGTTGATTACCTTGAGTTCCTTTGGGTGTTTCTTGCAAAGCATCCTTTTTACTGTCTGGGAAAGCGGGATGCACAAAGCACACTGTGATTCAGCAGAGGAGAAATGCCCTTTGAAGACAATCAAAAAGCCTGAAGATACTGGGAAGGGACAAGATCGGTAGGGCTTGCCAAGGAAAATTGTCACGATGTTGGCCTATGTGTGTTGGACACTGTGAGGTTTCTCCCAGGAGTCGCCCCTCCTCTCCCTGACTTTTACCAAGGCAAAGACTAATTCTTAATCTCCCAGTGTGACAGAGACAGTCTTGGGATGGAGATTTCCCTCCTCCCTCTCTCAAGGCTGGCTCCAAAGAGGTGCAGAGACCCTTTGATGACTTGACAAAGTGTTTTCAGCACCATCCAAGTGCAAGGCCCTTCTCCCTCTGAGAGGGGAGGACAGCCAATCTCCTTCTTTACAAAGTGGCTCTGTGTTGTCCCTTTGGCATCCGGAGACACAGCTTCTTGCTAACCAGTCTGACGGGCTCTGTTCTTTAAAAAAACCAAACAAAAACATAGATCCTGCAAACAAGCAGAATAAGGAGACACTGGGACCCAAATTACTCACCAAAATATTCAGATGGGTGGGATATCCAATGTGTTTTCTCCACCCCTAGTTGCAAAGAGTTGGAAAGACAACGTGCCTGCATTTAATAAATATAGTCAGCAAAGAAAGGACTTGAGAAGGAAGGAGTACACCAGGGTTGTGGTCAAATAAAAGGAAAAATATCGATTTTTTACATTTTATTTAAAGTTTTGGAGCTACTCTTTTATATGCACTCACTTAATGTTGGTCTCTGAAAGGCTTCAGTTACCTCACAGCCACCCAGACTAGGGACTGGTGTTTCAAACTGGCTTAAGGTGGCTTTTTTCCATCCCAAATAAATTTTTTTAGCTTCCAAAGGTCTTCTGGAGATTTTCTAGTGTCCTCTGTCACTGTCTTGGTGCTTGAAATAGCGTGCGGATGTGCGTGTGTGAGGGTGTGTGTGCATGTGTATATAGGAGTGTTTGCATGTGTACATAACTACAGATACAATTTCCTAGCCAAGGTCTAGGGTGCAGAGTGCCAGCTTGGTGTGAAGCTAATATTGTTGTGTTCTGGGAAAGCACACAATGAGAACTTGTATTTGGGTTATGATAAGAGTTCAATTTAATCACAGCAGAAGCCAAGTCATCCCCAATTAAAGCTTAATGCAGACTGTGATAGCAATGAAGTTGCAGCATGTAATTTTCAAAGAACATGAGCTAATGTCTAGAAAATGAGAGTAGAGGAAGGGCCTCAGATTTTACTTCTGGCCTAGCCACCATTTCCATTTCTGGTCTTGGGCAAATCACATTAGCCAATATTTGCTGTCCTGAAGATTAAAGAAACAATGTCCAAGTACAAACTTGTAAAATAAATAAAAAAAAAAAAAAAAGAAAAGAGAAAAGAGAAAGAAAGGAAGGAGGATGTTTGCAGAACTTCAGAGTACTCTGGTGTCGAACTGTAACACACACTTAAATACCCATGTAGAATACCAACACCCAAGTTTGACTTTTCTTCCACTGAGTTGAGATTTTCAAGGACTTTGGACTGAATAAGGAACTCAAAATTACTTTCAGGGGACTTCTGCACATAATTTGCTCATATTTCTGAAAACCTCACCTGCAATATGTCATTGCCTCGGTTTCCCTCCCTCTTGACTTGGATAGAACTGTGCTGAAACAGAGGCATGTGTGAGGAAATTCATTGATTTGCTTTATATAGCAATTACAGTACAGCAAGAGGTATGAATATTTTAATATCAAAACTGCAAAAGTAACTTTTTATCACCTCACAAAGGTGCTGTGAAGTTTAATTACCTACTGACTTGCAAATACTCTGAGGCGTAGTTTTCAGATCATGTTTATTGCCATTATTTTATTGACACAGTTACACAAAATGAAGTTACAGGCAGTATACCTTGCTTAATATCAGTGTCTGGTTTTAACAGTTTAGACATGGTCCTTGATGCACTGTAGTTCTTAGGATGTTTTTAATAATACAAAAAAAGCATGACAAAGATGAGGGCAAGACTTTAGCAAGTTCTACATCATAGAATATAACGTGCAACTCATCAAAAGGATACTCTGGTGTCCCACTTGATCTGAGATTTCTTCTTTCCTCTCCACATTGTGCAGAATTCTTTTTTTTTTTTTTTTAAATATAGACACCCTATATATAATTTTTTCATTTCTCTAAAAAGTGTTCTGTGTAGTGGCTGTAGACAAAAGACCACCACATGCTACTTGCTGAATGTTGTGAACAGCTTGAGAGCTATTATCCAGGAAGAAAAAAGAAGAAACAATAAAATGTTGCTCTGAAGAAGTATGTAGCCAAGTTATTCTCATTTCCTTGTCCAAGCTGGAAGGACAGAAAAGAAATAAACACCAAGAAATGTCACAGATTTGAGTGTTTAAGAAGCCTAAATTTCTCTGATAGTACTCTGATCAGGTACTCCTGCCTTCTTCGAACCTTTTGAAGTTTGAATAACTCCTTCACTTGCATAAGGTTACAAACGCTTCAGAGCAGGTGAAGATGCTACTTATATTGTTTTGTTACTTCCAAATGCAGTTTTCAAATCACTTGTGCCCTTCAACAGCTATGCTGGCACTGCTCTGATCTCACGATGGTTTCCAATAAACCATGCTGAATAAACAGCTCACACTCTCTTCCTTCACAGTTGTTCCTCTTCACCCTTTTCAGAATTATTGCTCAAACTCTCCTCTTTAGTCACAGGTCTACCTTTTTGCCTGAGTTAAGTGGAATGAACTCCTGAACTTCTCAAACACCTAGAAGATAGATCCTGTGGTGAGGGACTTACACCCAAATAGACACATTCTTGTGAAACTGGCAGGGCTGAAAATTTGTCACCCATCCACTAGTAATTGCCCATGTATGGACTGTTCTCAGACATCTCAAGGGGTGAGTTACCTCGCACTCATAGCTGGTGAAAGAGCAGACTGGATCTTGCACAAAAGTCGAGGAGCACAAAAACCTCTTACCCCATGGGTCAGAGCTTGATATGACAACATTTTCTGCTTGAAAGCCGTTGGACTCCAGTTGATGAGTGAGGATTCACAAAACAGAATGACTGAGGCATTCTGGGATATTCTCACTCTAAGAGTGAGAAATATTTTATGGTAGAGCTGAGGATCAGTGAAATGGCCTAAGAGTAAATTTCCACCCTTTCCTACCAGTGAAGCAATGTGAAAGAGAGAGGTGTCCTTTATCATGGCAGCAGCTGAAAGATCAACCCTTGCATTCTTTTGGGGTAAATGAGATTCCAAAAGAGAGAGCAAGAAAAAAAAAAAAAAAGAAAAAGCTGTTTATTCTATAAAAAGTTGAAAATAAACTTTAAAAAAAATTCAATATTAAAAAAAAATCCTTAAAAAATAAACAAAACCAAAACCTCAATTAATCTCCCCCAATGTTAAAATTGATTATATGTCTATTTAAGGGGGTGTAGGGGTAGGAGGAGCGGGGGAGGAAACAACACAACATCAAAATCAAACCCTAAACATTTAATCTATAAGGTTTTTTTTTTTAAAAAAATATATTGCTCATTTTACTATCAGGAGACAACTTCTTTCTCAGCTGATACTGGCCCCAAATTTCAGTAACAACGTGTGAATGTGTGTGATTAGAGGCAAGCAGCGATCTAATAACCATAGTGAGATGCCTACTGTCAACACCAAAGTCTGCAGTTCTGGAGACATTCCAGTTGAGACATGCAAGCCTTGTATCTCACACAAATCAAGCTGTTCCTGACACTTTGGCCTCTTCCCCTCAGCCAAACTTCAGATCACGTAGTCACTTTGGTGTGAAAATTACACAGAATTCTTGTGTAGGGACAAGGTGTCAAGAATGATTTCACTATTTGGAACTTCCCAGGAAATGAGATATGCACAGTGTCAGTAACAGAAATAGTGAGTCAGTCTGGAAGGCAGATTTTGGCTGTTTCCTTACTGTTCACAGAAGGGGGAAATGTGTGTTTCTTTGCACTCATTAGCGCAAAGTAATACATCTCACTGTAACTGCCAGCCATTTAAAATGCTGTTTATTGTTATTACACAATTAATTCTGAATGTTAAATTACTGCGTGTTCATGCTGATTACTGCACCTCATTGCTATGTGTCACGCAAGACATGGATAAAGAAGAAAAATTTTGAGCCTCCTTGCTTGTCCTCCGAAGAACATGCTGTTGCCACAAGTTCTGCCACCCCTGTGTCCTACACCACCAACTTCCCAGAAGTAAACTAGATTTATAAATGGTTTCCTGCTTCTGATAGGAATTTTCTGATAAGTTTACAACTCTTCTTTGTCATTTATTTCTTCCCGTCCAAGTCTCTGCCCCCACCCTGGTATGGAAGTGGTGTTTTGCTAGTGTGTGGGTATCCTGACATAGCGAGAGGGGAATGAGAGAGGGAAATTACTACACTTCCCCCTTTCTGATCAGAGAACAAACGGGAAGCTTGATGACTTTTGCTATTTCAGAGGTCAATTGGTCATACCATAGGTTCCTGGTAATGTGGTTCAGTCATTCTCTACCCTTGCCTTTTGTCTTTATGAGGAGCAAAGCTTGGAAAACCAGAAAATCAAGATAATGCCCACAGTTTAGCTTCCTGTAGGCTTTCGATCAGATAGGAAAAAAATAATGTTAGAGTCATTTTCTTTACAAGAAAAATGTCAGATCTTTCTAGATAGCTCACTAATCTGGAAATCCTGTATTTCTACAGAAACTGATCATTTCAGTGAGAGGGAAGGACTAGGAAGCTGCAGAAGAGCAGCAGGTTCAAGTCAGTTAATGGTCATGATGCTACAGATGTGGAAAGCTAATATGCAGAGCTCTGACTACAAACCCCAGATGTGTTAGGGAATCAAATGAGAGAAATTTTTGTAGATGGAGGATAGAAATTGGTCAATTCTTCCCAGGTAGGGTCTCTTCATCCACATCTTGCCTGGAGAAGTTACGCTATATCCCTACTAAAACTCCTTCCTGGCATAGTTACTGTGGAGAATGGGACAGCAGAAGTAATATTAAAAAAAAAATAAAAATAGAAGCTTTTTTTTTCACTTCCTTTTTTTTTTTTGAGCGTAAGTTTCTCTGTCAGTTTTTGAGACAATCCAGCTACCGCAGATTCAAGTACCCTGACTTTGTATGAATGAGGGCACTGATTCGAGTGCACCTTGAATCCTTGCATGAACTGCTCTGTCCGTTGGGCAGAGCAAAAGCTGCAGTTTGCACTCTGAAAATATGTATAAAATTATAAGTTGTTTCTTACTCTTTTTAGCCCTTTGGATGAAGTGTCATGGCCCTTTGGGAAAAGAAACCTTTGGCATGGCATTGGCTTTTACGTGGCTTTCAAAAGACTTTTAAAATGTCTGTTATGTTTTCTTTTTGCCGCAGTATGCTTATAAACACTTCAAGTTTGCTATTAAATTAGACAGAAGAACCAGAAAGAGCTCAGAGAAAAGCTACTAGAATGAAGAAGCTGGGCAAATAAGGTCTCAGAGAGAAACCTTCAAGAACTGGGCGTTTGTTTCCAGGGAGAAAGGGAGATTGGTGATTAACTGGGATGGCTAGAAAAGATGTTACATGAGACAAGCATCAGTTATTCCTTCTCATCATAATGGGCAGAAGACATGGGTTTACAAGACAGCAGGGAGGATTTAGATTAAATATTAGGAAAAACTTCATAACTACAAGAAAAACTGGGCTGCAGAGTTGGTTGCCAAGGGAAGATGTGAATCACTATCAGTGCAGATCTCTGTAGTTAAACAGCCATCTGTCGTAGAATTAAATTCTCATTGCCATAGTGTTAGATTAGGGTTAAAGTATTTAGTTACCTCAGTTGTTGTAGCTAGAGTGAGTCTTGCATAACTGGTATTTATAGTCATGGATATTCCGAGAGAGATCTGTTCTTTTGTTTTGTTTTGATTTGGATTTCTTTTGTGGAGTGGGGTTCTTATGCTCTATGACTATGAGGGACTGTCTAATAAAACTTCTAGTACTTTTTATTTTTCCTCCTATTTATCCATCATTGAAAATTAGCAGAATATGGCAAATATAATGGGATAGGTGGTAAATATAATGGGTTAGGTGGCAAATATATCTTGTGGTAATTTCAGTCAACTTCCAAAATCCGTTTATACCCCAGTAAACTAAGTAAGACTCCCTTGAAGAGGTGCAGATACGTCTTGAGAGTCTAAATGACAGCAGAAAGAAATGTCATAGTGAGATGTCCCTTCTCTATCAGTGGTGACAATTCATTATTGTCCAACGGTCACAGTTTGGGTTTCGTCTTAATAGGGAAGATATATGTGTGAGATTATAAAAAATGAGGTTCTGTTAAGGTTGATATAACAATGCACAAAGAGATATTTCAGAGGTGTGGGACAAGTTCTTTTTGAGGAGATTCACTTAGATGCGACAGTTCAATTTTGTGGGAAAGATATAAGGCACAAAATTTGTCCATGTGTAAGTTTCTTGAACTAGTTTCACAAGTATTACTATTTTGTCAGATGTCTCTTCCTTTCTTCTCTAGTGCAAGTATGGGTGTTTTTTCCTTACTCAGGGCTTTAGTCCAGGAAGATACATAGTTCCAGAAGGCACCAGAAGCTTTGTGGAATAAGAAAAAAAAAAAAGAGAAATGTTGACCTATTGTGATTTTTAAAGAAAGTGCTAAAGAGAGGGAAAATAAAGGATTTGTAAAAAAAAGAATTTCTCACAGAGAAAACCTTTGAGTCTATGTAATATCCTCATGAAATGATGGAGCTAGTCAGGGGTCAGACTCAGTATAACAAAGTGACCGCAGATATCCTGAACTGGCTGGAAGAGGCCAGAATGGCTAAAAGAGAGGTGTTTATTAGGTTAATCTCAACTTTTGGTCTTTACTGAGCACTGAAGATGGTTTCAGGATTCTAAATATGCAGTCTTCAAAATTAAAATAAAGCCCTGAGCATTCTAGAAAGGCAGTTAAAACATGTGCTTTAAAAGACATTGAATCTGATGGCTAGTTGGAAAACAGTCAGTCAGAATTTATTCTCAAAAAACCCTTGAAAATATATCATAATTATCATAGTCCAGCCCATTCACACACTCATGTAGACTTTCATATGTATATATTTCTTGTTGTTTTTCTTCAAAAGTTATTATGCCAGTACTTCTCTAAGGTGAACGAATTTTCTGAGTTGAGAACTATTTCCACAGTACTTAGGTTTTTAAGGAGAGATAACTTCCATGTTATTATGTCATTTCCTCAAATAAGGGTCTATGTTACAAGATGGAGTAGTTAATTACGGTTCTCTTTTCTCTTCAGGCATTCCTGAATTACCATGTTGTGTAATTTTTCAGTTACTACCGTGTAATCAAAATAATAATATGTTTCTTACTTTTCTCATTACTACTGTAACCAGTGCAACCAGAACCCCTACTTTTTGTCCCAGCATTTTACAGTGTTAAACTATCTGCAGAATAACTACAGGCACAGGCTTATCTGTTGTCCATGGGCCACCAAGAGTGAACAATTGGCTTAATTTACCTTGTACTCATGCTAATATTACATAGTAAAGACCATGACCACCACTTGGATACTGCTGACTTAACTATTTGACTACGTTCAGGGCTAGCTCTTCTTCCAGTTTAAGCCAGACACTATATAAATATGACTAATAATTTCTAAATCTCCAGAAATTAAGACCTCAGAGTAAGCAGAACATGTCATTGAACTGACCCAAGGTTTAGCTGCCTTCTGGAGGTGAATTACTTTTTATTTATTCTAGAAGCAGCATATCGTAAGTGGACTTTTAAGTTAGTGTGGTGGGTTGTCCCTGGTTAGGCACCAAGTGCCCATCAAAATCTTCTCTATGCCTCCCCTCCTCAGCAGGACGGGGAGGGTTAAAAATAAGGTAGTAAGAACTCATGGGTCAAGTTAAAGGCAGTTTAGTAAAGCAAAAACAAAGGCCACATGTGGAAACAAAGGAAAACAAAAGATTTACTCTCTACTTCCCATCAACAGGCAGTGTCTAGCCACTTCCCAGGAAGCTGGGCTTCAGTATGCGTAACAGTTGCTCTGGAAGACAAACATCATAAAAACTAATGCCTCCTCCTTCCTCCTCCCCTTCTCTCAGCTTTTATTGCTGAGCACGTTTGGGTCAGGTCTCTGGGCTATGTCCCCTCTCATGGTCTGCCAGCCCCCAGTCTACTGGTGAGATGGGGAGGAAATGTTGGAGAGACAGCCTTGATGCTGTGCAAGTACTGCCTAGCAGTAGCCAAAACACTGGTGTGTTACCAACACCCTTCTAGCTGCCAATACAAAATGAAGTACTATGAGGGCTGCTAGGAGGAAAATTAACTCCATCCCAGCCAGACCTAATACAGTTAGGGACAGCATCCAGACTGAGATTTGGATACCTTATTTTCAACACCTAAATATATATTTATAAATTTCTGGCCTAGGTGTTTTATTTACCTGTCCTAACATGATGCTTATTGACATTTGAGAAATGCCAAAGTACTGAAGACACCCACATTAGTGGATCTAGGGAACGTCTGTATTATTCCTGGCCAGCTGGAAGGTAAATAGTATGAAGCAGAACACCGTGGATATAAATAGCCACATATGTTCAGGTAACTGAATCCTGTCCCAGTTGTATGAACTCACATTTGAGCCCATGGAGACCTTTGCGATTTGTCAGGAGGAAATTTTCCATTAGGAAGGAAAAAACAAAAAAAGTCCCCACCAAAAGAAAGATATCCAGCCATTCCTAAAAGGCAAGAGTCCAATATCACTGCTGTTCACTCCAGACCTTGAGATGGCAGCTCTCTGTGTGCTCACAATAAAAAGAATCAGATTTGTTAATGGGCAGCGCAGAAAGTAGAGCAGAACCAGAGAGTCCAGTCTTTCCCATCAGCCATGGTTAAGTAAATCCCTTTTTGTGTGCATAGGATTCTGGGTTCTGCCATTTGTCAGGAGGAAAAAAAAAAAAAAAGATTTTAAAAACGAGCCTCCCAGCTGTGTGTCACTGGTCTACTTTTTCTCAACTTTTCCCTTGATTAGGGTGATCAGGGATTTACATGTTATCTTAATCTTTGGTTAATGACACAATCAGAAGAATAGTCAGTGACCTTCCCAAGGACACTTGGGAATTAAAATTGGCTGTGCAATGGCTTGAAAGAATTTTGTAAAATAATGGGTTATACTTTAGGTTATACTTTTCAATATAGCTTTAATTGCCAAGACTTCTTCCTAGACAAGAGTAATAACAATCTCTAATAGTGATTGAGCCTGGTAATGAAATAACGATTCACCTGCTTAATTAAATGCAAACGTTTCTTCATCAGTGATTTTTGCTTAGTGTCTGGTCAGGACAGCTGCAGTTTATTAGATCATAGTTAGGAAAATAATAGCTCATTACTAGCCCACTCAGTGAAAATATAAGGGCAACTAATAACTATTTCTCTGGGGCTTTTTAGTTTATTTTAATGTCCTACTGCTAGAAATGATTATCTGTATCATATGTGACTGCACTAATAATTGTCCTATTCTTTAATAGGCTTTAGTATTCAATACCTAGGACATCTTTTGTTGCATTCTTCTTGCTTTATTTGATATTAGCATTAATCCAAAAAGCCTAATGTAATTACATTTTTCCAACATCTGTCTTAAGTCTATGGCAAATTGTCTTAATATTTTTCACGTTTTCTATTAACAACTTATATAAAGAATCAATAAGCCACTCATATTAACACAGACATTTCTTCATCATAATGAGACATCGTATCTCTGCTACACTTTTCATGTTCACTGTTGTTGTCATTACAAGGGAGAACAGGGACATAGATATTTGTGATTGCTTCCTGAGCCCCCTATGTAAGGGTTCAGGAGCAAGCCCAGTCAGTGTATTGACCTGATCTTCCACAAGATTTCTTAGAATGCAGAAAAGTCATGTTATCATGGCCGAAAAGCAGAAGTCGTACAAGAACAGTGCTGTCTTCTGTGTACATTAGCAATATTGACCAGTTGACCTTTTTTAACCAACGTCCCCTTATAGACATTTGTTACACCAAAGAGTTTAGATGAATCTATAGAAGAGGAGAACAACTTTAGGATATTGAACAGCTGAGGACAGAATGTTGCTCATCAGATTATTGTGTATCAAGAACACATGGGTTTTGTCCTTCCTGTGAGCATGACTGATATTCTTGTTCCCCTTGACTAGCACTTTTTTTTTTTTTTTTCCAGGAACCGCTCCATTAATTTAAAAGAGTCCTATCATGTTTATAACATATTCTTATTCTTCTCCTCACTGCTGACATTTTGTGACTTGCACAATGAAATTCATACTGAAGTTCATCTCCAAGACATGGGAGGGAGTGGCAGCTTTTAATTTGTTTTCAAGAAATAAACAGGATGAAAATTTGCTCTTTTCTCCCATTAGCCTCTGAACTTAAAATAAGAAAAGCATAAAAAAGAAAAGAAAAGAAAATCAAAAAGAAAAGAAACTAGAAGGATTAAATCCATTGTTATTACCAGTTTGACCAGAAAATGAGTTACTGGTATGAAAAAGAAAGTATAATACTTTTATAAATTGTCAGTTTTCTCCCCTTAAATTTTCATTTATTTCAAAGTCCATTCACTTTACCCACCACTGAAGATTCTTAGCAGTGCACTTCCGGGCGCATTCTACTGTGAGTGGTGGAAATCTATCAAAGTTCAGAGGAAGAGGACTTGAAGAGACTTCAAGACATCAACCAATCCACTGTCCAGCCCCAAAGCAGTCTCAGTTATCACTCCCATGGATGTGTCTGATCTTTTTCAAAACTCTCTAAAGAATGAGACTCCACATTTTATTAATTTGATTTGTCAAAGGCTTTACCAATTTTACCGAAAGAAAGATTTTTCCTGACATCCCATCCACAATTTTCCTTTAGCAGATTTAGTCAGTGCCTTTTTGTCCTATCTGACATGGGCAAGATTATTCCTGTCGCCTTTCCAAAGGTCTTTTTACAGTACAAGACATCTCATGTATCCCCATCTTCTTCTCTTCTGGCAAAATCATTACTTTCCTTCTGACCTTTCCTCTTAAATGGGAGTTTCCTGGCCTCTTCTCAAACCCTCTGCTTGCCCCTAGATTTTTTCCAGCAAATCCAAAGCTTTCTTGAAAAAGACTTAAAAAATAGTCCTTATCGTAGAGCAGTCACATTTGACTGCTTACCATGACCAAGTATTACTTCATGTAGGAAATAAGTAGTAACCTCATTCATATACCCAATGACTTTGCCAGTACTATGACATCACTGACATCAGTTACCCACCTTGTTAGTCACCTTGACAACAGTCTCATAGGTTGTGTTTGTGTACTTCATTTTCTCCAGCAGTTGTTTTCTGTAGTTGTTCCTGTTAGACTATATCCTGAAATTATTAATGTAGAAGGTATATTACTTTCCTTCTCTGATGCAGGGCACTGGTGGCATATGACCAGCATATAATGATGGGTGATGAATCATGTAAGGACTGTTTTTAGATCTTTTAAGGTCTTAATGAGCAACTGATTGAATGAGAACCATAAGAGAGTACCATTCTGGACCACAGAGTAATCATATTTACTTATAGCTGGGCAAAGTAATACATATATTTTTTTGTTGGAAATGAATGTTCTGTTTGTCTGAGACAATTGTCCGCTTAAAAAAAAGGAATGCAATTTCCTCAGCTGAAAAATTTCAGAGCCTTTTTTATTACTTCCAGACTAATTTGGAAATTATTGTTTATTGCATTCATCTATTGATGTCAAGCCCAAATAACAGAAACGAAGTGAAACCAGTAAACAATTCAAGACAGAAGCTATCTCACAGACTATACTAGAAAGTGAAAAATTATTTTCTGTAGAACTCATAAGATACATTGACATGCTCCAAAGAACATTTTATAGACCTTCTTATTTTATGATAAATTAACATTTATTTTAAGTTAAATTAAACTTATTGATTGTTTCTCTGGTGTGATGAATAACCAGTTGTGGACATTAGATAATGGTTAATTAGTGGACAAGTCAAACAATGATTAGACTATTTTGGAGGAGAGTGGTATTCCCACCCCAAAATCCAAAATAAAAGCATTAAAGCTGAACAATGTGCTAATTTTTCTTATTTATCATTATAAGAAACTCTGACATTTGTTTTACGTTTTATGTACAGGGATTTTTTTTTTTTTTTTGAAAGCTATTTTCTTTTTATGTTCAACTTTGGTTTTGTTTGGGTGATTTGTGTGATTGTAGAAATGCCTGGTACATAAATTTTATGGAATGTGCTTGTATCAGTGAGGACTTTTGTAGACTACCTGTCAGAATAAAAAGTTTATCGTCACATTATTCTATGAATACTAACAGCCCTACCGCTGAATTGCAGCCTCAACTTTCTATAACAAGCAGATGGAAGGGAAACCTTTTTTACCTGTAAATAAGGAAAACAAGTCAAATATCACTGATTGAAAGTTGACCACACCAAACTTCAAGGCAGTAAGTGTGCATATTGCATCCATTTCTATTTACAATTTTTCAGTAACAGACTGCCTTCAAAAAAAAAAGGTAAACAGCTTATTTTGATCATTTGAACAGATCACGTGCATGAGTTTGTATTTTCCTATTTCTGCATGCAAAAACATTTTTTTCCCCCTTAAGAAAAGTTTTAAATACAGCACTCAAATGAGAAGACGTGTGTTTGAAAACATTACCTGATGTTCCCTAGATAGTCGCAGGACAAGGTTTCGGATTTGTTTCAGCCACGTCTGCTGTCTGATAAAACTGGATCTGGCTCTTCTCCCAGGGACTGCCTTCTCCATTACACTGCCAACCTTCATGAGACACGGTGGAGTGGACCAGGGAATTGATTCTCCTGAGGGGAAAAAAAAATAAATGTTTATTTCTAGTCTGGATCAGCTCCCTGCTCCAGTTCCCCACTATGCCCACAAATAGCTCAGGCAGGGAGTAAGCAGCCCAAGGAAAGTTGAAAGGGGAAAGAAGTGCTGAAGCTAGCCCTTTGGTCAAGAAACTGTGCCATTGCCTTACTGCCAAGCTAAAAAACTTATCCCAGTGGAAACAAAACAACTGACCAAGCACACTGGCTCAAATCCCTAATAGAAAAGTACTTAAACAGATTTAGCTTAATGTGGCATGATCAAAAGTCAATGCTCTACATTTTATACTGTGTTTAAACAACTTTAGTTAAAATCCATCTACTCTTTTCATACATGGTGTGAGAGAAATGATCACCCTTTCACACTGTATTGCAAAGAAAAAGTAATTCCACTGCATAATTCCATTCTACATATTTTTGATCTTCAGTATTTAAATGATAATTCAAAGCCTCATTTATAAAACTTCTTGAAGCTCTGGATAGTCTAAAGTTGCCCTGTTTCAAACATTCCCTTTTTTCCTCAGAAACAAAACATTTATCTGTCACGTCTGCACAACAAAATTGCCTATTCTTGGAGCTGTGGTTAAATGACTTACACCCAGTTTTCCTCCCCCCTTGCCTCCCACACCTTTCCTCTAAAATTCAATAGTTTTTAAAAATTGTCATGGCAATAAAAGCCTCTGGAGAGACAACCATAGAGACTGAAATTTCCCTTTATTCCACAGAAGAATTGCCTTCCATATTACAACCTTCTTCATGATGGTGTGTACACATGGGTCTGACCTTGGTAGACCATGAAAGCAGTCCTGAGTCCATTTTCACTTAGTTTTAACCCTGCTGATGGTTTTAATGAGTTCATGACAAAATGCTAACTGTAGACCTTTTCTCAGTGCTGGATAATACTTTTTTCTGGGCATGATCCTTGGGAAATATGAACCTGTAGCAATAATCTCTCGGAAACCTTGGATGTGTAACGTAAATTATTTAGTTTTAACTTGGAAGATCTCTGTTTTCTCAATGTCAGTAAAATAAGTAATTCTTACTGCCTTTTTTAGGTAAATGGTCAGATCATGAAATACTTGTTTATAGTATTAAGGGTTCCTGCAGTTTTTCTTTGTCATAATACAGTTAGATATTATAAATTGCTGTAGAAATGTTCTTCATAAATTTTAAACTGTATTGTGCTAGTTAATGTTTCATACCATGAGTAAAATTTAGCCTTACCATGATCAATCAGCACCTTGTACTCTAGAAGCCAAACAGTGCCCAGCCTTGCATAATGGTGGAAGAGATAATTTACTCAGGAAAAAAAAAAAAAAAAGTTTTAGATAAGATTGGTGTTCTGGTTTCAGCTGGGAAAGAGCTAATTTGATTCCCAGTGATTGCTGTGAAAGGAATGTCAATACTGCATGTTGGTTTAGTTGTTGCTAAGCAAAGTTTATACTTTCCAAGGCCTCTTTTCAGCTTCTGATGGAAGCTGAGAAGGGGCACAGACAGAACAACGAAATGGCTGATGGAATATTTTGTGCTATACATAAAATATGATCAGTATACAGGTGGGGGTTGGATGGGGGAGGGGAATCCACCATCACTATTCAGGAGGGAACCAATTCAGTGGGTGGTGAGAGTGACTTATGTCATTATTATTGTTATTGTTTTTTTCCTTTTCTCTTATAGTTCTATTACATTTTCTTTATTTTTTCAGCCCATGACTTTCTGTTTCCTTTCTTTTTCTTGCTCTTCTCCCTACCCTTCTGGGTAGAAGGGCGAGAACTGGACGAGCAGCTACATGGTCCCAGGTGATGACTGGGGTTAAACCACACCATTTGGGTATTATGTTATCTGTGTAGGGAGAAGAGTACAGAAACACGGATGTTGGGGCTGGGAGGAGGGAGACAACAAGTTGTTATGAAATCTGTTGTTTATATCTTACAAACTAAGGGTGTTGGTAGCACAAGCTAAAACCTTTCTGCAAAGAGCAGCAAGGGAATCCTTGAGAGAGCTGTGAAAATGTCAGACTTTCACCTTTGGAAAGCCCATGAGAAGAAGCACATCTTTTCTGCTTCATATTCAGTCTCTCCTCTGCAGCTCTGCCATCCTAAAGGCAATCTGTCACCACTAGAAACAATTTGGCAGAGGGGCTCCTTGTAACAGGGACTGCATCAGTCGTTGAGGTGGTGAGTGGAGAGAGGATGTAGTAGTTACTGATCTCTCAGACGTTTGCCTCTGCTCAGGAGAAGTGTGGGAGCAGACTTGCAGGGGTGGTGATATTCAAGACTGAAAAGCTTGGATAGAACTGGTAGGAAGTGCTAACTGTCTGTGCCTGTGAAGTACTGGTCCTTCAGATGTACTTTTATGGTGAAACTTGAAAGTCTAAAGTTCTGTAAGTTATTGAGGAAACTTTTTTGTTTAAAGAAATGTTTTTGTTTTTTTTTGTTTGTTTGTTTGTTTTTTTTTTTGAAAAGCAAACCCATAAACCCATTACTTTCTTTTAGACATGTCCTTTTTAACCACAAACAGCTGGAAATTTGCACAGAACTGCGACAGTAGGAAGGAACTCATTTTAATGGAATGTCTGTGCTGCAGATTGGCAGAATAAAGCTGAAAACACAGAAAAGCCAGGCTTTCCAAAATGACCCATGGCCATCAAAGTTCCTGTGTGGCAAATTTCAGCACAAGACCCCTCTATTCCAATGTTCAGTCTCCCTGAAAAATGAAAGCCTTTTCAAATGTTTTAGGGTTCTCTACTTTCTCTGGTACATTGAAAAGAGATAAGCAATGCTTCTGCAGTTTTTATAGGCAGGACTTCAACAGCACTGAATAAACACATCTAATGGTTCAGATGTGGTGACTGAAATGGAAAATTCAAAAGCTTACTCAGAGGCAGCATATTTTTCTAGTACATGGACCAAAAAAGTGCATCCCCATGACATGTGAGGTGTTAGGAATCTGAAACAGAATTGTTTATGATTCTTTTTCAAATGCTAGTTGAAATGACTGTAGGATGTGTGATTTGTAGACCATTTAAAGCATAACCTAAAAAGTATTACCTTCAATAACACTGATAAGAAACCTGATAGACAGTCAGATTTTCCTTTAATCTGGAATCTCTTAGGGAAGAAAAGGAGAGGGAATGTGTTTGAGTGCTGTAGCGCAGCCTCTGCTGGCATGAGCTTGTGATGACAGTGCCAGTCCCTATGGCTTTATAAGATTTTCAAGGAACATAACAATATTAAATATTTGTAAGACAGATAAAGCTCCCTGCTGTAGTCTTACTGCTGAAAGCACTTTGAGTTAATATTCATGTTGTCTACATGTTTCTCAAATGGAAATATGAGGCAATCAGCAAAACACTGGTAAAAATTGAATACTGTTGCCAGACATTATTTTGAAGACAGGCGGCGTGGTGAATTAAGACTTTGGACGTTTAAGTTATCTTACCAGCCTTTTTTTTTTCAGAGCTTTACCAGCTGAAAAATTAAATGCAGAAATTTTTCTGTGTTATACTTCCGCAGGGAAATCTTTCAGTTCTCAAGATTCTGTAGCTTCTGAAGCTTCTGAAATGAGGTTAGGAATTATATGGGAATTTGCACGTGATAAATACACTTATAAGCATTCATTTACAAGGTCTAGAGCTTCATCCTCTGAAACTAGACAATTGGCAGGAACACAGCTCTAATTTTGTCTTAGGCAGCCCCGTGAAAACTTCCTTAATTTAGGTGAGGTATAATAAATCCTTATGCACACACTGAAAGGAAAGCTTGCCAACCTCAGCTCTCTAAAAACACCTTGCACAGCACATACTCCTTTCCTTCACAACTCCAACCTGCAACCAAGCCCCAAAGCCTTCATCTCCACAGATGTTTCCAAGTGTAGTTGAGCCCTGCTTAAGTACAACTTTATTTCCTCGTGGATGTACTGAATTTAGGAGCAGGGAGGCTTCTTTCCAAGGTTTTGGCATACCCAACCTGTGCAGATAAGCAGTAAGAGGAAAATCAATTTAACTGCAGAAAGATGGGCTGAGAAGATGGACAAAAAGCAATGTCATAGTTGAAAACAGGCTTGTAGGACAGACCTTGGTGGGAAGATGGGAGATGGGGCTAAGAATTGATTTTGTGGAATGTCATGATATGAGAATAGAAGAGTGGAGAACAACATTTCAAGGTTCCTTTCATATCTTGTGTCTCTGATTTTGCAATGTTAACCTTTGCTTAATGCTGGTATGGAATTTGAAGTCCTTCAAGATAGTATAAATTTATACACAAACTTTCTTATATACGCAGCATGGATGGTGCACAACTGACCTTGTGACATCTAGACAAAATTTGACTCTGAGTGAGACTAGGTATTTCTGGAGTGGGACTCATCAGGCCTGTCTTAAAGCTTATGTTAGGATGAGATGAACGAGCTGAGTGTACACGTTTCTACACTTTGAGTATCAGATATAGACACCAAACTTACGGAAGTCTGAAGCAAAATGAGAACAATCTCTTGTGAATTTTACCTTCAAATCATTGTTAAGCAGAATTTGTGCTCACAAACCCTTGAGCAGACTTTGATCTTGTATTTCAAAACATAGTACCATGACCGTTATACTCCAAGCACGCACACAGGTACACTGAAGCTACTGAAGCACTGTTTTAATACTTGATTAGCAACATTTAGAGCTGCTTATCCTTCCTAAAATGATTTTGTCTTATAAGGAAAGGAATAGGGATCTTGCCAGGAGATGCAGGATTCCCCTAATCTTAAGAACACTCACTCAGTTCATCCATTCCAGTCTTTGAGTTTGCACCAAAGTCAAAAAGGTGCAAAGCAGGTTAAATGCAGCTTAGACAGTTGTTAATATTTATTGCCTACTTCACTGTACTGTTACGTCACTTCTGTGAGAAAAGATAAATGCTTCAAATCAGCAGCTGATAGGAGAAAGGGAAGTCAAAAAGCTGGTGAAAGATGCTAAGAAAGGCTAAAGAAGTGAAGTTTGAGTCTTGCTTTGGAACATGAACTCCAGTGCTTTATACCACTGTGCTCTGTGCACCCTGAGTCTGGCAGCGCTTGTAAGTAATTGCATGAAAAAACGGTTTTACTTCATTGTTTTTATGTAATTGTTCATTTTCTTCTTGCAGCAGATGTTCAGATAGAGCTTTACTTTTTGCATGAGTCTCTTTTTTCTTTATTTGCTTTGGATTCCAATTAAACAAGGCAAGATGCTATGAAAAGTGTGAAAAGCATCAGAAGGGACACACTGTAAGATCTATATATCAATGTGTTTCACTGTTTTCTTACCACACACTCACTATGGAGAAACAGCAAAATTGGCAGAGCCCTCCTTTTTCGTGTGTGTGTAGGCTTTAAAAGACAATAACAAAGCAAAAACTGTTACATCAGAGCAGCTGGGTCCTGACAGATTATTCAGTCTAATATATTAGTTAAAATTTCATCTGCTTTGTTGGTAGCATTGATGTTTTTTAATATGAGAGTAGCTGAGATGCTACAAGTGAGTTGAACTACTGGGGATGCTTATGGGAGAATTAGAAGTGTCCAAAGCCATTAAAAATTCTAGAGGTCTTACTGATATTTTGCTTTTGACAATGCTTAATAACCCA
The DNA here is from genome assembly GCA_013400375.1 of Thinocorus orbignyianus. NCBI lineage: Eukaryota > Metazoa > Chordata > Aves > Ciconiiformes > Thinocoridae > Thinocorus > Thinocorus orbignyianus. The sequence goes on from VXBW01006790.1 coordinate 770,940, forward strand.
GCATTTAGGATCACACTGATGTCAGGAAGGGTCTGTGAAAATTGGAGGAAGGATATTGTTTTCTTTGCTTTTGAGAGTAATTACACTTTCAGCATCTTCCTTTTGTGATCCTTCTGCTGTGTACTTTCCTTTTCCCCAGGAAGCAGGGTTAAACAATATTAAACATTTTGCTGAAGACCCTGAGTTACATCCAGTTGTCTAGGGTTTTCCCTCAAATCCATTGAGACAGGCACCTCTCCTGAGGACAACTCAGCTCCTAGATGATTTGAATGGCCCTCTGTTAGTTCTATCCAACAAAGAGGTAAGAGGTAATGAGTACAAATTGAAATACAGAAAATTCCATTTCAATACAAAAACCCCCCACTCTTTCCTGTGAGGGCAACCCAACACAGAAAAAAGTTCCCCAGAGAGGTTGTGGAATCCCCATCCTTGCTGATATTTAAAACCCGACTGGAAGGAGCCCTGAAGAACCTGCTCTGGTTCACCCTGTGTTCAGTAGGGAAGTTGCACTAGATGATCTTGCCTGATTCAACCATTCTGTGATCCGTGAGCCATACAGGGAGTTTCTGTAGGGAAGATCCTAGTGCAATTCAATTGAATTACTGAAGTGGCAAACTGAAAGATTTTATGGAGTTTCATTTCTTTAGAGATCCTGCAAACCAGAAACACTTGTCTTTATATCAGCTGAGTTACCAGGCAAAATAACTCTGCTGTAGTGATTTTCTTACAGACCTGCATAATGGCAGTAGCTGTAGTAAGTAGGATTCATCTGACTCAGTGCTGAAGCCCGAATTTAGAAGGTAACCATGGATTTTAATAGGCAGAGGATTCCTAGTAAATTGAGTCTCAACCATAGTTCATTCCACTCGAAAGTAAATGTATAAAGTAATCCAATTTGTCTATGTACAAAAATGCTAGCATCTCTCTGTTGTGCTCAGGAAAGGAAGCTAAGATGACTATATCAGGTAATTATGTCTCTGTAGATTTAGACACCAAAGGGGGCTGAATCAGAAGCACAGACATTCTTGTCTTAAAGAATGGCTCATACCTCTACCAGACGGTTTTCACAGGCCAGAAGTGGGCAGAAGGGAAGGGGGTAGAAAATTATATTAAACAAGTCTACAGATATTTTCAGAGTAGTTGGGAACCTGTTTCTACACCTTGTTTGGAAATAGTATTCAGAGTGGTTTGGAAAGTGTGTCTACTAGAGACAGTGAAATGCTCTAGGGGGTGGATATATCTAGAAAATATCCTAGAAGTGGAATAAATCTGTTTAGTTTATTTTGAGTTTCTGTCATAGCAGGTCTTGCACTCAGTGTTTATTCAAGCAGTGGTTAGCACTGACTTGAGTATAAACTGTGAGAGCATCCCTTAAGGTCAGACTTTCTTGGTAATAATTTAAATACCTGGCACTTGATCAGCCTCACCTTTTTGTTTGAGATACATTTGGCAAAGTGTTCTCACAAGTCTGGAGACTTAGAAAGTAAAAGGAAAAAAAAAGAAAAAGGTTTCCTGGACTGGTGAATGAGCCAAACAAGCTTTGTCCTTGCCATGAACATTTCAGTGAGCAAAGACGGTTTTCACAGGCAAAATCTAGTCCCTTTTTTGCCAGAAGAAATAATTTAGGACTGTGTAAATGGGTACATTTCCTGCCTACTGAGATTTTTCTGGGCACAGTTCACCAAAGCAACAGAATGTTGTAAAATATTTTTTCAGTAAATGAGATGACTCTTTTTTCTACTGACTAATAAAGCTACTTTTTGCAATAGCTGCCGTACAGGATAGGTAATGAGCTTTTCAGCATAGATAACTTCCATTGTCCAGGCTGAGTATGAGGGGGGAAGAATATGTTGGCATAAGAAGAGATAAAAATTGTGTAAAGATGGTCAAGATAGATGCCAATTTTCTGTCATTCTGCCTACCGTTGCATATCTTAGTGGAGTTGAGGTGCACCATGACATCACTGAGGCACCCTACATCAGACCTCTACCTCCTTGGGCTAAGGCAATGGCTGGGCTCTGCTCTATCCATTCATAGTTTCCCTTCTCTTACAGACTCCAAGCTTCAGTCAGCCTTGAGTGTGGACCCTCTTTTTCATTGCTGCCTTAAACTTATCCATGGCTCTACTGTCTGTCAGTTTGGCAGGAAAGTCACACTCTCCTAAAAGTGCAGCAAGACCAGACCAGCTCCTTGAAGGGCGTATATGGGGATACATGCCATTTTCAACTGCCGGAGCCCAAACCCCAGAAAAGCAAAGGCTGTGCAACAGATCTCAGCTCTCTCAGGCTGAGGGATTCAAATTGTTAGCCAATATGTGGTTCAAATGCTCTGCAGACCAACATGAGGTATGAACATTAACATGGAGGGGAAACACCAGCTGATTGGAACCAACACAATCTGCCCTCTGAATGAACCGAAAGTCAGAGATTTATTTTCCAAATTCCCTGAATATTAATCTTCCCTGCCTGGAACAAAACTGAGCCATATGCCAGCCACCTGTTCACCATGCAAGTCTCATCCTGAGTTTATTTTCTGTTGTGTGTATCTGTGTCTTTATATCTATATTCACACATACAGAGCATGCTGGCACCAGTGGCCAGGACACAGAGGTAAGACTAGAGTGTTCCTGATGAGAAATGGCTTTCTGGGCCTGGGGACAAGGCATATTTTGTTTTCTTTGTGAAAAATAGATGTGCATGCTTCTGCACAGTGGGTATACACACAGCAGTTGTGGTGTGTAAGCCTTGCTCCAGGGACTCTGGATCTCTTCTAATTCTCTTGTGGTGTCCACGTAAGCACAAGTCTACATAAGGACTAAAGCAACCAAAAGTTTCCTGCTGTTAAAATACTGAGCACTTTTTTTTTTCTTTTTTTTTTTCCCCCACTCTACTCCAGCATATCAAACCAAGAAATGCTTTGGTGTGAAGGTTTGGGTTTTTTTTCCAAATAAAGGAGTTTTGCCTCCCACTCTGTGTAAAGAAAGGCAAACAACAGAAGGAAGAGAACAGATTCATTCCTTTTGGAGTGAAGAGCTCCTTCAGAAGATAATTTTTCAGTAATTTGTGGTTTTGAAAAATGGTTTTAAAATCTTTCTTTGGAGGTTGACAGGGGTATGTCTAAGCTGAGGAGCAGGTGGGCTCTACAGCCGTGACTTGCAATGCTGAGCCCTTTGCTGTTAAGAAAAGTAGACTGTCCAAATTCACTCTGTCTCCCTGGGCTCAGATTTAGCAGGGAATAAAGTCAGGGTGCAAATGATTTCTGCACTCAAACCAGGGCCCTAGCAAGAATGCCTTCCATTATGAACCTAGCCAGAGAATTCTTGCAGACTTTCCAGTGTGGAACTGTAACTATCAGCCTCCAGCAGCTACACTGCCTAAGGATTTGCTGTGAAGTAGCAAAGCTCAGCTGCCTTTGACAGAGCTCATCTGGGTTCCTCTGCCCAAAGCATTCCAGTTTCTGCAGACACAGTGGCACTCTTCCACTGCTAAACCTTAAGCTCATGTTTTAAGTCCTTAACACAACTGTGTTACAAAAGTGGGTTTGGACTTAATGTCTCATGAGATCTTAGCCAACCCCTTTTTACTAATCAGCTGAAACTCCTCTTCCTGTAGGTTGCTGGGAATGTCCATCCAGAATGTGATTTTATGACAGAGCTGCAGAAAAAGGAGGCTGAATGTCTGGAGAACCAAGAAGAGCATGGAAATGCAACAACACCAGGTATTCATGTATGAGAGATGAAGAGGGACAGAGAAGCAACACCTTACCAGAGCCAGGACACAGTCATGCTGCCAATGAGCATGTTTGAGTGTTTCACTTACTGTCACAGATTCCTGTTCTCTGGTCACCTCTTCTGCCGTCTACTCCCATTCCTATCAGGTTTTTTTAAACAATAAAAATTGTGACTAAAATATTTTATAGGCTTTGTAAAGGCTGAAGCGTCAAAGTTTAAAAAGGTTATTTAATTATCTGTATGCTCAAATATAACTATGCTTAAAAATATATTTCACCTTCTGTCTGAGGTTGCAAGAGGACTTGGGACAAATTATTGTGCTGGCCAGAGGCAGATGCTGGAGACACTGTTGCCTTACCATGCCCAAACATCCTCTTTCACTTCATGAAGGAGCCAGGTGATGTGTTATCAATGATCATACTCTTATTGTTGTGTTGCATGCCTGGCAAGAGCTTTTCTAAAAACTGTGGGTGAAGACAGAACATTACAAGCTCCTCCTCTCTGGTGGGATCAGAGCAGTACTGCAAATATTTCAGTAGGACATGTGGGAGTTCTTCTCATATATTAAGCATTATCCATAACTGGGTATAATCTCATAGTCTGTGATGAGCCCCTGAGCCAAAAAATACTGAAATCAATAAATTTTGATTGGTTTCCATTGGCTTTGGGATCAGTGTGTTGGGTGAGTTTTCTACGGAGCTCATATGGGGGTTGTCAGAGCTTAAGCATGAGATTTATGCTCTGATTAGTGTGAGATGAAATGAAAGGCTGAGGAATCAATAATGTGATTGTTCTTTAAGATCAAGGCTGAAGATAAAAACCAGAATTTTGTCATTGAAGTAGCATGTGTTGGATCAAGCGCACGACTGTGCAAACCAATGCCTCCATGACTGCTTACTCCCTGGGTAAATATGGCTAGAAACAAACTGCAAGCCCATCAGGAGGAAATGATCTTCAAAGAAAGACCTAGATTTGGCAGTTCCGCAAGAAAAAGAAACTGCAAAGCCCAACTTTTGCCTCACCCAGCACATGCTAGTTATAAATGAGGGATAAGGGAAATCCCTTTCATCTGTGCAGATTCATTTCCTGCCCTGGGATTCTCTTACTTATCCTTCATCTTACTCAGAAATCTTTTTTATGGAAATTTGCTGTCTTCATAGAACAAATTGCTAATTCCAGACTCAAATCTGTAAAGAAAAAGCCCCAAGGAAGGTGTGAACGAGAAGGTGATACATTAGAGGGGTGACTGCTGAACAAGACAGAGGTCTGATGAAGCAGTTCTTCCCAATGGACTTCCTTGTCCTTTCCACTTCTTATTTTCCCTATCTTCCTTACTTGTTCCCACTTCTAACTCTGTCACTTCGGTTCCCTCACTTTTTCCCATTGCTTGTCTCCAGGTAAAGTCAAAAGTTTTTTGTCTGACTACCTGAATGTACACCAGCACGATGCCCTTTCAACTCTGTCAGATGCTAATGGAGATGATCCTCTCCCCCGGTATAATCTTTGTACCAGTCAGAGAGCTTCTCCTGGTTTTTATTTTCTGTGATGTGTGGTTCTTAATTAGAAAAAAAATATGTGTTTCTGTTTCAGCTGGGATAGTAAAAAGGAACTGCACAAAGAAAGGCTGGTCTGAGCCATTCCCTCCCTACCATATTGCTTGTCCAGTAGAAGATGAGATTCCACTTGAAGAAGTAAGTTGAATCCAATAAAACACGTGAGTGGTGCGCTGATGTTACAGGATTCCTTTCTATTCCTGCAGACCACTGGGGAGGGAAACTCAGCTGAAGTTCCAATTTCTTACTAAGTATGGAATGTAATTCAAATTGTACTCTAGTCACTTATTTTGGAACATTGGTAAGGATGTTTTATTACGTAGGTATAAGAGTGTAATAAAAATAAATCCAACTATAAATTCCATACAATCACACAGTTCTACTGAACTCGCTTGTGGACATAATAGCTAGAGATGCATTGTAAAATGTTCATAAAATATAAGTTAAGATATTTCAATAGTATTAGTCAGCAAGAGGATTTTGTGACATCACAACATCAATACAGAGAATGTGCTGTTATAACACCACTATTCCAAACTCAGCAACATCTAAGAGCAAGAGGGGCTTCTGGTTTCTCATCCTGCATAGCATAAAGTACCTAATTCAACAAGGAAGAAAAATATGTTTCAAAATCTATGTATCTGTAAAGCAGATCAGAATTTGACATATTGCTTCAGCTAGACTTGCACAATTGGTGATATTTAAAGGTTATATGTATAGGGAAAATATAGTACTTGATCTCTAATAAGGATACAAACATATTATATAAATGTGTTTTTCTTCCTGTTACTTGTCTTCCAGACACATGAATCATTTTAAGTGATTAAAAATTAGTTGTCTAGTCTAACTCTAGATCTCTACCTTTCCTCTCTACAAGCTGAACACTGCACTTTTGTCCTTAAATCTTGAAGTCAGTTGAATACCATCCTTTGTTGTAGGCTTTAAAGAAAAGGAAAATAACATTTATACCGTAGTAGATGAAGCCCATTCAACTTACTAAAGAAAATTTAGTTTATATCTTCATGGGCAGATTCCTCTATTCTTCCACTACTTTTTATGCTCACCGCTATCATACTGTTTAAGTAAAACTTCCTTTCCAGCCTCTAAGCCACAATACCCGCTACTCTCCATAAATAAACAGTTACAATGAAATTCAACTCTTCTCTTTCTTTCCTTTTATTGCTTCCTTACATTTTTGATGTAAAATGGTCTTATGTGTATCTTTGAATTGTTTTAGCAGTAACGCTTACTTTACTTCAAGGTACACTCTCAGCTGTAGGTTTATTCACTTAAGAACTTGATTATTTTCTGTGGTTTTCGTCTTTGATTTGTAAGTGGAGGTTGGCAACAGAGGTCAGCATAGCACAGCTTTGATGTGTTCCAGACCTACTGGCTACCTCTGTAGATCTGAGGGATTTCCCTGGGCTCTGTCTGGAATTGTGCTTAGTCAGGTACATGGGTAATCACAGTTCATTGACCAGACAGAAAAGGCTTCCACATAATTTAAATTCATCAACCTCAAAAAATTAGTGTGTATGTTTAAGGTAACCACTACAGGGTGGATCTGTACTAGTGCTTTAGTCAGGATCAGGTGTGAACTTTATAAGGAATTCTCTTGGTTACCCCTGCTTACTACTTTTACATTGAGGGATGCTCTCAGAAAGGATGATCTGGCTTCCTATGAGTGAAACTAACCTGAGAGACAAATGCAGGGTGCACCTAGTGTGCTCTGATCAGTAATCAAAGTTCACCCTATGGAACTAGACTATGTCTGGTCAGAAATGCACACAACATGGAGACCTTATTGCTCTTTACAACTACTTGAAAGGAGGTTATAGCAGGGTGGGGGCTGGTCTCTTCTCCACAGCAAGTGATAGAATAAGAGGAAATGGCCTCAAGTTGCTCCAAGGGAGGTTTAGGATAGATATTAGGAAAAATTTCTTCACTGAAAGGGTTGTCAAGCTTTGGATCAGGCCTCCCAGGGCAGTGGTTGAATCACCAACCCCGGAGATATTTAAGAGACATGTAGATGTAGTGCTCAGGGATGTGGTTTAGTGGTAACTTGGCAGAGTTTCATTAACAGTTAAACTTCATAATCTTAAAGGTCTCTTCCAAACTTAAACAATTCCATGGTTCCATGGATGTAGAGTCCTCAGCACAAAATAATTTATTTTACTAAACCAAACGTAGAGACTTGGAGCACTTCTTAGGGCAGGTAAAGTGAAAGATCCTTTTTCTTGCTCACAGAAAGTGCTAAGGTCTCATTTTACAATCAGTTGAGTTGCCTTCTGGGGGTGTTTGTTTCCCTTCATTGACTAGCAATAGAATAAGAAGAAACAGGAGTGTGTTAGTAGTTAAACAGTGTGGTCTTTTGGCCATGTTCTCACACTGCTCATTTTACTATAGACTCCGTTGCTCACACTTTGGCAGCTAATTTTTAAGCACCTAAAATAAATTGAATATATCCTACCCAATGTCAGCCTTATAATACCTTAAGTTATACTTAAGGCTCAAAGTAAGCCTCTGTCTTTCCCCACAGTGAACTGTAGCAATGCACTGAGTAGCTGCATAGATTTTAAGCTATAACAACATTGAAATGGGACCCAAGAGACAGACTGTGTTAGACTGGAGGGAAAGATTTGTAGCATAGAGCTTATTCATTTCATTTTCTGCTTCCATGTGTGATAGTTGAAGTCAACTTACCCTCACTCAGAGATTGTGACTGATAGATGTGCCATTCAAATTGAAATGGATTTTGACTGACATTCTGATCAAGTAACAATTGAGTTTGGCAGGAGGAAAAAAAAAAAGAGGAAAAAACCCAACCAAGCAACAACCCGACAACACAATAAAATGGAAAGGAAGCATAGATGGTAAAACTGTAAGTAAGGAAACAGAGCAAAGGAAAGTGGAACAGAAAGGAGAGGCTAACAGAATTCTGTATTCATCATGCAGCCAGCTGCCAGCACGATTGTCCTACAATTGTTGTGGAGAAAACATGGTATAAAATGTAGAAGGACTTTCACAACACCTTTATGAGACACTGGCTTGTGTTTTTATGGGTTTATGAATTAGCTGGAAACCATCCTGATCAATCCCTGTTTCTTTATCAAACTAGGCTGTATCCACATAGCTATGGAATCGGTCTTCACAAAAGAAACATAATGATGAATTTCAGTTGAATTTTGCTGTGGGATTAAAAGGAGGGAAAAAAGGTAATGAGAGATGTGAACAGATTGGAAGCACCAAACAAAGCAAAACTGCCAGAATCAGTAAAACAGCTGTCATTTGGCTGTGAGTTATGTGACAAATAATTCTCTTCTTTTATAGCAATCCTACTTTTCTACTATAAAGATTATCTACACTATAGGATACAGTGTATCTATCACCTCCCTCATTATCGCTGTGACAGTTCTTATTGCATTCAGGTATGTAAGATTATTCTCTAACCTCAATCCTTTCAATAGTTCCCAATGTCTTAGACTCTATGAGGCAATAGGCAAAATAACAAAGGAATATAGATAGAAGTCCAGAAGAATAAAAACAAAAACATCAGGTAATACTGGTTTAAGAATATTAAATTAAGTCTAGATTTGAAAAGTGATCAGATAAGGTCAGAAATAAGCAGAATCAGAACTGGGAAACAAACCCTGACTGTCTTTGTGGAAAGTCCCCAGCTCACTTTGATCCAAAACAACCAATAGACCTATTTGCTTGCTTTAGCCAAAATGAAGATAAGTAAACTGTATATTATTAAGAGGAATACAAACAAAGAAATCAATTCTGAATCCATGTTTCTATGGCATGGTATAAATTAGTATTGAAATATTTACAACTATAGAGAGTTTTGAAAGTGAAGCTCTGAATTAGTTTATGTTTGGAAAGATTTCTATCAGACATTTTCAGGTATAATTTAGAGTAAAGCCGATTGCTCGTTTTCCCTTTTAATGTAGATTTTATGTTTTCTGCCATGTAGGATTTATTTTATTAGTATTTCTTTATTTCTTGTATTTGTGCAGGACAAAAAAAATATCTCGGTACTATGCTGTGAGAATCCGGGTTCTCAGGGGAAAGTTTCTTGACCTTTGGGTCCCTAGCTCATGTCTGGAAGTCAACAGATATGTTTATTGACATCCACTCTGACCTCAGGAAAACAAACCAGCCCAAATAAGGGGAAAGAAAGAAACAATGGACATAAAGAGACTTGGCAATAGGGAGGAAAAAGTTACAGTTAACAATGGGGTGGGCATTTGTGTTCAGTAATAAGATTCTGCACGCTCTACGTGAGCTTTGAGATAAGGCAGCCCTGAGATTACTGGGTCTGAATGGAATTCAGCTTGTAATGGTTTTTTTAGCTTATTAGCTGAAGTCTTCAGCTCCAAAATAAAAACATAAAGTTGAAGCTGTATAACTCCTCCAAAAGTCTGCATTTAATAACAAGAAATAAAAAATAATTTGAATTAGCTGAACATTTATAATTTAGAATTTAGAGTAGATTTGCCAAATTGTTTTAGAGGTATTTCATAACTGAGTTAATTCTTAACTGGTAAATAGAGGAAGAATTCTTTAATTCTGCACAAGGGATTTAATACAACCAAATTCACCCACAGCATTTTGCTTTATAGAAAATCTTGCCATGGACGTGGGAAACTATTACCATGTTCACTAAGAAAACTGTCTAGTTAGTCCAGGATATCTCTTGGAAGCGGTTTAGCCACAGTCAGAATTACATCAGTAGAGATCTCTACTAATGCAGGTTTCTCTTGGCCCAAAAATAATGCCGACCAAAAGACTGCCTCAGGTATACTGGGAACAAACTAAAAAGGAGATCCTTAGAATTTGGAAGAGCAGGAACATCACCAGGATAGCACCTAACAAAGAAGGAGATTAAGATGTAGTCTATGGGTGAATTCCTTTACACAGGGAAGATTTCTGTCTGCCTGCCTTCAGGGAGAGCAGGGTGGATGGAAGTGTTCTTTCTGTATGTGCCTGAGCTGACAGAGGGGGTTACTGCATAGTTGAATGAATAGTTAGCACAAGTCAGTTAATTATCTCAAAAGGATACTTCTTCTTTTCTTCCAGGAGGCTTCACTGTCCCAGAAATTATATCCACGTGCAGCTCTTTTTTACTTTTATCTTGAAAGCTATTGCCGTTTTCATTAAGGATGCAGTCCTTTTCCAACAGGAAGACATTGATCATTGCAGCTTCTCTACAGTAAGCACATGAAAAGCAGGATATTGTGGTACTTGAAGTTTTTGCATACCATCTATATACGGTTTCACTTTTCATAGCTCTTTCTTTTTTTTTTTTTTCTTTTCTTCTAATCTGGTAGTGAAAATGTGATAATAATTTATCAGTATCTTTTAACTCCATAAGTGTGCACCTCAGAACTTCTGAATTCATCAATTTGTGATCCTTTAGCACTTTGAATCAGATATAGGCTTTGCCATAGAAAAAAAAAAAAAAAAAGAATAATATCATTCCACCGTAACACTTTTATAATCTGGAACCTAAAATTCCAGATCTCAGAGTGTCTTACAACACAAATTTTGAAATATATTTCTTCTGGTAATATTGGAATTCATGCTCTGACTGGAAGCTCTGAATTGTAAGACAAGCAAGGTACTAAGCAAACAATTGAGGTTTGTTCCAACCTCAAATACTGGCAACATGGCAATGATTTTCAAACAGAGGTTTATGGGATGATTCTTCTGCTTTTCTCATGGCCAAACAAAAATTTAAAACTGAGCCTAAGTAGGAAATATGATGGGTCCCTGAACATACTTCTGTCCAAAGGCTATGGAGTATTTTTGACTCTACTTGTATAAGCTACACTGAAGTCAATGCATTTGTGGGAGAAATCACATGCTTGGGACACTGAGCTATATTTATAGCATAGAGATATAAACCAAGATTTAGTGGAGATTCCAAGTAGTTATGATGGTTAAGGTCCTAACATTCATAAAGCGGTAGTACATTTATGCTTTCCCTTTAAACATGAAACTCACAATCATGGTTGTGAGATATTTGTAGATCTGAGACAGAGTTACAAATACCTACTGCCTCTGCAAATCAAACATATGTATGCACAAGTAGTGCCAAAAAGATGACTTTCTTGTTCCCTAGACTGAATGCAAGATCTCAGTCGTTTTCTGTCACTACTTCATGATGACAAATTTTATGTGGCTGCTAGTAGAGGCTCTTTACCTGAACTGCCTACTACTTTCATCTCTTTCTCATGGAAGAAGATATTTTTGGTGGCTGGTCCTCTTTGGCTGGGGTAAGTAAGGCTTTTACATGAAATTAGTAAAAGCTAAGGTTTTCCTGTGGAATCTAATTTGCCAAATTGAAGCTCCCAATTTGGGTATTGCTTCAATTTTAGGAGCAATCAGGGAGGAACAATCAAGTTTTTTGAATGTTCCTATGAAAGAAGTGGAAAATTAAGTACATTTGGGAACCCACAGGGAGAGATCCAGTCTACTTAACCTTCTTACCCACGTTGAAAACATAGATTCCTCTGAGGAACTATCCCAATCTACTAAATTAGGTGTACCTTGCTTCAGTTCATGCATGTATATAGTTTCAGTCTTCTTCTGTGAATGGGTCCACCTGGAGGCATAGCAGATATTTTTGTAGTCCCTATATTACTACAGGTCATCTTTTGCACTCGATAATTATGTGAATAAAGGAGCTTTGTCAACTAAATAGCAGTGGAGGCTTGAGACAGCAACATCTCCACTCTTTTCTGTTATAGTCTGCAATAAATATAATTGCTTAGACCTTTGCAGTGACTTAGAAGAAAATATGTCATTTCCCGCATAAAGCTCCTGTGTAAGGGAAAAAGCAGAGAAAACCTGAGGTTATATAACAGGTGAATGCACTTGCCCAGGGGAATTTTTGGTCAGTTCAGAAGGTAATCCATGCATATTGCTACCAAAGTGCTAGGTAAACCTGACAACTAGGCAGACTGAATCACTTTTTTGTGTTTTAGAGAGACTTCAAGTGCGTTTTTAGGAATGTGTAAGGTAGACTGTGTCACATTCTGTGTGTATATAGTGGTAGTATTACTATTATTTCAAGATTTGGTAAATCTGTTTCCCAACATTTATGTCATGTAAAAAGCTTACTGGGTTTTAATGTGCTTATCCGGATGCAGGTGCTGACTTCAGGTGAGATCACATGTGTGAGTTGTGTTCATGTTAGTAGGAGGTTGCAAATTCAGTCTTCTGTGGTGGAATTATATCATGAGCACTTTGTATTATCACAGCAGAGTTTCAGTGGACAAGTTTTGGATTAACTGATGAAATTAGACAATGAAAGTTTTTGTTTAACTAACAGGTTTTCCAACACTTTTCACCCTTATATGGATATTGGCAAAATTCTACTTTGAAGATACAGCGTAAGTAATTGTTTGCTACATTATACTAGATGCCTGGGCTACATATACAGGAGTTTCTGATACAAAATACCTTTTGACTTCTGGAGTCTGCAGTGCTCACTATTTTACACAGACAAAATGTTTCACATCATAAATAAGTGTCTTTGAAGAAAAAAAGTTATAACTTTGCATCAGTCATGGAATCATCTCTTTAAGTTTGGTGGTTTTTTTTTTTGTTAGAATTGTTGCATCCATGGCTGTCACTTAATACATCAAGATTTCTATTATTTTTTGAAAAGAGTAAGATAATCTGCAAAGAATATGTCCTATCCAGAGTGCAGATTAAATATGTGGCTATTTGTGTTATATCTGCACTTCTACAAAAATATCTCCCTTCACATTTTCACTGACAGTGCTGAGTGGGGTCTTGATTGTAGTGATTACATGATTTTTTCTAAACTTACTGTTATTTTCTCAGATGCTGGGATGTTAATCAAGGTTCTCCATACTGGTGGCTCATCAAAGGGCCTATTATAATTTCTGTTGGGGTAGGTACTTCTGAGTTTATCAACTGTAATTAGAAGAAAAAAGACTTTTAAATTAAAATCTGGTTACTGTTTCCTGAAATATTTGAATTAAAGAAGAGGAATGGTAGAATTTTTACTGTAAACCTACCTATGTCCAAAGCAAATCAAAAAGAGTCAGAGCAGTGCCCTCCCCTCTCTCCCAAGCAAACATCCTTCAAAGAAATGAAAGATTTCATACAATTGTCAGTTTGGTAGAAATTAACATTAGGTGAGAGGTTAAGCCATCCCTACATTATTTGGAAATACATGTTTTAGACAGTGTAAATAATTTGTAAAAACTTTCAAGGGCAATAGGTTTCTGTTCATAGGTGATAACAATGATAATAGCTCTTGATCCCGACATTTATTGAATAAACTACACAAAGTACAAAATAACTGAAGTGAAAACAAACAAACAAACAAACAAACAAACAAACAGACAAACAGGTTTTAATCTCAAAGTTTTACATAAAAAGTAACCTTTCCTTTTTTCCCCAAAAAATTATTGTGAACAGGTAAATTTCATCCTATTTATCAACATCATCAGAATTTTGCTGAAAAAACTAGACCCTAGACAAATCAACTTCAATAATTCTTCTCAGTACAGGTACTGTATGGCATTAAAAATAATAAATTATTTTAATCATAAAATCTTGTATCAACTTTTCTAAAATGAGAGACAAAGAGTCCTTCTCCAGCTCTCCTGCAGCTCCCTTCAGGTACTGGAAGGCTGCTTTAAGGTCCCCCCAGAGCCTTCTCTTCTCCAGGCTGAACAGCCCCAGCTCTCTCAGCCTGTCTTCATGGGAGAGGTGCTCCAGCCCTCTGATCACTTTTACGGCCCTTTTCCTGTATGTGAACTGTAAAATATATACATCCTCTTTATTTACTTACAAATAAATGTCAAATTTTCAACAGCTCCAGTAGGGCAAAATATATTCTACTCCTTTCTGTTTTCCTGAGCTGCAATCTCATTTTGAAAGGCAGAATGTCAGAGAACCATAAGAAATGCCATGAAAATGATATTGCCATTAACACTGTGCTGCCAATAAGGCAGTAAATATCAGAAATTTATTTCCAGTTAATTACTCATTACGATTTCTGCCCAGCACTGTAGTTCCAAGAGATATAAACTTCACATGTAGTTCTTTAGATTCTCTTTTTAACATCTGTTCATAACCTTTGCAAATTACATGCATCAGTCTTTACTCAGGAACATAATATTACCTTACTTCTTCTCATGTACTTTGCTAGACGTCTGTCTAGGTCAACACTGCTTCTGATTCCATTATTTGGAACCCATTATATCGTCTTCAACTTTCTTCCGGAATATACCAGTTTGAGAGTTCGGCTTTACTTAGAGCTCTGCATTGGATCTTTTCAGGTAAGATGACCACAGGGGCTTTAATTCCTTCTTAGCAGATTTTCTCATTAAATCTAGTGTCTGCATGACAACTATTATTGCACAAAAAAATCATGGGATCCTGAAGCTAAAGTCTCGATACAGGGTTTGTGGTTGTTTGCTGAGTTATGGTGTATAAATACGTGTCCTGCTTCCTACCTGGTTAGACACCATATTGGCAAATTTCTCAAATAAGAGGCCAAGTCTTTCAGATGCATGTGTAAATTGGGTGGTGGGTCAAAGTCAAGCATGGAAAATCTTCTTTACTGCCATCCCTGTACTTTCCCTGACAAGACCAAGCTGCCCTGGGCTGATAAATTATCCAGAAGCAACCAAAGCTGTAGGTCCAGCCCCTTTTCAAATTCTTTGGCAAAAAATGAATTGATAGACTACTTTACTACTTGAGTTATGAGCAAGGCAGCACCCAGCTGCCTTTTGCTTTTCTCCCTTTCCCTGTGCTGCACCTCAGGGTCTAGAAGAAGCAGCAGCAGGCAATCCTTCCAGACTTCACAAGGGAGCATATGCCCCTCTGAATGGTTGCATGGCATCATTCGTCAGTAAGCATCAGCAAAAACTGAGCAGTTGGGCTGGTTTGGTCCTCTCAAGGGTTTAATCCATTGTGTCAATCCTGTCCAATGCACCCGCACACCTCAAACCCTCTGTACTTGGAGCTGGCTTTCACTGAGTAAATTAACAATGTAAAGAATAAGTTCACTGAATGAAAGGATACCTTTTAGCCAGTATCTGATCACATAGGTCTATTGACCTCCTAGGATTTTCCTGGGTTTATCTTAGTTCAGAATTTGATCTCATCCAATAAACTACAAAGACACAGATTTTGACTAAAAAGCTGTTTGGGCTCCATACATGTATCTCTATATGAAGTCTGTGTTTTCTTACTGATTCACACTGTGTAAAGCATTAGTTCACAGAGTGTTTGGCTGTAGAATAGACCATATTTTTTGTGAGCATAACGTGGGTGAACTTCAGTTGCCATATCATCTGTTCATGCAAATTCATACCATGTGACTGACTTTGGTGAAATGCCACTAACTCATTGATCATCTGGCAGATCAACTTTATTGGAGGTATATAAAAAATTTTCCAGCTTATGAAAATCCTCCAACCTATAGCGGTACTGACTTACTCACATACACAGTACCATCATGAAGTCAGATAGTGTAAGTGGCTTTTTCAAACTGTGTTAATACTCAACCCTTTGGGGGGGGGTTGGTTTGTTTGTTTTTGTTTTTGCTTTTTGTCTTTTTCAGGGGTTTGTTGTGGCCGTTCTCTACTGTTTTCTGAACCAAGAGGTAAGGGAACTATATCCTTTATAATATTATTTTCACTGGCAGATATATAGTGTTAATAACCAGTTTTGTACAAGCAGATAACAAAATTTTTCAGTTTCTTAGATTTGTACCTTAACATGGGAATCACTGAAGTTGAATTTCGTTTCAATTATCTTCATGGGAATGAAGCCATCTAGTGGACAAATGAACTTTTACTGCTTTGCTATTCCACCGAGCATTTTTAATCATTTCTGAACATTTTTTGTACTATAGCAGTGCCTGGAAAACCCATATTAGTTCCAGATATGTAAGTACAAGCTGCTGTGGTGATGCAAAGAGATCTCCATTTACTAAAGGTCTTTGATTAAATTGTAAAGAATTAAATTTTATGCTGATTGCCTAATACCGAAATATTACATTTTAAAATTTTTAATATGCTCATGAAGATTTCCAGTATTTATTCATGTTGATAAGTATTTTTTTCTATTTATAATATACAGGTCAAAATAATTTCTTTTAGCTTAGTATCCACATCCATTTATATAGTCTGTATGTGATAAGGATGCATCTTAAATGAACTATAGAAGCAACATAACAGTTTATCCTGCATATTTTAGGATGGGTTGAAACCCTGAAATTTCACCCTTCTTTCTGAGCGCAGGGTAGTGAGATGGCTAATTTATAGTGTGACTGGGATTTGGTTTCTGACTACATCAACAATCCACTGTTTTCTACGTCAAGCTCCTAAAATAAAGAGCAATTCTATTTAGAAATTTCCTTCCAATTAAACTACTGGGAAGGAACATTTCTAGTAAGAATCAAATGTTAAAGCAGCCTTTAGTGGTTGTTCTGGACTTACTGTATGTTTCTGGGAAGATGCCAATGCATGGCATACATAGCTGCATGTGTGCAAAAGTCTCCTGATTGCTGTTGGCTTTTCCCTCACCATCTTAAAGAGCAAAGTAATGTTATTTCTCAGCCACAAATTGGTGAGTGTTGATTAAAAAGCTGGCCACAGATTATATTAATCTAGAAGCAGATGAAAACAAGATAATATCACTTAGCAACTGAGGAAGAGCAAGCAATGTGAAGAAAACATGTTCATGTTTTTTTTTTAAAAAAGAAGATACAAAAAATATTCTAGTGATGGTAAATATGTTTTAGAGTGCTAAAGATAGAGACATCAAGCTCTTTTAGTTCTCAGAAGATTGAGGTGACTTGATTGTGCATAAAGACATCAAAGTATAACTACTTTGATGGGAGAAAGTTACTTAGTGCTGATAGACTACTCAGTTCAGCAAAGCGGATTGAGGACCACCAGGCAGAAACTGAAATCAGGTAAGTTTAAAATGGAAGTGGTATTTTTTTTTCATTTATTTAACTATGTGACAGCTCTAATAATAAACCTGGATGATTGGGTCCATAGTCGTTAAGTAGGAGCACAAGACAGGGTGGACTACTAAAGTATGTCCTTATTTCTTGAAAGATAGAGTGGGGTTCATTTACTCTTTTCAACATGGGAGGCCAACTCTGAGATATCCTTGTTAGTGTAGAGGGATGAGCATGCTGAAACAAGCTAAAAGAAACATTCTCTGGGGGATCCTACTTTTTTCTATCAGCAGGAAGGGAGCCCAGAGGAACTAATTTGAATTGAGATGTCTAAATTTTACCCTTCTATAGCCACTATTTCTGTCTTTCCTTTTTCCCATCAGTCTACTCCTAAGCCATATTTGACAACAAAACAGAGTTTTCCTTTCTTTTTGAGGTACAAACGGAAATTGGCCGGAGGTGGCATGGTAAGAGATATGGACTTATGCCAGTTTGGAGAAGGACAAGATGGACTGTGCCATCTAGTTCTGGAGTAAAAATGACCACATCTGTGTGCTAAAGATGGCATCAGGATCTGGAGTTATTGGAGTTATTCCACAGGAAAGCCTGATTAGGAAAAACCAAGCAGATTATACTGTGCAAATTGGATGACAATCCCCTTCTACAGCAGTTCTGCCCACTGGATGTCTTTTGCAGAACAAGAGTTGCAGTGACATACCAAACACAGACTGGTTTATACCCTTCCCATTGAAATATTTTGCACCATAACAAACACAAAAATCACCTCTTCTTGATTTACTTCCTGTGCATTTTCACTAATGAACTATATAGCATAATGTGTTTAGGGAGTCGACATCAATAGTACCGTCCAGTGACACCATGGATGACCAGCTCTGGAAACTGATATTCCATTCTTATGCAATGAAGTCTAACTATCTGGCTTGTTCAAGCTTTGTTTCTTCTTTTGATTGAGTACATACAAATAAGAAGGTGAATGTCTTGGCAAACATCAACACAATGGTTAGAAAGTCCTCTTATATTGTCTTTTTAGAACCAAAGAAGTTTCGAAATTCACAATAAAGCCAAATACAGTCTCAGGTTCTGTTATTTCACTAGCTACAGGTTAGAATATTTCTGATATCCCAGTAGCAGAAAGTGGAGGTATCGGGACAATGTTCCATAAGATAATTATCAAGGAATAACTGCTCTTTGCAAGTAAAATAAAAAGAAAAGCAAGTTTTTGCACAGAAAGATGAGACTTGTGGGAGGTGGACAAGAAGACTGGTAGGCATTTTCTTATATGTGACTGTTACTGCTCTCCAGTGTTGTAAAACATTCAGAAGCTTGAAAATAAACTTGTGTTCTCAGTGTTTGTACTTGAGGGGTTTTATTTCTTTGGTTGGTTGGTTTGGGTTTGTTTCTCCCCAGTGATAGCTGTAAACTGCAGATGAATGGATTGATTAACCTCTTTCATGAGGACATCAGGGCTTCGAAAGGAGCAAAGGAAGCTAAACCCGTACTGAACAGTGAGGACTATCAGACTGATATATTTTCACTCAGCTCTTCCGGACATTCCAGAGACCTGCCAAGGTTGATTAAACAACACAAGTGATAACAGAGAAAATTAGACTTTCTCTCTCTTTTTTTAATTGCAGCTAACTTGAAGAAGAGGAATGTTAGGCCATCTAGTTTTTATGCAAAAGCTGAATGCCAAGGAGGTGTCTACCTCTTTCCATGAAAAAAAAAAAATATTTTTTCTCTTTCCTGTGAAAGACACAGTAATGGCAAAATTCAGATCTAAGAGTGAGAGAAGAGTCTGAGAGATCAGTGGAAGGAAGGTGTTGATTTCCATTTCTGCAATGACCCTTTGAAACACATACTACTATGTGGGATCTAAGATATTGTCTGTATTGGTTTCCTTCTTTTCTCCAGAAGGATTCAAGGGGAGCTGGATGGAAGCATGTGTCAAATGGTTGGTGGTCTGTTGAAAGTAAGAGATTAATATAGGGATGATTTTGGCACGACTTTCAGTGTTATATAGCATCCAGCTAGTTTGAAAAAGTGACATAACCTGTATGCAAGTGTGTTGAGGCAGTTGAATAAGCCTTCTTTCATGGAAATTGATGTTTTTCAGCCTCAAAAAGATCAGGGTTTCTATCACCTTGAATAGTTCAACTGAGAAGTCTGAATTTTATACATCTTTACTGTACATGCTTAGATAGAAATTTTCCTACAGCTTCTGCACTTCTGTTATTGCATAATTAAGTGTGAAATTGCAAATTTACTCTGAAGACCATCACGTTCCATAACCAGAAGATAAAAGAAGGGGCAATAAAACCAAATAAAATTCTTCTGCTGAACAGATCAACCATTGTCTGCCTCAGCTGATTTCTGAATGTGTGAGGGCTTTTTCTTATTTCCATGTCTCAACCAGTGATATAACATGTCATATTAAGATCTGTAAACCTTGACTGTATCAATTGGATTTTCTGCCTTATAATTAAGTTCTACAATACTGAAATAGTGTTACCACGATGACTTTGACATTAACTGGACACATTAGCAAGCGATATGGAATCATATGAATACAGGCAGCTCTCAGGGCTTTTATTCTCTTCTTTCACAGAAGCCTGCACACAGGGCTTGGCCCCAAATCCCTCAACCAACATACTATCCAAATAATTTTCATCAACTTTGTATCATATATAAAATGGGCAACTATTTGGCTGCATTCATGTACCTGTGGTATCCATTGTCACCCAAACAGGATTATCAAAAACTAGGTCTTCTTCCTTTTCTATTGATTTCAACTTTTACTAACAGGAACAGGGCCAGGATCTTCAGTGAGGATTTCATTCCTTCCTGAATTAAATAGCCACTATAGTGAGAATACTTCCCTGTGGGATAGCTGAAACTAGAGAGAAAAGTGGCTAGAATCAGATGGCATGACTTTATTTAATTACAATATTAATATCAGCTATGACTAAGCAGGACATAGATACTAAGGTTATACTACATTTTTAGCAGATTCAATCTTGATTATAAAATGTTAAGCAGAATTGAAAAACCTAGGAATTGTTCAGCTTTTCTAGAAGGGGATTGCA
The DNA here is from genome assembly GCA_013400375.1 of Thinocorus orbignyianus. Classification (NCBI taxonomy): domain Eukaryota; kingdom Metazoa; phylum Chordata; class Aves; order Ciconiiformes; family Thinocoridae; genus Thinocorus; species Thinocorus orbignyianus. Next base: position 791,292 of record VXBW01006790.1, read on the forward strand.
TTGAATTTAGACAATTTTTACCGAGCTGAACACCGCCTTAGCACAAGATGCGTAAGATTATATTTCTGCAAGTCCTTGTCTGTCACATGCAAAGTTTGATAAAATAGGAAAAGTGTGAGTAACAGAAACTCCTTAACCTTTAAAGAATAAATTTTGCTAAGTATGATTTACTTTCACTTGGAGTAGAGCCAGAGCAATAGAGAACTGACCTGAAGATAACAAATCCTTTCCAGGGTGTGCAAATAGCTACAGGGTTTACACTGCAATGAATAAAGACAGAAGTGAAAAAGAGCTTCCAGGGGCAATGGCTGAGTTGATCTCACTGCAGACTGCAGTGGAAAAGAAAAGATCAGCCGGTTTAGGTGCATTCATCAGGTTTCTGCCAGTTTTAGTGCAACTTAAGTCATTTGGAATCAACTATTATGTTGCATCATGACAGATTGTGTGGCATTGACTAACTTTTCACCTTCAATCCCCAAAGATACCTGCCAGATTCCTAAAAATAAGTAATATTTTTGGCAGCATGGCATCACTAAAGACGCCATCTTCCTTTTTAAACTTCTTTTTTTATTATTTTTTATTTTTTATTTTAAATGCAAATATCTCAGTGTAGAGTATTTGATTAGTTTTCTCTACCCTACGTATTCAGGTAACATTTTCTGCTAGGATCTTGTTTATTGGTTTTGTATTTTTTTTTTCTTTTCTCAGTCAGGCAATCAACCTTTTCCAATGTTTTCTTCTGTCTAGCTAAGTGTTTTACAGTGTAACTGCAATAACTTCAATGGCAATCAATAGCAATGGCAAATTTTGTCTTACTAACAGTATATATTTTATATTTTGTATTAAGAAAATTAAGTAGTGCATCATATCATGACTAGCATTGTACACTTGTGGTTCTTCTGTCTTTAACATCAAGGCAGAATTACTATTACTGCTTTACAGAATTAAATGATTTCTGATTTGAACGAAGAAATGGTAGCTTTTCAGTGTTTTGCTTTATTTGAATTGTGATTCAATCTCTAATAGAGTAAACGGTTGGTACCCCTACCAAGGGATGACCTACAGAGATAAAGATTATGTTCTTAGTGTAGGACACTGTAGAAAAGGGAAAACAAACAAAAAAATACTAGAATTGGCCCAAAGTGTTCAGAGAGCTTTGGATTGATTATCCTAATAAAAACTCTACTGGCAAAATTTGTTATCTGAACCCATTTGTACCTGAAATTCTCCCATTTACTAAGATCCAGATCTTCCGTCTTGCCTGTATGTATCTGTAAAAAAAAGGGAGAATATTCCTGTATAATAGATTGGGAACAAGCATGAAACATCTTTTAATTATAATGGTGCTGTTCCCTGATGATTAGGGAGACGTCTGGAAACTGAAGATGAGATCAGACACACGTACTTCACATCAGTTTCAATTGCAAGAGAGGCAATTACAACCATACAACCATGCTCCAGCTTGAATTGTGCTCCTATATTATCAAATTAAGATATTAATATGGTATCCTTAAGGTGAATGTCTTGCAATTGCAATTAAGGTGAATGTCCATAAAGAATGAAGCTTTTAATCAGATCTTGCTTACTGCAAAATATGTCAGAATAATGGTGAGGTTTTTGGTAAGTGAAAATGATTTTATAACATACTGTGAAATTCTTATGAGTAAAGAGTTTAAAAAGTGAATTGCAGCTTGTATGAATATTTCATTACTTTTCTGCTTCAAGAACATCAATGTTGTTTAGTCACAAATAAAAATAAATAATTATCATATTTCATGTCATAATATTAAATAACTGGAAATATTTATTTCAACTGTATTTTGGTTCAAATGTTATCAATTTTTAATATATATTAATATTCTACACTATGAGAAAAGAAAGTGAAAAAGGTATTTGTTATTTTATGTAGCAATAGGATTTTCCTGTCTTTTTTTATGTGACTGAACAAGCCTGCTGTATTAAATTGGATGATAAATACCTTTCCTAAAGTGACAGGAGCACATATAATAGACCTTTAATATTGCAGTCTAGACACTAATTTCTACAACAAATCTGTGTTCCTTTATTTCCCCTATTACACTCACTTGACTGTCTGTAATGCAGCTGGTCATGTGCAGATCTGTCTAGATACTGATGATATTCCTTGATCCAAGTATAACTTACATATTCCTTTCTTTTGGTAAATCCAGTTCCAGATTGGAGGGCTATATGTAATGTTTTCCTTTTCCCAAATTCGACTCAAGTCAGCTTGATCTCTCAGCACTTTTTGCAGTTTTAAAATATTAGAAAAATATTTATTTCTTGTAACAGCTACCCCTTACACTACAGACAGAAAATACTCACTGAGCCAAATTTCACCTTGAAATTATATAGAGCTATGTTAGGGAAGTGGGAAGAAGCATCCTGAAGTCATCCTTTTCTTTATCTGCAATAACAATGGATGAAGCAAAAATGACTGAGGTTTAGACAGGATATCAGGGAAAAAAAATCCACTGAAAGGGTTGTCGAGCATTGGAACGGGCTCCCCAGGGAAATGGTGGAATCACCACCCCAGGAGGTATTTAAAAGACGGGTAGATGTGATGCTGAGTGGCATGGTTCAGTGGTGGGGTTGGCAGTGTTAGGTTGACGGTTGGACTTGGTGACCTTACAGGTCTCTTCCAGCCTAGATAATTCTGTGATTCTGTGATTGCCCATGATCAGGGCAAACAGCTAGAATCAGGAGTGGGATTCAGCTCTATCTATTTTAGCTAAGGTTACGAAATTATGATAAGGTGAGGTAGTGCCTCCCCTGCTCTGCCCAAACAGAAATTTAATTTTAATAACTCAGATTGGTTTTTATCTAGGTAAAGTTCCTTGATCCAATTGACTATGTCTGGAAAAGTGCTTACACCAGCACAGAGAAGTGTAGAAACATATTTTTTGGTAACAGCATTCACTTCCAATAATTTGAAGTGCTTATGAGAAACTAGAGAAACAGTCACACCTGACCCACATGTACCTGAGTGCATGAACGGGTTCAGGATTTTCTCTGTCTCCTTGTTGAACAAATAATACCGATGTGTAAACCAGACCATTGAGTCCAAATGAGTTTGATGGGAAAAAACCCACATGATACTGTGTTTGTACTTTGTTAATTGTGCCTTTGTATCCAGTGCAGCCTGCAGAAAGAAGGTAAGGTTTCATAAGGAAACATGAAAATGTGTTAAAGGAAAATGAGCAGTGTCAGTGTGGAGGTAAGAGGTTCTTCCTTGAGAAGTTCCCTCACACCTGCATGATACTGCTCTGCAAAGCCTTGCCAGACATGCAAAGTTTGGCAAAGTTGTGGAAATGAGTGGAAAATCTGGAAAACATCAGAGCCACAAGCAGTTTGGGGTCTAGGGAACCTCTTTGGAGGTTCAGGGAAGCAGTGGATATGCCTGCTTTAGGCTTGCACACTTTCCTAGGTGTGATTTTTGGCCACTATTAGTGACGAGATACAGGCCTGAGAGATATATGTTCTGACCCGTTAGGATGATGAACAAACAGTGCTGGTCAGAAAGCTGGAAAGTGAACTTTCAATAAAAGTATATGCCATCTTTTCTAGCAAAAACCAGTACAGATGTGTTGTAAAGTGCACATGCTAGAAAACAGTGGGGAAAGGGGGGGAAGTAAAATATCATATGATTACTCTGAAAACAGCCCAACTTTTCTTTAGTTGGGAATGAAAACCCTTGTGTGTTTTTCCACAGATGTGAGAGGGAGGACACAAACAGCCTCAGAAACAGTAAGCGAGACAGCTTCCTTTATCCCCTATTTTCTCTGATTATGATGTGGTTCTGTCCTCTGCTTCACTGGTATCCCAGCTACTTTATTGTTTCTTATGACTTTTTCTCAAGTAATGAGGCTATTTAACCTACATATTACAGCTTAGTTCTCTGTCCTCTCCCTGCCCTGCCTAATTTATATATTTATTTTTATACATTTATTTTAGTCTAAAGACACATCACAACTCCACTAGATGGCAGCCGGGACCTTCACAGAATGAGATGTACAACGACATGAGACCCACTGAAAGTGGATTATACTTTTGATGGGTTCCCTTGACACTTTCCAATTAAGACGTTCCATTCAATGGATTAATTATTTCACTACCTTTCCAGCAATGAGACCCTCAACATTCAGTACAACACCAATGGACTCCACTATCCATCCTACAGCCAGGATGCTACATCCTTTCTGTTTCCCCTTTCTGTTTGCCTGCAGTTGCTGAAATGATCATAGAAGCATCTGGAGGTGTACCATGTGTTTACACCAGACACCCTTTAGCAGAGCAAGCCTAATGTGCCCTTGAGGCCAGGCTGTCAAGCCTTGTGTAGGTTGTGAGACTGCAAGTCTCTGGACTCAGGCATGGCAGAAACTCATACTTACTCCTGGACATGGTTTACAGGCTCCTGGACCACCAAACGTTACTGGAGAGCACCCTACATGCTGTTTACAAGGCTACTGTTGACTGAGAGCTAATTGAAACATGTATTACTTCACTTTACAGCCACACTGGAGACCACTCAGGGTCATAATGACTTTCCATGTCAGCTTTTAGACATCTCCAAGTATGAAGGGAATACATCGCAGACTTAGTGGGAGCTGCCAAGACTCCTGGCATTGCTGGTGGGAGTGTCTGGGAGGAGATGGACGTCTGTGGGCCTATCCCTTCCCATTTGGACAGATGATGGAGAAGCAGGCAGATGGCAAAGTTGACAAAGCAAAGGCATATTCATTTGAATATATTAATCAGTGCCTCAGAGCTAGAGTTTAAGCCCCCTCAGAAGCGGGGCTCTCTCAGGCAACAGCTCATCAAGCAGTAAATGTGGATTTGGTGAAGAGTTTGAGTCCCTTCAAGAAAGACATTGAGATGCCAGAGCATGTCCAGAGATGGGAAATCAAGCTGGTGATGGGTCTGAAGCACAAGTCTCGTGAGGAACTGTTAAGGTAACTGGGGTTGTTTAGCCTGGAGAAAAGGAGACATTATTGCTCTCTACAACTACCTGAAAGGAGGTTGTAGCTGAGGGCAGGGAGGATGTCTATATCTTCTTCCAAGTTACAAGCAATAGGACAAGAGGAAATGGAGCCAAGCTGATCCAGAGGAGGTTCAGGGTGGATATTAGGAAAACTTTCTTCACCTAAAGTGTTATCGAGCAGTGGAACAGGCTGCTCAGGTAAGTAATTGAATCACCATAAAAGATGTGTAGACGTGATTTTGAAGGACATGGTTCAGCACTGGTTTTGTCAGTAACAGGTTGGTGGTTGGACTCGATGACTTAAAAGATCCCTTCTAACACAGGTGGTTCTATGATTCTAAAAGCCTGCACCTCAGGTACAGGCAGAAGTATTGCTGTGTTTCTACAGAGCTCAGTTAAATCTTTAAAACTCTCCTGAGATACCAGGAAAAAAATGAATTAACGGTTGCCCTGGCCTTAGTGTCACACCTACTCGGCTGTTCACAATTAAGGAAACTTGTTCACAGATGTTTCCATGGTGTCTCACTCACTTGGTTGTGGCAATAGTGGATGCATTTGTGAAATCGGCTTTAAAAGTCAAGAAAAAAGAAAAAGAAAAAAGAAAAAAGAATGTCTTTTTCTTGTTTGTGACTATGTAAAAGAGAAAGAATAAATAAAAAGTAAATTTTATGGCTAGATGAATATTAATAGAGTTATTTTCCACAAACCAACATCACAGATTACAGAACTGTCATATTTTATGCAGGGGATTAAAAAATACCGTTCTAGTTCTGACTGAAAACAGCTTTCCACTTTCCTTTTGATAAAGAGAAGGTTGCAACAATAATGGTATTGAAAACATTAATTTACTATTCATTTCATAACCAGGGCTAGATGGAATATTTTGGAAAAGTCAAAGTTTTATTGAAAAACTAACATTTTTCTATTGATTTTAGAGTCTTTTTGATCTTTCAAAAGAGCTGTTGAACCCTTGGTCAACAGTCCATGCCAGCTACCGAAACCAAGTCAATCTACTCACATGGTTAATGCTACACACGTACTTATGTCTCTTCCTGGAATAAGGACTATATAAATCCAAAACATGGTGGAGTTTGCATCTTTGTTAGTGTAAAATTTGCTCTAGTTTCTTTGAGCAGTAAATGCACACAACTGCCACTGCTAAAAATAAAAATAATTATCAAACTAAGAAATGTATCGTGGGCTTCCCTTTTGTTGACCATCTTTATTTCTTTTCCCCTCTGAAGACGTGTCTTCCATAGCAACTGTGATTCTTACAGTCTTTGTAATGGGAGAATAAAGCTTCTGCCATTAGAGATGCAGTACCAGTGGGATCATCTGGTCAGCTGCACAGAGATGGGATTCATCTGATGTTATTTACTCATCTAAGAGGTAAATACCTAAATTCAGGCCAGGCGACCCAGGATTTTCCAGTCAAAAGAGAGGAACAGATCATTCTGAGACGTGATTCACCTGATCCATTTCAGATACTCTGTTTTAAGATGAGATGAATTGCATTGCAGACTCCTCTCTCTAGCTCTCCTTGGTTTACAAAAGAAGCCCACCTAGATCAGCTGTAGACATACTGATGCCAGATGATCTCTCCCAGCACGCTCTTCTACATACAGACTAGAGGCTGAAAGCCATGTGGGTTCCCTGCCCTCACCGTGCTGACATTGTCCAAAATCACAGCATTCAAGACCACTGCGGAGACATATCAAAGCTGGTTCTCATCAGATGTGACCAGTTTTAATAATGTCTTTCCAGCTGGACGTTTTGTTTGGCATCCACAGGGTTCCTCATGCATTCACAAACCTTTTTGCTGTCCTGCGAGATGGTGTGTCAGAACCTTGCAGAATCTTTCAGGGATTGCATCCAGAAGACTCCCAGAGATCTGCACGGATATGCAGACCCCTGTACACATGCTTATCTGTCTGCCCTGGTGCAATACCCAGCTCTGGACTCCTCGGTTCAAGAAAGACAAGGAACTGCTGGAGATGATCCAGTGGAGGGCTACAAAAATGATCAAGAGAATGGAGTACCTCACTTATGAGGAAAAGCTGAGAGACCTGGGTCTATTTAACTTGGAGAAGAAGAAGACTTAAGAGTAGATCTCATCAACGCTTATCAATAGCTAAAGAGCAGGTGGAAGGAGGATAGGACCCAGACTCTTTTCAGTGGACAAGGGGTAATGGGCACAAACTGGAACACAAGAAATTCCATCTGAACATAAGGAAGAACTTCTTTATTTTGGGGGTGGCAGAGCACTGGGAGAGGTTGCCCAGAGAGGCTGTGGAGTCACCTTCTCTGGAAATATCCCAAACCCTCCTAAAAGCCTTCCTATCCAGCCTGCTCTGAGTGAGGCAGGGGCTTAGACTCGGTGATTTCTGAACGTCCCTTCCAACTCCTGCCATTCTGTGATTTTTTAATTCCTCTGGCTTTTCCAACAGGTATGCCCATGTGGTTTGGATCCATTGCTGCTTGAAAATCATTGCTCGCAGCAGCCAGTTTTGTCGCAGATCGGCAGTGATAGCTCAGGTCTCTCTGTACTCTGCTCCTGATGTTGGAGAAGGTTTCCTGAACTTATTCAAAACAAAGTCATAGTCTAGTCTTGGTCCTTAGTGCAATTGTAGGCTTATTAGCAGAGTAATTACACCCAATGTCTTTCCATACTCTGATTTCTGACACTGAACTACCCAGAAAATCCCTCCCCCAATTTTTAATTTTTTTTTTTTCTTTTTTTCCAGTGCTGAAGTTAAGCAGTTGCTTACTTAATTTGCTGGCTTGTGGCATTTGCTTTTCTGTTTCTGGCATTTTCATGGGCATAGGACAAAATACAATGAAGTAATCAGGTGCAAGTGCTGTCTGTGCTCATCCTTTAGCTTTTAATGCATATGTTTTCCTGAGTACCCTTTCAGAAGCTCAGTAAAAAAAGAAAAACAGCTTTTAACTACTGGTTGGATTTTAATCTTGGTCTGTCTCTGCTTTAAAAGCTTTGGGAAAAAGTAGAGTGGCTTTTAATAAAGTACCAACTATTGAAACATCAGTAATTTTCTTTCCTCCCAGAGACATGGTTGAGAATATAATTTAATTTGATTAATTCATACCTCACATTTAAAATGTTAGATTCTTTTTACTTTTCTCTCTCTGCTTTTTTTTTTTTTTTTCTTTTTCCCCTACTTTCTTTTTGGTACTCACATTTATCAGCTATTTGAAAACAATTCAGATGCTTTTAGCAGGAAGTGGTTACCTCTGTACCCAGCAAGAAAACTGCCAGAACATTGCTACCGTGACTTCTGATATGTGATGGAGAGGAACATTTGGTGAGTCACACATATTTATATAATGACGTATAATGACACACTGAGACAAAAAGAAGCTAAATTCCTCTAATTTTTCTGCTCTTTCACTTCACAGTTGACTGCTCGGTATTTGGTTATGTACTACATTTCTATTAGTACTTCACTTGCCTTTCTTTATAGCCATATATTTGAGGAATGAAATATTAAAGTTACAGAAAGAAAAATGAAAACTATTTTCATTACAGCTGGCTGGAACATTCTTTTGATGATTTCTTGGTTGTTTTTGGAAGCCAGCATGTGTGTCAAAAATCCTTCTTCAGTGCATACCAGATGTTTTGCATAGATTATTGATTTTGAAGAAGGATTATCAAGTTCACACTGAAGTGTTTGATCTATCTGAAAAAGTAAATGGCAGAACCAAATATCAGATCTGACCTTCTCAATACAATTTAGTTCCATGAAATAATTCATAGGGCTCCCGTGAGCTATTGGAATAGGCATTTGCTTAATATTGCTTTTGCTTATAATGTAGTGACGATTCACAAAGACAGGCGACCCTTAAACCGTTCGATACTATTTGAAAACATTGATTTGCACCTTAGTTTCAATGACAAATTGGAGAAATGTGAAGCCCTTCTTTTCCTCAAGCAAACAAATATTGTGCTGATTCTTTAATTTTTTCTTTCTTTTTTTTTTTTGGTAGAATGTAAAAATATTCCATCAGGAACACAGACATACACACACATTTTCCCCAGAATTGCCTTCTCAGTACTTCTTTTCCCTATGCAGAGTTTTTTTCCCCGTGTATATCCATACAACTCCACCTCTTCCAAATTACTGTTCCCCTGCATCTCTGTTTACTTGAGCACTTATAAAATAGTTCCAGGAAGCATAACCACTGGAAATACTTTGATAAAGAGACTGTAACTAGAGTCCCTGGCAGAATGTGGCATCAGCGAGAGGGGATACAGGCAACGCTGGAATATAGTCTGATAAAAGATTCTCATAAAAACCATGCCCCTTCTAACAGGCTCTTGGGCTTTGGAGTGCTGAAAAGCTTTTTTCGATGGGAAAAACAGGGCTTTTATCAGCAAAATTGGACAAACACCAAGTAGCTGATTTCACATTGGGTAAACATGTGCAGAGGAAAAGGCAGCAGGGGAGTACATGGCCTTTGTGGCTGGGCTGTGTTTACCCTGTAAGTGAAGGAGTTGCAGGAATTGACATGTGCCAGGTGAAAACAAAATGTGAAAGCCTACTGCTAGGGGGTGTGTGTGCAATAGGGTAGCCCAAATAACCAAACACAGTGAGTAGTCACGAACTGCTTTGCCGAAGATGCTCAGCTGGAAAGCTGGGAACAGGCTCCTGCAGCAATAGAGTAAGAGGGATTTTGGCAGGGAAGACAAGTGGATTAGACTCAGGCAAAGGGAAATTGTTAGTGCTGGTGAGGAGCTCCCTTCTGCACAGGGTGCTTATATTGAGTTAAATTAATATAACGGTAGGGGTGTTGGTTGATGGGAAGCTCAACAGGAACCAACAGTGTGAGCTCATAACCCAGAAAGCCAACATCCTGGACTGCATCAAAAGCAGCAGGTCAAGGGAGGGGATTTTGCCCCTCTACTCTGCTCTGGTGAGACCTCATCTGGAGTACTGTGTCCAGCTTTGGAGCTCCAAACATAAGAAGGACATGGACCTGCTGGAGTGGGTCCAGAGGAGGGCCACAAAGACGATCAGAGGGCTGGAGAACCTCCCTTGTGACGACAGACTGAGAGAATTTGGGTTGTTCAGCCTGGAGAAGAGAAGGCTCTGCGGAGACCTTACTGTAGACACATTGTAGCCCCTTCCAGTAACTAAAGGTGGCCTACAGAAGAAATGGGGAGAGATTCTTTATCAGGGAGTGGAGTCATAGGATAAGGGGTAATGGTTTTAAACTGGAAAAAGGGAGATTTAGATTAGATATTGGGAAGAAATTATTTACGCTGAGGATGGTGAGACACTAGAATAGGTTGTCCAGGGAAGCTGTGGATGCCCCATTCTGGGGGGGTGTTCAGCACTAGATTGGATGGAACTTTGAATAGCCTGCTCCAGTGGGAGGTGTCCCTGCCCATGACAGGGGGTTGGAAGATCCAAGGCTAAAGAAAAGTGCTTTCACATTTTCAGTACAAGGCTCATAGGAAATCACATGAATTTGAGGTTTGAGCTTTGAGCTGATGTAGGAAATATGAATGAGAGCAAGCCTAAGAAGCAGGGTGCAACTTGACCTCTTCCTGGTAAAAGCCAGTCTGATAAGGTAGCTGAAAAATACAAGCTACTCTTCCTTTTATAGGGGTGTAAAGTTTAAAAGCTAACATCTAAGGCCTCCTTATCCATGCACTCTCTTTTCTCATTCGCTGGTCAAAATTTTGACAAAACTAAACTAAAATGGCTAAACTCTGACGACATTTAATATCAACTTCTTAAAAGAAAATTTGGCTTGTGTCTGAAATACTGTTTCATATCATTTGGTTTCACTTGATCCAAACAAGAAGCACACCACAGGCCTCCTATGCAGGTACCTCTATGGGGTGGTTAATTTTCCTTAGCAAAACATGTAGGACAGTTGATCAACCACACTGTAGATCTGATATAATTCACCAGTGGCTTTAACATGGTCCTATGTCTAATTTAGAAGTTTAATTTTTAGATATCTAACTTTAAGTGTCTAAATTACAACATACAAATCCCAATTCAAGAATCAAAGTGAATTCTGTCTCTACTACGTTTATTTGCAAGCATACTTTTTTTTTTTTTTTTTAAACTGAGTATCAGTGAATTTTGTTCGCTATCACATGGTTTTCAAAGAAACAAGGCATGTAAGCTATTGAGACTGAGAAGGAAAGTTAAAGGAGAAACAAAACGAAGAGTGGAGGTGCTCTGTGAGACATTGCAGATACAGGAGATGAAAGGGATGATAAGTAGAGCTGCCCATAAAAGAAAACCAGAAGTGACAGATCCTACACATTAGACAGAAAGTCAGGTCAATTGCTCTGTAACAGGTGAAACAAAGAGAACCTGCTAAAAAGTGTCAAAGCCTGTTCAATTGACCCTCTTGTTTGCTATGCTGCTTACTTCACAGTCCTCTGCAGGAGACTCAGGAGACACCCTGGACACTTTCAAGAGGTAAAATGTTTAATTTATTTCTCTCACTTCTCAGATGTTAGGGCTTTGAAGAGGAGAACCTTGCTGCTGCATGTTCTGATTTTTTTCCAGAAAGCAGACCAAAAATATCAAATAGATCTGCAATATGGTCCTTAGATCTGATTTCTCCTATTTGCTTTTCCATACTACTCAGGTTGGTCAGGGTCCATGAAATGAAGTTTTACATAAAAAGCAAGCAAACAAACAAAACCTTATAATCGGCTTTGTTATTTCTTCAGGAGTTCGGTTTCAAAATAAGACGTGAAAAAGTGTCAGATTTTCAGCTCTATGGTTTTTGTTATGCTCTACACTAAGCTTGCCTCAGGTGAAGATTTATTTCATGCTAGCTTTCCTGTATGTATTTCAGGTATGAATTGTATTGACCCATAACCAAGTAATCTGAATATGCAATTCAAGCATTTTGAGTAGGGCTGACTTAGCGTAACATCAGAGTTCTACATTTCCACTAGTCAAACGAGGTTCCCTGGATATGTGATGGAGAGGGACAGGGACCAGTACTGATGACATTAGATGTAATGTCCTAAAATTAATTGTCCTCCAGTGGTACCTCTCCCTCTCTAAATCCTTGAAGGCAGTCGAGAGGACACCTATGTCAGACTAAAACAGCAGTCTTTCAATAACATGTTAAAGGAGGGAAATTTTATCCTGCATTCTAGAGCAACGTAGAGTTGTCTTCTTACTAATTAATAATAATATGTCGTTATTGGCACTTATATCTAGCTTCACAAAAGAGTTTAGATATTAGATATTACTGAGAGGTGGGACTAATATCAGCTAAATCTAGCCTTATAACATATAAGATAGACACTTGTATTTAATGCCTACATTTGAAGCTAAATCCCACCACTAAAAGTGGGAATATTAATACCAAGAACTTGATCCAGTTGTCTGTACACATGACTCTTGTGCGATTCAAAATGCCTTGAATTACTTAAGGTGGTAGATATGACTGAGGTCCTACAGAAGACCTATGTCCTGAACTCTCTGGTGGAGGCCTAGTGGGGTAAGAATTTGGTGGAAGATGAAGGACCAGTGCACAAGTTTCTTGAGCTGCTGGACTGTGTGATAATTTATTCTGTGGATCATGCTGACTTCAGCTTGAAGTTTGGCTATAATTATCATTTTTGCTCCCTAATTTAGGTGTTAGGTTTCATTGGTATTCTAGTTATTTTTTAAATCAGTACCCTACGAGAGTCAGGGATCACTAACTGGCACTACGAACCCTTGCTGTATGACGGAGTAAATGTTCTTAACTTCCAGCCATGCTGTATGATAAGGTAGGGCTCTCCCAAACAAACTGAATGACATTTGTGAAGACTGGTCATAGCATTTATCCAGTGACATCATTGCTACCATGGAAACACATTTTTGGTGTTGCAGTTGAGAAAAAAGATATATTTTACTTTTAATGCCTGTTTGGAGGTTAGAAGCCACTGGCAAGACTTCATTCTAGTCTCTCACTGTAGTGTCTTCTCAAGAGAACAGAAAAGAAAGCATGAAGACTTCAAGCATTTCAGAGTCTCAGAAAGAGTGAAAGACCAAGAACAGCAGAAGCTGAAGAAGAAACATCTTCTTTTAAGAAATACTTCTTTTATGAAATACTTCTTTTAAAAGTTATGCAAAGGAAATGCAGCTCTGTGAAGGGATCTGAACACAATCCCAGACACTGATGGCAGTGCTCAGACAATGAAGGCAAGTCATTTAATTAGGTATGCAAATTGCAGAAGAATTAAAATTCATGGCCCCGTAGAGCACCACTGTAGTGTTTAGACGTCTTAGATGACAGAAGGCCTGAAAGCAGAAGATAGTCTATGAGTAAATTACTGCATAGGTGGAGGGAGAGATCTTTCAGAAGTGCGTGACAGATTTTGATGCATAAATCTAACTACAAGGCAATTAAACCTACGCGGCTAATTGTTGTAGGCAAGCTTAAAATCCCCAATTGAGATTGCATTGTAACTCGCAGATGTTGCCTCAGGGGAGGCTGTGGGAAATGGAGGCAGGAGGAGTATGTGCAGGAAGCCTTCATGGAGATAAAAGAAGACTTAGTGAGTGATGAAAATAAATTAGTCCAAACAAAACATGTAAGCAGGTGAAGGTCTTTTATTTTCTATTAGCTATTCAGAAGTGAGAAATCAAATCTAAGCTTTTTGTCTAGACCATCTCTATAGTCAGTAAAATGAAATCCAATGAAATGAAATCCAGAATTTCTCACCTCTAATTAGTCTAACTTCTGTTAGTTACAGTTTGGTGGAGATTGAATTGACATTTGGAAGTGTCCGTTGACTGGTTACAAATTACACTTGAAAACCAGAATAGAATAGAGTATTTCACACTGGAAAGGACCTACAACTATTATCTAGTGCAACTGCCTAACCACTTCACTGCAAAAGACACTTTGATCTTAGATAGGATGAATCCCGCTTCATCTGTCTACCCAAAACAAGATAGTGTTTCTTCCAAAAATTTTTGTTCATTCACATATGCATTTTGTAGTGCTAGAGAGTGGCTCACACAGAGAATCTGATTCATTCTAGATACTAGACAGTATGAACAGGTGACCTCAAGTTTATGGATAGCTTTCACCTTCACTTGATTAACATTTTCTTTCTGAGCTTTCATAGACCTTAAATTTCTATTTCTCTTAATAAAGGAACCATTACTCTGTATCTAGAGTAAGATTGAGAGTGCTTTAAAGTTGGGAAATTCTGCCTGCAAAGGACAACCAAAGGAAGATATATACATAATTTATTTTCCCCTGGGTAAGTGTATGAGCCAGATTAATTACTTTTCATGAGCAACCAAGGGCAGATTGACCCCAGCTATTATTATAACCATTAAGTATCTAGGAGGAAGATAATCAATCAGTCAGTCTGTTCGACTTGCAATCTTGGCATCTGAAACAATCAAGGAGCTGCAGATCTATTCATCTGCCTGCCTGTCTGTCTATTTTTCTACTTATTCATACCTTCTAGATGGCAATATCTTTCTGTCCATCCCTCTGTCATCTAATAGTCAGTGCTTTGTAAAACACATTCTCAGTTGATAGCAATCTAGAACTGTTCAAACCAGTTGAGCAGTAGCAATTTCCTTTCCCTGATGGGTCAGCCCAGTATTGTTTACTCCCCATAGAGTGAAAGTTGGATGGAAATTAAAGCAATTAGCATTCAAATGAGCTGAATCAGGAACAGTTGAATCAAAGAAGTGTAACAGAAACCCAGCATAGGAGAGGTGCTCTTCTCTCTTTCCATGTCTGGAAGATTTAAAGGTAAGCACTCTTCTTTTCATTGTGACCAGGACTTAATTACAGATGCAGTCACTAATAAATATCATTGCTAACAGCTGTTTCTGTTAATATGTTGCATAAACCATCTCTTGAGCTATTAATTGAGTGGATGAAGTTCTGCTGAGAAGGGGCCCTTCTCTCATGTTTCTTCTGCCATTTCTGTTAAACCTGTTGTCTTCAAGAATGCTTTTTATGGAATAAAGCAGTCCTCAGAGTTAGGGTGGCAAAAAAGCAGAGAGAAAAACCTCAATGACTGTTCCCATTCTGGAATGCCAGCAGAGCTTTTTCCTGTGGTATTAATTCATGAGAGAAAGGAGCCATTTACATGCGTGTTTATCTATAGCACATATTGCTCCTGTAAATCAAGCATTTCTCTGTCAAGCATCTTCCAAGTAGTCTAAAAAGAGCCAATTTATTTGTTCTGTGCTGTTAAGTAATTGAAGAGACGAGAGGAGGAATAATAACATGAGTTTGGTAGCTCGTATAAACATGAAATTTCAAGCTGTAATGATGCTTCAAAATTATTATTGTGCATTTTGAATCATGTATCAATAACAAGTAATTCAGCTGTCTCTGTTTTGAAGCTCTCTGTGCAGCCTGTGTCCTGATTTTCTTCAATTTTCTCTCAATGAAATCCACCTCATGATAGACATGCTCTCTAGTTTTTCATTGCAGCTAAGCACAAAACCAACAGATCATTGAAAATACAGCTGGGAAGGCCTCAAAAAGTTGCCTAACCTAATTTCTTTCTATAAAGGAGGCCCTGCCTACCTAAAAAGCTATTTTAGATATGTATACGGTCTGCTTCTAATGAACTATAGAAATAAGAATATTGCAGTTTATCTGGAAATATTTCTTGCTAGGCTGCTTTATTACTGATGCCTTTATAATTACATGAAATGCCTTTTGCTGAGATTTGTTTGGGTTTTTTTCATTTTAGCTACAGCAGATGTGAACATGAATATACATTTTTCCTTTAGACAGACACAGTTTATATTTTTAAAAGACTCTTATGTGGGGATTGCAATTGTGAGGGACTAAGTATTCTTTCTTTTATACAGGTTTCCTACTTAGAATGTAACAGATAGATTTGGCAAATCCTACAGATTAAGATATCAAACACCAGAGAGAGAAACACAGCCAAGAGACAAAAAAACCCCGAAACCAAAAACCCCACAACACCAAAACCCAAAACCAAAAATACTTTTGTGCTACGCTGTTCTTTTCTAATTAACCACAGAAATGATGCAAAATAAAGTTGACCAACAACAGTTTCACCTTTGCATTTTTTCTCTGTTTTTTCTCAAAGAGAGAATAACAAACACAAACAACAATTTATTATACTTCCCCAAGCTTTACAGAACGATTTAGGTGGATCTGTTAATTGACTGCAGTTAATTTTATCACGAGAGCTCTCCATCCAGACCACTTAAATAAACAACATACTTAAAGCATTTTTGCCTGAGGTCCTACTTATAAAACGTCATTCCCTTCATTCAATTATACATATTTAAAAGTTACATCTCACAGTTTATGCTAGTCTCCCATTTTTTGTAGTCACTGAAGAGAAACAGGCACCTAGGGAGGTAATTTTTATCTCACAGTTAGACAAATCATCCTTTTGCAATTTTTCTTTCTCCCTGGTGAATGTAAGGATGACTAGTTCAGGCTTTGACAGACCTGAGCAACTGCCTACACACCAGACAACCTGCCTACCTTGCATAAATGAATTTCATGTAGGAGTAAAAGAGAAATATGGGCACAAAGTAAATTAAATTTAATGAGATTTTTCAACTAGCCAAGACAGAATCAAAAGGGGATTTACCCAAAAATATGCTACAGTTCAATCTCAGTGGCAAGAATAAACCCCAGTTCTCCAGAGAGTCATCGTGTTGTAATACAGAGACATAATGAATTGTAAATCCCTGGCAGTATGATTAGTTGTTTCTCTAGAGTAAAAAAGTAAGGCAGGGTGAAGTGAGATGACAATTAGATGCTAGTGCTAAGTGTAAGATTCCAGAAGCAGTTGCCACAAAGAAAGCCACCAAAACCAGAAAATGAAAACCAGAAAGTGACTGGGAGAGTAAGGCAAATGTTCTCTAAGCACCTTTTTGGTCTCAAATACTTTTTCATCTACAACATTGGCTTCTTTCAATGCTGATTAGAGAGGAGAAATCTCGCAATCCTCACTGAAACAGATTCTCAGAATAATGATGTACTACCTGAAAGTCATGGTCTGAAATACACAAAGCAAGATCTTCAATGCTCATATCCTATCCCTCTTGTAAATACGAGTAGCCATTATCTCAAAATCAGTGACCTTTCCTTTGTGTTCTGTTGGAGAAAGATATTGTTCATTTCAGCTCCAAAGAGGCTAATGGGCTGCAAATATTTTCCCAGCTGAAAGCAGGCAGGCTGTATTTCTGGATTCTCTCTATATAAACAACATCTTGACTACATGTGTACGCTGTGTCCAGGCCCCCATTACTGTCAGTGAAGAGCTTGATTCAGTTGTGATAACAAAGCTGCCAAATGACACTGGAGATGCTCTAGGATGTTGGAGTCGTCTATGTTGTGACTCACTGGAAGCCTCAAGAGACCCACAGAAAACCAAAACCAGCCTGCGGTGGTAGGTGTTAGAAGGTGCATCTTAATGTACCATCCTCCACCTGGTGAGTGGAACAGTTCCTTAGGCTCCACAGAATTGCCCAGACCTTCACCGACCATAACGTATGCTTAGATACTTTGTACACCTGTAGATATCTGTATTTAGACAACTGAATTGGTGTCATTTAGCTTACAAAAGAAGATCCATCTCTAAGGAGGAATAACTCAACTGATAAGTATATAGAAAGTGCCTAGGGTGCCTAGTATGCAGAGGATGAACAAACATACATATTTGTAACCAGAATATTCCCAATTACTTGAAAGAAAGACATAGATCTCTATTTGCCCAAGAATTTTATTTTTTAAAAAAACAACAAAACTCATTGTGAATAGCATTCACATAATCTCTTGGCAGTTGGATTACAGTTAATCACTACTCAGATTATTTAACTGCCACCCAGACTCAGGTCATCCCCCTATGGAGTGGTTTATCAAATATCTAAGAGGTTGCTGGGGTAATCTACACCGATTTTCCACCAACAGCTCCTCACTTTAATAGAAAAAGGATTGCGAGGAAACCACACATAAATTTTGCTTAAAATTTCTTTCCTGCTCCTTCTAGCAATGGACCCACTTGCTTTTTGCCTATTTCTAAGAAAACATGCCAGGATCTAATGTTTTAATAAGCAGAAGAACACGAGTATTTCTCGAAATTATTTGAGAATTTAATTCTGTGGAAAGAGAGAATTTTGGCAAGTTTCCTCCCACTAGTTAATGATTCTTTGAGGGCCGGGATTCTTAAGATAAATGTATGTAACTATAAGTAACTTAGATTTCCATCACAGGTAATTTTTATTTTAAATTAGTCAAGGCTTACTCTAGTTTCAATTAACATTTTTTTATTTCTTCATACACATAAAAATTACAGAAATACGACCAGGAAATTACTTAGGATGATGAGGTGATGACATCACTCATTGTATCATTTAATACATAAATTGATGAATGGTGTCCATATGCATAAAACTAGAACCTTGGACTTCCAGATTTGTGACTGTCATAATCTTAACGTGGTCATGGAAGGGTGAGAGGAACAAGAAACTGTAGTATGTAGGATGGCTCATTGGTCAGTGTACACAAGGCATCACTGCAACATGCATTTCTGCTTTATCAGCCCCTAAAAAGTTGACTCTCCTTTATATGTGCATATATTTATATATTCACATTGGCAAATTTCTTTCTGTCTTTCTACAGATAAAGAACTATAGACTATAACTATTATTAGTGTGAGGACTGCATAAAGGAAACTGGGAGCCTGCCTGATGTTCTTCTTAAAATAGATACCGAATCACTGTCATTGGCATCCCTTTTGTTTGTGCAGTAGCTACAGGGCTGTAATATTCTTTTCCTGTTGGAAGCTCTTGAGCAGTACATAAGAGAATAAGATCACAGCTTACACAGAGAACAGTGTGAACATCTGCTGATGACCTGATAGATATAGGGGGAATAATGGTGACAAAGGAAGGATTTAGCTTGCTCTGAGAAATGCAAAGACTGATTTAATTTTCTGAAAAATTAGGACACAGTAGGAATTCAACTGCTGTTATTTGCATATTGAGTAAGGAAGAGAGGGAAACTCAATTAAATAACTCCTTCAAATTTATCTTGAGGCTGGGTTTTATTCTAAAATAAACGTTTATATTTTTTTTTCAGATGTTCCTCTTGGGTCAGGTTTGCATTTATGTTTGTGTATGTTGAGATGGAAATTGCACCAAGAAGGTTTTATGGAAGTGACGATGTGTGGTCCTAAAGAGGTGTGCAGGAAAGCCTAGCGTTGGCTAACAGTAGGAAGACAAAGATAAATTCAAATAAAATTAAGTTTTAATAATGATGGCAATTAATCTGCGAGTTTACCGCTCTGTTCTGAACACAGCCGTGGTTTCTTCAGATTTTGAAGAGACACTCTGCAAAGTAGAGTCTTTCCAAGACACAAAGAACTCTTTGACCTCTTGGTAAAATGATTGAATGAAATTATGGGGCTAAGCAGAAGTGGGATAGTGAGACTAACTTATGATCTTTCTTATCTTTAAGCCATTATGATCTCTTGACAACACTTCTTTAGGAATCTGGGACCAAAGAAAGAGAAATGAGAAAAGAGTGTGTACAGAAAGGAACTACCCCTTTCCTAGAATACAGCAGCAATAATTTAAAACTCTCTTTAATTTTCTGATGAGATAACTAGAAGAGGAATTGACTAAGCTCCACCTCCTTCATAACACCTTTTGCAAGTTGTTGTGCCAAATTTGGAGGTCTCTTACTGGTCTGTAGATAAGCAGGACCTTATTGAGCTGCATGTGACTCTGCACCTTGCTAACCAACCGCTGTTAGCCATTCCCCTTCAGAAGCCTTCTCAGTAGCTACCGATTGCCATCAGCTGCCTCTCTATCTCCACTGCTTAACAGAAATAAAACAGAACAGAACATCCCTTTCCCCTATCTCTGATTTAGGATTTCATTACCCTATGGCTACAAGCACTGTAATTCGGTTAGACTAGATCCATGCAGGGCCAGCTGGTTTGTTCAGATTTATAATGATAACTGTTTTGTAGAGGGTAGAGCATCCCTGAGTTTTGAGGACTAAACTTTCCCACATACAATAAAATATGAAATGCAGACAAACTATATTTTCAGACATTCCAAATAGTCCTGTTCAGCTACCTTTATCACCACTAAGGGCCAGCAAACACTACTGCTATTCTAATTTACTTTCTCTCAAGCCTTGTGGGAGGTACTCCTCTCTTTCAAGACTCGGCAACCAGAGCCACAATTGCCTTGTGGTTATGTTCAAAAAACAAGAAAAAGGAGGAGGAAAAAAGGGAAAGAAATAATTTGATTTTATTGCATATGAAAAACATTTAAGGAAATCTTTTCAAGTCAAAACAGGAAAGACACAATCAATGCACCAAAGAGGACAGTTAAATTACATTTCATATTACAAAATGTCTACCTACGAAGCATAAAATATAAAATAATTGTCTTTGATTCCACAAATCAGAGTTTGACCTGGGCAATATGTTGATGACTGAATCCTGAGACATTAAAATGGAACTGAGCAACATCTGGTTGTCAAGATTTTCAGAAGTTAAACCTTCAGAGAAAGGATAATCTAGTAATTAAGATATAACATTAAGATTCAGGAGTCAAGTTCAGCCCTTCCATCAGCAGCACACTTCTTGTGAATAAATCACTTTGGGTCAGATCTGTGAAAGTGGGTTATGTTTCACAGTGTCTTCAAGTGCCAAGTTGCTGAGTAGAACTCATGGCCATCTGAGCTGGAGCTGCAGAAGGAGGAGAGCTGGAACAACCAGTTCTGTCTGTAGGAAGCTGTGCAGGGTGGGTAATAAGACACGGAAAAGAGGGGTGTGTGACTTGAATTCTGCCACTCTGGAAGATTTCAGTACTTTATTCTGAACTGTGGGGAGCTGCCTTTTCTTTATAGTGAATTCACAGCTTTATGCACACTCCTGGAATTAAATAAATTATTATGTTCTTTACATTAAAAAAAAACCACAACATACCAACAAACAAATCTCCCCTCCCTGCCCCCAAATACACAGGAATCTTTTCTTCCAGGGAGGAAGTGCTGTCACCCTTTACCTAGAAGGATGTTCAGCAGAACCTCCCCCTTGATGGTGAGAAACCTTGGTGTGCTTCCAGAGATCAAACCTATGTGTGTGTAGAGGGTACTCCAGCCAAAAGCTGCTGTGGACTTGTCTAGTACAGAGAAAGCAGATGTTTTCACTGTCTCCTTAAGCTGCCCCACTTTGCATGCAATAATTTGGTATGAATTGGACCACTGAGAGAGCGAGAGATTAGTAAATGTAATTTTGAACCCCAGAGGCTAGTCACTTACTTGAGGGAAGGGAGCTAGACTTCAGTCCCATTTCCAATTAATATACATAATGTATGCATTCATCAGAGCGTGGTGTAAATGCAGCTCCCTATCTCCTGGGTGCAACAGCTAACCACAAATCCTATTCCTTCCTTGAGCTCAGGTAACTGATAATTAGCATGCAGGACTGGAAAAAAACACCAAAAAAAAACCTGGCAGGAGGATTAGAGAACCCCACCAGACTGCAACCTAGTGTTTAGGACAGGTTCAAGTCAGTTTAGCTCTCCTTGGCTGAGACAGACTTAAAATCTCTTGACCATGAGTTAAGGAATAAAGAGAAAAAACCTAAATGTGTCAATTTGCTGAGCCTGCAATTGATGCAAAAGCTTTCTGTATGTCTCTTAACTGGATTCGGAGAAATGATTGGTTTTTAAATCCTGACAGTGCATAAATATGAATTACACGCTTAGCTGCTCGGTGCCATCAAAACGTACATGGTTCTGGGCATGCCCCAAAGGAAACATTTATTTACTCATGGAAGCTGACTGGTGGAAGTGCAGTCACTTAAGGAACAGTTTCTGTTAATGCGAAGGCTGCCTCTGATCACTGCTCTCTGCTTTCTTCCTGCGGTAAAGCCTGACAGTTTGGGAACCAGATGACTGGCTTACTTTGGATGTGAAGTGTGGGTTTTACATGACAAAGTGTAGGTGTTTACAGCACAGACATCTATATATGACCCAGTATCTTTGACTCCCTCCATAAACAGTGGAGATTAAGTCAATACAGTCAGTGGATCGTATGATCTACTCACTCCTTGCCAAATAATCACCGAAAATAGATTAAAGAAAACACGTCCTAAAATAACTCTCTCTCTTCATTAACTATTAAGGAAGTAAAACAGAACTTTTAAAAAAGAAAGCACAATTTTCAAATGAATTCTGGCCACAAGTTCCCAGCAAATCCTGTTCTGTATTTTGGCATGGTGCTGTCATTCACATCTTAGCACGCAAGCTGCGTAACATTGTGGTTCAAACTTGGCAGCAGATCGCAGATTCAGCAAGTGGCTGCTGATAACGAGTTTGGATATCTGTGTAGTGACAGGACAAGGGGTAACAGTTTTAAGTTGGAAGAGGGGAGATTGAGATTAGATATTAGGAAGAAATTCTTTCCTGTGAGGGTGGTGAGGCACTGGAACAGGTTGCCCAGAGAAGTTGTGGGTGCCCCATCTCTGGAGTTGATCAAGGCCGGGCTGGATGGGGCTTGGAGCAACCTGGTCTGGTGGGAGGTGTCCCTGCCCATGGCAGGGGGTTTGGAACTGGATGATCTTTAAGATCCCTTCCAACTCTAACCATTCTATGATTCTATGATATTATGAAGCGTTCCTGCCAACTGGCAGGGAGACGCTGCTTCTTAGGGGAAAACTGAAAGGGAATCTGAAACTTTATCAACTCACACCACAACTGATAAATAGATTATGCATGGTCAACCACCACTTCTTAGCTAAAGAGTAATATCATACGCTTACTCACCTTCATGTTGCAGGAAAAAAAGCTTCAAAAAGGATCAGGGCAACACAATTTAGACTTATGTCCTAGAAATTAGGAACATTAATTTAGCTAAGTCTATTTCTTCTTTGTTATACAGCCCTGTAGCATATCAAAGGTGGTCTAGAAGAGAGTCTAATGAGTATTAAGGCATCATGTGATGGTCCAACACTTTCAGGTGTCAGGAAAATGAATGTGGCCTTGTGGTTACTGTCAGACAGCTCTTTAAAATAGTCCAGCTACTACTGCCAAAGTGCTATTACATGTTACTCATTTTAAGAGTGATGGAGCTCAGTTAAAGACCTTGATATACCCCTGCTGCTTTTCACACAGTCTGTCACCAGTATGTTCCTCCACATCCATTTGCCTAATTTTTTAAAAAAGAGAGACCATACCCTTATGATTCTGAGTAAATATTAAAGTGTTCTGCTGTCTGATTTCAAGCAATTTTCACAGACAAAAATTGTAGTAGAAAATGTTGTGTGGCTAAAAATGTTGCAGCATTTTATTAAATGAACACAATATACAGTGTAGTTTTGACCATTTCTTTGCAGCAACTGTTCATCGAAATTATTATCCCTCAGATATTATGTGAAATGGGGATCTGTCTCTTTTCCCAAATAACAAGTGGTAGGACAAGAGGAAATGGCCTCAAATTGCACCAGGGGACATTTAGATTGGATATTAGGAAAAATTTCTTCTCCAAAAGAGTTGTTAAGCAGTGGAACAGGCTGCCCAGGGAAGTACTTGAATTACCATCCCTGGCGGTGTTTAAGAGATGAGTAGATGTGGTGCTGAGGGACATGGTTTGGTGGTGGACATGGAAGTTAGATTAATGGTTAGACTTGGTGATCTTAAAGGTCTTTTCCAACATAAATGATCCTATGATTCTATGAACTCCCAAAGCGGGTGGGATGAGCTGGAGACCCCCTCCTCTTTCCAGTTACTGTTACTGAGACAACTTAGACTGGATCTGTGTTATGAATAAATAACATGAATCTCACAATAAGTTTCTGTAGTCTTATATCTTGGTTGGTTTATATCTGCTACATGAAGAAGGAAAGTTGAAAAATTTATGTATAGAGAATTTGTGTACGTAGATTTTTTAGAGATCAAGAAAAGATTTTCTGTACTGGAGATTCATTAACACTTTCTAGAATTCTATTTTCAATTTCTCACAAGACTGAGTATTCCAGAAACTCTCTGCTCTATTCTTCAGAAATCTTCTTATTTTCAGATTAAATTCATGTGGGAAACACTGTCTATAGATAATTTCTTGAACAGGGAGTTTAGAGACTGCAGAGGAAGCCTGCAATACTACACCCTTTTAAGGTACAGTTTTATCTTGAGAGACCAAATTGTTTTAAAACACTCAAAATGTTCACCTAAAGTAAATTAGCATACTTACCTATATGTCGTGGTAGAAAAAAGTTAGCAATCTCCAACTAAGGGTCTGTCTCTCCCATAAAATTAATTCTATACAAATATATAAGTGTTTTAAAGATCTTGAAAAGAAAGTTCAAAAAAAATCAGATTTCTTAAAAGGCACCATTTCAGTTAAACACTGAAGCAGCAGTATATTCTCATTGCATTAAATCACAAAGTAGTATATAGTTAAATAATTTTGGTTTTATCAGCCAACACTATATGGGTAACTGAATACCACTTGGATTTTAAAAGACACGATAAAGTGCTTCTAGGTAATCTAATTAATTTCCTTATTAAAACTACTGCTCCTAACTTATGCATATTTATTAGACTCCCTTGAGTATTTAACTATGTTCATGAAATCTTAATTCCATTTCTCACATTACACAAACAGACAGAGTAATGATCCTCGGTATCCAAAGCAACTATCAAGGGGTTATAGCTAGCATACAGCTTATTTTTAACTCACTGTACAGCATACACTAAACCTTTCCTTTCCTGTCTGCTGAACGACATAGTATGGATATGTACTCTCTCCCTCAGTCCCTTTATTTTTGTTTCTCCAACCAGATTATTCAGTTTACTAAGGAATTTACAGTTACCCATGTAGAACTAATTAATATTAAAGGAGTTGCTCTTCTGAGTTGTACACACTTGTGAAATTGTTCCTGCATATTTATAGAGAAAAATGTATGTCCATGCTTTTGGAAGAACACCCTCCAAAATTCACCTAAAGTAATGTTTTTCATGAGCTTTACTTAGCTTTGGGTTGTGACTTTATGTACAAAACTATCTGACATTTTACTATTAAATTAAGAAAGCATATGACATCCTGGCAAAACTAACTTACTTTTTGGAAGCGGTATGAAATAGGCATTAAACTCCTTTCTCTATATTTTCTCTGTCAAAGACATAGAGTCCAAAGGATCAGATGTCTGTTTCCAAGATAATCTGGTCACCCTCTGCTCTCCTCTGTCACTGGAAGCAAGTTCCTTCAGAGATCGTTCATCTGATAAATCTTCGTATGATTTCCTGGAAGTGTTTCTTTCCTTCCATGGATATCAAAGGTAGCAACTGTCTTAAAATTAGACATGTACTTTTCAAAGGATTAATTTAGGACACGTGGATCATAACCTGAACTATTCTCCTCTCTTCTGTTATGAGTTAAGGAGAACATAACTCTTCACAGAGCATCTGTTAAGCTGCACACTTTCATTGTGCCTTTGCACATGCAAACCAGTGTTCTTTTATTTTTTTGTAATGGGCATTCTTGGTGTTAAAAAATAGCCATATACCACCCACCTCACTGCCAAAACCAACAACAAACTGATCAAAACCAAAACTTGGTTAAAGACAGAAGTCTTCTTTTCCCCACTTTCTGAACAAAGACTTCATTTCAGCTCATGTCCTTATCTCCTTAAGTATATGGAAGTCTCCCAAAACTCCCTAAGATTTCTTATCTTATTATTCTAACAGTCCTATAGAATGGTTTAGTAGTATAACACAAGGTGGCAACAGATTTTAGTTCATCATAGTTGTCTTCTGTATAAGTCTCAGAGTGGGCCAAAGTGATGTCTATAGACATATACCTTATTCTTTTTACTCTAACCACAATGCAAGCATCTAGATTACAGAGCAGGAGGTCATTCAAACTTAGTCTTTGAGTAACCTCCTTAATCTGTTGACACCAGACAATCTGAAAACTAGAGAAAAAGGTGAGGAGGTCAGTTTTCTGGATCCAATACATAACTATCTCTGATCTGTTTCTACATGACATGATGCCTTTACATCATAGGAGGCTATTGCCCTTTTGTTTGCTGGAGTATCAGTTTATATGTTGCTCAGCATGAAGTTGTATGACCTCTGTACTTTCATGCAGACATTATTTTTCTCTCCTTGTTTTTCTCTTATGAGTACATTCAAAAAGTACAAACTGTGGCCATTAATATGGAAATCATAACACAAATCACTCTTGAAAGTGTGAAAAGGAAAACGAAAAAAGAAAAAGAAAAGAAGAAAACCTCATCAATCCCACACGTTGTTTTGATCATTGAACAGATGCAGTGAATTCAAATTAGTTTACTCAAATTGTATGTGATTTCTGCTTTCCTGACTCTTTTGATGTCAGCCATAATAGGCTGTAGAAAAAAAAAAATACCATGTGTTAGGTTTCGAGCATTCTATTATCAAGTGTATAATGACTTTGGAAGAGGTGGATACTGTGAATGAATTACACTAGAGAGTAAGTGACAGAGCTTCTGCTTTATAATTTTTTGCTGTGTGCATATTATGCTGCTTTAAGGGTAACTGAATCGCACTTCGGTTTCAGTAGGCATAATAACACCTCTAGGCAGGTGAGTTCTCTTTTCTATAGAAAATACTTTCTTCTCAAGTAAAATAGAATTCATTTCCTGCTTTACATCCCTGGAATAACAGCATCTCACATTACATTCAAGTGAAAAATAACATAGAAAATAGTTATCTGAGTCAAGAAGACTGAATAGTACAGATTCGCCCAAAGAGATTTGAGCTTTAGTAAGGCAAAAATGGTCTCTGTGCTTTAAAATGAGGGTGAAAGTGGCTGTATTTTGACCAAGATCTTTGTAGATATAAAAAGTGAAAATGGTTGTAAGCAGGAAATAGTAAAAGATGCATTCACTTGAAAGAGAAAATCTGTCTTTTTAAATTTTGATTGCCTTTTTGTGCATCGTTAGGTTTCCCCTCATGGAGTTAGATTGGGTCCTCAGGTTGGCAAACCCCTTTTTGCCACAACCCCAGTCGAATTACACAGCTAAGACAAGACCCTGTCTATGCTTCTTTTGCAGTTCTGTTACAGGCTCTCAAAAGAAATACATATGAAAAAAATAAAATAAAAAGGGAAGAATTAATGTTTGGGTGCCTACAACTACAGGAGGCATATGGGTCACAGGTGCTGACCTAGAGAAATGGGTGTCAAGTCTGGCAGCAATGGAAATTTGGATTGAAACAAGATTTGTCATTGTTGCCCTCCTTGGCAAATATAAATTAGATATCGGTTGTTCAAATTAGCCAGCACAAACCTGATCTCTCAACCTTTTTGAAAGTACAGGAAAATAAACATCCAAATTGCATTTGTTCCATAAAAGGTTAAAAAAGGGGCAAAGGATGTGGCAGAAACTTGGGAAATCCACTTCTGTTAGCCCCAAATCATTGCATAATAATAGCAACAAGACAATTTCTGGATCCTTATATGTGGAGTCTGAAGAGAAACGAATTTAAAAGGCACCTGGAATTTTAGAGCTACTGGTGTCACAATAAATATCACATAAAATTAAAAAAAAACCCCACAAACAAACCGAAAAAACCAACAAAACAAACCCAAAAAAACCTGTCGATCAAAAGCATCGGTGCTGGGAAAGGAGTGATTCTTCTGAAAAACCTATGGAGCAGGAAATAGTACTAAGTTTTTTGGAAAGTTCCATACTCAGAGTCACAAAACTAGAATGAGTAAAAGGTAAAAGCAGAAAGAGTTTGTTTCTTCTTCCATCAGGTCTTGCTGAGGATAAAAAATAAAACAGCTTAATTTTTGTATAGCAACAACAGAGAACTGAATGTTCCTTCTTGGACAATTTTGGAAGTGGAAAGATTCATATCCTACTGAAAATTTCACCATTCTGCTTTTTTCCTCTGGTTCTCAGACTGCAATCAAGCAAATTAGAGAGTTGTATGTTGTTACTATAGTAATAAATGTTGCAGTACATAAAAAGAAATTGGGCAGTCTAAGATACATATCTCCCAGGGGAAATGGAATACAATTTTTCATAATTTTGACCACTCAGTGCTTTTGTAGCTGTGGGTTCTAAGAAATGAATGTACCTATGTCACTGCAAACGTTTTCCTACTTATTTGTCATTTTCAAAATGAATAGACAGTTGAATTGAAGCTAAAAGTATATTCCAAGTTGGTGGTGTAAAAAAGGAGACAACGTTTGTACAATTTACATTGCCACATTGCTAGCCATAAGTCATTATATTTGATGTCTCCTGTACCAGTTTGATTTTCAAGCTTTGAAATTAGCAAAGACAGAAGAGACTTTATCTATGGTGTGTATGGACTAGAGAATGTAGGATTTCAACAGGCTCAGCAGTAAAAAATATGCCTAAAATATTTGTTAGGGAAAGTATTTGCACCCTCCAGAGCCCACTTTCTAAAAAGACATCCTTGCACAGAAACTCTATCATCTCACACCCTGTTTCTCGTAAAAGGGGCTATCTGTTTGCCAAGTTGCGTGCACGAAGCAGCATATTGCTGACAGAGAAGCTGTCAGTTACGTAAAACTGTCA